>CM058235.1:42235089-42677872 GCA_030180135.1 Orychophragmus violaceus | reverse complement strand
AAGGTGAGATCATCATTTGTTTCTATTCTGAGAAGAACCTAGATCGCATGTTTAGGATAATCTGAACCTGGAATTGAATCAGGATTCATCTAAACGTTCCTACATGCGCCTCTACTGAGTATCCACAACGCACACAAACTGGAATCCGCCGGGATGCTAGTGCCGGGAGATCGGATCTCTCTGGGATATCTCTGTTTCTGAGAGGCGGCTGCGATTAGGCTAAAACTTATGTTCCAGGTCGTGCTATATCACATATATATAGACCTGGGAAAACCTAATTAATCACCGGACCGAACCGAGATTAATTAAGTCATTGAATCGAAACATTGTTTCGATCTGCGCCTTTGCATCGATTGACACAACACTTGTGTCGATCGACAACCACCCTCAAAACACGTATATTTAATGTGTATCAAATACACATTTGATCATTACATTAATGATCATTCCCACATGAAGTACATCCAGTCTGCTTAGGTGTGTGACCCTGTAGGATCATATAATATTAGTAATGAGTTCACAACTCACATATCATAAGTGGTTTCTAGCAAAACATTATGACCATCTAGTATTGTATGAATGTCTAATCTCGACAACACAACTATCTCTAGAGTGATTACAGGTGTGATTTCAGGACATTCCCAACAATCTCCCACTTGTACTGGAATCATCTATTCCCATAATCCCTTCGTCTCTATATCTCGATCTGGCATAAGGCAAGAACTGTGTCATCCTTATTAAGCCAAAATCACGTTCATCAAACTCCGATTTATACTGATAAGACAAACGACTGACAATCACCTCGTTTGAGTGTGGCCACACATTTCTCAGTATCAAATCTTCGATGGGCCCTGAGATATTTATCTCCTGTTATATAGGAGGGACAAATCCCATCTTGTTCCATCCTCGTTTCTTCACACACTTCATGATACGCCCAATCAATGCCTTTTTAATTACCGGTTACGGCTGGCGTTTGACAAGGTTAAAGCGGACCAATTCATATGTAAGAAAACAGGATGAACTTAGGTCTAAGGACTATACTCTATAGTCGTAATGAAAACTCTCATGACACTTATATAACTATCCCGTAGAGTTCTCATCAGTGGGTCATGTCCGATCATGTGTTCTCCAACACATATCTATGTGATTGACTTAAATACTCTTATTAATGACTCCATGAAACTTAGTCATCAGTCACCTCACATACTAGTCTCACGCGGTTGTTAATGTCCCACTTTAACAACCTTGACCAGGGACTATCATAATTTATGTCATTTATCACTTATAGGGTTTCATGATCAAGTCACATACTTGATGACCTATAAAATGTCATAAATTACTTTGGGACTATTATTTAATAACATAATTAAATAATACTGATGTCAGAATTCATTAACATAATCAAATTATGTCTTCATGAACATCATATCATAACTAAAATTAACAACAACAACTCCCACTAAAATTAAGATCACATCTTAAGACATTTGATGCCTGTAGTAGTTGTCTGAACCTCATTCGCTCTTGCTCAGCGTGTGTCGAAGGACACTGCGTCTTGCTAAGAATAATGCAAAATCAATAACAACAGCTCCCACTAAATTTAAGATCATATCTTGAGACATCCAATGCCTATAGCGGTAGTCTGACCCTCATGCGCTCTCCATCAGCATGCGTCAAAAGACAATGCATCTTGCTAGGAGTAATGCCAAGAGTCATTTGCATGAAATGAAGCCCTTCTTGAAATCATGCATACTGGGCATGTGCAAGTCCTTATCCATATAAATATCTTGACACAGTCCAATTAGCTTGTCCAATCTATCTCTATAGATTCATATTCCAAGAATGTATACGGCTTCTACCATGTTATTGATCGAAAAAAAACTTTCGAGTCAAGTCTTAACAGACTGAAACAATGGAACTTCATTTCCAAAAAGCAGTATGTTATCAACATACAATACGAGAAATGCAACTGCGCTCCCACTAGTCTTCTTGTAAACACATGGTTTCTCTTCGTTCCTGATGAAGTCAAACCTTTTGACCGCTTCATCAAAACGAAGACTCCAACTCCGAGATGCTTGCTTCGATCCATAAATGGATCAATGAAGCTTGCATATCTTCCTAGCAGTATTAGGATTAATGAAACCTTCAGGTTATGTCATGTACACATCCTTTTCAGAATTCCATTTTCGGAGTCAGGGCTCATCATTGCTTCTTCAAAATTCGCAGGCCCGTCACTTTCAATGATCAACAGATCATGGCAATTGGTTTCGAGAAATCCACATTTCTCGGGTTCGTGACGGATCCTTTCGGATCTGTGAGCTTCAGGTTTGTGCAAAAGTCGCGCATATATCTCATATATAGACTTTTACCACGACCTAATTAACCAAGATTTAAACCGTAGTTAATTAAGTCATAAACCAAAATCGCTTATTTTGGTTCGCGATCTGTGTCGATCGATACACCTTTGTGTCGATCGATACACCTTTGTGTCGATCGAAACTTCCCTTAGAAACTCACCGTTTGAATATATATCGATTATACATTCACCAGATCCTTTGCAAACTTTAGGCATCACAGGTGCAGGTTCTACAACTCTTTGTAGATCTAACTGCTGCTCTTCCTCGTCAGGTTGAGCAGTCTCCTGTGATTTTTCGAATTTCTTGGAGTTGTACTTTTACTCCCACTGTTCTTCTTGGAAAGAAAATCTTTCTCAAGAAAACATAGTTCCGAGCAACAAACAATTTGTTCTCGGACCGGTTGTAAAGGCAACATGCCTTTGGTCTCGTTAAGATAGCCAATGAAGTAGCATTTATCGGATTCGGGTGTGAGCTTATCAGAGATTAAACGTTTTATGTAAGCCTCACAACCCCAAACCTTCATGAAAGACAAATTAGGAACATTTCCAGTCCACATCTTATGTGGTGTCTTTGTAACTGATTTTTTATGGAACCATATTCAGTGCAAACGCAGATGTTTCTAGAGCGTATTCTTAGAAGGATAATGGAAGATCTAAGTGACTCATCATTGATCGAACCATATCTAATAAGGTCCGATTCAGGAGGAGGTGAATTGTGAAACAATCTCACAATCTTTTAGATGATCACTAAATTCTTGACTTAAGTGTTCACCTCCATGATTTCATCGTAGAGATTTAACACTTTTGCCAAATTGATTATGTACTTCATTCTGGAATTCTTTGAACTTTTCAAAGATTCCGGCTTATGTCTCATTAATAAGACATAATCGTACCTACTGAAATATCAGTAAAGGTAATGAAGTACTGAAAGTTTCCTCTAGCTTTTGTGTTTATTGGGGCTGCACACATCGGTATGTATAAGGCCCAATAAGTCACTGGCCCTTTCATTTTTGTTCGTTCGCGACTTGTGTCGACCGACGCACCTTTTGTGTCGATCGACACTTCCTTTTGTTGAAAGGGGCCTCAGTCATTTTGTTTAATAAACAAGATTCGCATTTCTCATATGATTCATAATCAAATGAGTCCAAAAGCCCATCACTAGGGATCTTCTGAATCTGTTTCTCATTTATGTTGCCCAAACGACAATGCCAGGAAAAATCTGATTCGTGTCATTTGACTTGAATCTCTTGGTACTAATGTTATAGTTAGGTATGCTTTGGTTTAGAACATAAGGTCCATTCTCTAATGGACTGCCACTATAAATCATATCATCGTAATCAAATGAATAACACTTATACTTAATTTGAAAACTGATATCCTTCTATATCCAAAACAAGGAATAGAAATAATATTTCTGCTCATAGCAGGTACATAGTAGCAATTATTGATTTCTAAAACCATGCCAGAAGATAAAGACAAATAAATGTTTCGACGGCCAATACAGCAACTCTTGCTCCATTTACACGCGCAGGTCCACTTGTCCATTCTCCATAGTCCTACTATTGCTCAGGCCCTGCATATTTTCACAAAATATGAGCACCACAACCGGTATCCAATACCTCATAAGTAGAACCATAAGAAGTAACATTTACTTCTATAACATAAATACCTGAAGAAGAAGTCTCATACGTCTTCTTCATCTTCTCATAATCTTCCAGGAATTTCTTGCAATTTCTTTTCAAATGCCCATAACCATTACAATAATGGCACTTAACATCTTCAGAAGGACTAGGTTTAACCTTAGGACCATGGCTAGAATCGCTTGGATTCACAATCGAGCTCGTCTTGCCATCACCTTTGTTCTTACCAAGTTTCTTAAACCTTTTACCCTTTTGTACCATAAGGACATTTGGGGTGTCCTTCTTGATGTTAGGTTCAGCAGTCTTAAGCATCCCATGCAATTCAGTCAACGTCTTAGTCAAGTTGTTCATGTTATAGTTCATAACAAATTGATCATAGCTTGACGGCAGTGACTGCAGAATGATGTCAGTAGCCAACTCTTGGCTAATGGGACAATCCAGTTTCCCCAGGTTATCAATATAACCCATCATCTTAATGACATGAGGACTAACTGGTTCGCCCTTTGGTAGCTTGCACTCAATCAGAGACTTAACCGTATGGTATCTCTGAGTTCGTGCTTGCTCCTGGAACATACTTTTCAGGCCATTGATCATCTCTATTGGCGACTCCACGTACTCATATTGCTTTTGCAAGTCCGAGTTCATGGTAGCCAACATGAGACAACACACATCGACCACATCATTAGAATGCTTATCCCAAGCATCCTTATCTGACTGCCAGGCATTGGCTCGGTACTTCTTGGGGAGAACTTTCTCAAGGACATAGTCCTTTTTCTCCTGTTTGAGAACAATTCTCAAGTTCTGATACCATTCAAGAAAGTTGGATCCATTTAACTTGTCCTTCTCAAGGACGGATCGCAGGGAGAAATTGTTACGATGGTTTGTGCTAGACATAGCTGAAAACAAGAGAGGTTTAGTTATGATGTTCAAGAAATGAGAAATCTTAACTATTAAGAAGACTCGCATTATATTCAAACAATGTTTCCTCAAATGAATATAATGATCCAAGACCCATACTTCACTAAACTTGAGTGAGCCACTGGCTATCACCCAAATTTTAGCTATCTAGGTAAGCAACAACTTTGCTAGTTATATCCAATATAACTCTTGGTTGTGGATTGACATCTCATGTCCAATCCACCTGATGTCTCTGAGCCCAAAACGATTTTGATGGCCCAGTCAAGTAAACCAATCTCTTAAGTCATGTAATTTTTGATGTCTTGCACTGCAAGTCCATCAACACGATTACCTCCTGTCTTACTCATGTAATTGTGGACATCTTGCACTGCAAGTCCATCGCACAATGAAACAAGTCTTGACAGTTGACAAGATCGGGAAGACATCAAGGATTACTTGATATTTGTCTGAGGAACGGAACTTTTGGTCTATCGCATATCATATATGCATCCTATAAAGTTTAGAACTTATAAAACAACTAATCTAATTAGGCTTTAATAATTCTAAGAATTTGGGTTTAATTCTGGTTTGGTTCTGTAGTTGCAGGTTCAATAACCGAACAATTTAACTCTTTGTCGATCGACACTACACTAGTATCGATCGATGCAACATACCAGAACCAATTTGCGATAACCGATCAATCCAATTGATAACCGGTTAGCATCGATCGGCACAACACTTGCGTCGATCGACATCAACCCAATTCAATCAAACCGCAATTAACCCGTCAAAACGGTTTAAGCCAATTGCAATAACCGATCCAATCCAATTCAAAACGGCTTTGATAACCGGTCAGCATCGATCGTCACCAACCAAATCAAACCAATCGCAATCAACCGGTCTGATCTGCTCAACCAATCGCAATGACTAATTCAATCCAATTGAACCAGTCGTGTCGCTTTGTGTCGATCGATGCAACACTTTGTGTCGATCGACACAATGCAATTTTCGGTCTGTGTCGATCGATGCAACACTTTGCAACGATCGACGCGATGCGATTTTCTGGTTGTGTCAATCGTTGCATGCCGAAAGCAACGATCGACGCAGGGCGATAACTCAGAGTGCGATTCAACTAGAATCCTTAGGCTCTGATACCACTTTAGGAATTTCTAGCAGTTCTAATCCCAATTAGCAACCCTAGGTATAATTCCAAGCCTAGGATCTAGGATTCATGCTTAGAGTTGAATCTACATTCTCAGATCTTGATTATACCTGGATGATTTGCAGCGGAAGATGATTAGGTATTCAAGATTCACGAGCGCCTCAGGTGCTGCGCCTCTACTGGTATCCACACGCACACAAACTGGAATCCACCGGGATGCTAGTGCCGGGAGATCGGATCTCTCTGGGATATCTCTGTTTCTGAGAGGCGGCTGCGATTAGGCTAAAACTTATGTTCCAGTCGTGATATATCACATATATATAGACCTGGGAAAACCTAATTAATCACCGGACCGAACCGAGATTAATTAAGTCATTGAATTGAAACGTTGTTTCGATCTGCGCCTTTGCATCGATCGACACAACACTTTTGTCGATCGACACACGTATATTAATGTGTATCAAATACACATTTGATCATTACATTAATGATCATTCCCACATGAAGTACATCCAGTCTGCTTAGGTGTGTGACCCTGTAGGATCATATAATACTAGTAATGAGTTCACAACTCACATATCATAAGTGGTTTCTAGCAAAACATTATGACCATCTAGTATTGTATGAATGTCTAATCTCGACAACACAACTATCTCTAGAGTGATTACAGGTGTGATTTCAGGACATTCCCAACAGCTGCAAGTGTATTGAAACACTTGAGAATATTTGTAACGCCTTTCTTGGGAGTAGAGCTCTGAACTTAGCTAGAGGTACAAAATTTTCTTTAGGATAAGGTTTGTTCCCCAAAGGTGTTTGGAGGTTTGGGCTTAAGAAGACTGGTCGATTCGAAAAAAGTGTTTGGGTACCTGATTTGGTTGATTTTACTTCGACTGGATCCCTATGGGTGGCTTGGGTAAACAAGCATTTGATTGGAAATAGATTAATTTGGGATATTTGTTTTCAGAATGCAGGATCATGGCTTTGGAAGAAGTTAATGAAATTACGTCCTCTTGCTCGTCCTTACCTCGTATGCAATGTGAGGTTGGGTAATCAAGCTTGGTTTTGGCATAATAAGTGGACTGGTTTAAGTCCCTTAATTGACGTAGCTGGAGATAATGGTCCGAGGGTAACCGGAAATCCTTATTATGCAACTGTTTCAACAGATATCTCTGGAGGGCAATGAAATATATCCAACAGAAGGCATCCAATTCTTATTTTTATGATTGTCTTCATGTAATAGTTCCTGATATTAGCTCTGTTTTGCCAGACTTCTATTTGTGGAGAAACAAGTTGGACTCTCCTCCATCCTCTTTCTCTAATGCGCTAACCTGGCTATCTATTCATCCACCATCTGCATCGGTGACTTGGAGTAAAGCAATTTGGTTTAAAGGGAGAATTTCTAAACACACGTTTCTAAATTGTATTTCCATTCTTGATAAGCTTCCAACCAGAGATAGGTTAAGCCATTGGGGTAGGAATTTGCAAACGGATTGATTATTGTGCGGTGCTGATCCAGAGACGAGGAATCATTTATTCTATGGCTGTTTTTATTCGCAGGAACACTGGCAATCTTTCTTTGTTCACAGGGATATTAATCCACCTTCGGAGTTCTTGGATGTTGTTAAGTAGATTCTATTTTTAAGGAAAGGGACGGTGAAGATGATATGTTCTATTATCTATCAAATTGTGTTGTATTTCCTTTGGAAGGAGAGGAATTCGAGATTGCACTCATCGTTGTGTAGGCCGGCTTATGTTGTCGCTAAGGATCTCAGGCTCATCATTCGGGCTTAGCTGTCCGGTCTTGATGCAAAAGATAAGAAGTCTCTGCTTCTCGTATCTCTGCTATTAGTACTATGTCAGTGGCCGTGAGGGAAAATTCTTATATCTATACTTGGTATGAGTTCGTTCAACTATAAGAGGATTATTTGTTGGCTCAAATTGTTGATTCATTGGTGTTTCTATTAATATTTTAGTAGTAGTATAAAATTTCTCATCTGTTGTAAGTTTTGGAAACGATGTCATGTTAGGGAAGAAGAGAAATAAAAAGTGTTATATTAAAATAAATATATATATATATATATAATTCTCTACAAGTACATAAATGTAAAAGTAATATTTAAAGGTCAAATTTCACATAAATCTATTATCGCATTATGAATCTTACGATATATATCAAGCTAAGATGAATATGATGTATTGTAAACAAAGGAATCAAATAAACGATGCAAATTTTATGGGAGATCAATTCTAGCCAGGAAATGTCTTATAAAATCAGAATTGTTAATCAATTAATTAGTCGAGATTTCAAATAAGCAATGTTTTATAATTCGAGACACAATGATAAAGTTAATCAACTTTCGCTGCGAAATTATCTATGTTTTAAACCCTAGAAATACAAAAAAAAAATTGCAAGTTCAAGTGATTAAAACATGCATTCAACAAATTTGATATGTTCACAAAATTCATAAACCTTTATGTGTGAATAGTAATTTTGCTTACCTGAGATTCTATCAACTTAAATTAACCAATTGTTGTTACGAGAATTAACCTAAAATTTTAGTTCTAGATGATTTATATATACTAAACATTAGGAACAACCTAAAATAAAGAACTAAAAGTTAGAATTTTTAATTAAACAATCAACTTAACAGTTTATGAATTTTTTTTGAAAACGCTAAATTTAACAAGCAAACTATTTAGATATGACAAACAAAACATAACTTATAGGTGAATAATATTGCAAAAGAAATCAGTAAAATTATAAAGGGGTTCAGATTCTTCTTTATGGAAGAATTATCTCCTCAAAAGCTATAAAACTAATCTATCTCAAAAACTCCGAAGTAATCAAAAGCATAGCCTTAACAAGAGGTTTAAAAACTCAATTATAGTTTAAAACAAGATATGTGGCTAAATTGAAAATATCATAAACTTTAAAGTCTTGTACATCTTCACAGTTTCATCTTATTTGGTGTGGACTGACACTAATCCATAAATCATGTTTGAACTTTATATTTTTTCATCTTTTTAACATTAGCTTCAAATATTCTCAAAATCTCTAAAATATCATCTCATATATAGACATACAAAGACCTCATCAAAAGATTTCAAAAATATCAAAAATACTCTATATATATAAACATCTTATAACGGAGACGGTCAACCCACCACACTAACAAAAATTATCGATCAAAAGTGAATTAATGCGACATTATTGTCCCACGAGTCAATTATCAAATGGCTCATATTTATTACAAAATGACGAAAGTGTAATAAATCCGTTAGGATAGGGCACTTGTAAACATTAAAAAGAAAGTATTAGTAGTCGGCGTATGCATGCAACTAGAAAGATTTCGATGGTTCCAAAGAATCAAGAATGGGTCCATCCATGCATCTTCCTCATTTAATCCCCATATATATGTCATTAACGAAAATTCCAGAAAACAATAATAAACACACAAATTTGAAGGCAGTTTACTGTCACAGTATGAGTTTTTGATCTTTTGGAATTTGGACAATATGTATACTTACAAAAGAGATTTTTTTTTTTACAAAAGAGATTTTTTTTTTTTTACGCGTATCATAAAAATGTAATATAAACTGAAACAAACTAAATCACAGGAAACAAATCATAAATATTTCGTTTTAGAAAATTGAATGCAAAGCTAATAAGGAGGAATGCCAGACAATTTTACAGATACTTAAAGCCTATGAGGGTGTGCCGGGTCAGCAAATAAACTTCGCGAAATCTTCACTTCAGTTTGGGCATACGGTTGCGACTGAAGTTCGTGATGAGGTGAAAGCGTTACTAGGTATCACAACGATGGGTGGAATGGGATCATATCTGGGTATTCCAGAAAGTCTGAGTGGACCCAAAACACAGGTTTTTAGTTTTTTACAAGATAGACTTCATGGAAGAGTTAATGGCTGGACGACAAAGCTTCTCTCACGAGGTGGTAAAGAGGTTATGATAAAGGCCGTGGCGACGGCCTTGCCAAATCATGTAATGTCTTGTTATCGGTTACCAAAGAAGATCACTACGAAATTGACAAGTATAGTTTCAAACTTTTGGTGGAGCACGGGTGGAACGAGCTCAGGTATGCACTGGATGTCTTGGGACAAACTTTGTAGAGAAAAAGGAGATGGTGGGATTGGCTTTAGAGACTTTCGCGATGCAAACACGGCTTTTTTAGCGAAACAATAGTGGAGACTAATTGATAAGCCGGATATCCTTTTTTCAAAAGTTTTTAAAGGAAGATATTTTAGGAATGCGGATCCTCTTGATCCAATAAGATCATATTCAGCATCCTATGGATGGCGGAGTATCACATCGGCTAGGCCTCTGGTTAAAAAAGGACTTATCAAAAGGGTGGGAACAGGGAAGTCTATTTCAATATGGAATGACCCGTGGATACCATCTTATCGCCCGAGACCAGCAACTCAAAAAATGGATTCTTATCATACGCTGGTTACTGTTGATCAGTTGATTGATCATCATAACCAGATGTGGAATATACAACTAATGGAGACAGTTATAATACCAGAGGATGTGGCTTTGATCCTGAGTATCCCCTTTAGTCGGACTCATAGATCTGATTCATTGGGATGGTTTCCTACGAAATCTGAAAAATACACTGTGAAATCGGGGTATCATTTGGAGAGAGATTCCACTAACAATAACAATGGCGAAGCTACACCTATTCTGGAGCCAAGTATCAAAAAACTTCAATCTTTTTCGTGGAAGGTAAAATGTCCACCTAAGATAAGGCATTTTATATGGCAAGCATTATCAGGTTGTTTATCAGTGGCAAAAAACTTGAGGGGAAGAGGGATAAAATGTGATACTCGCTGTGCTCGGTGTGGAGTAGACGAAGAATCAATAAATCACGTCTTATTTGAATGTCCACCAGCAATTCAAACTTGGGCACTGTCCCCAATACCGACAAACCCGGAGTTTTTTCCCACGACATCTATCTATACGAATATGGATTATCTGTATTGGAGATTACCCTCGGATAAGGAGATGGATATCTATCATTGGTTGATATGGTATATTTGGAAGAGTAGGAATGACATGGTTTATAGTCATATTGACAGGAACCCTCAGGAAACCTTAAGATTGGCAGAAACAGAATATGTTACATGGGGAGATGCGCAGTTAAATGAGGTAAAAGAATCAATACCAGGAACACTAGGTAGAGGAAATTCTGAAATTGATTTGATACTCAATGGTCATTGGTGTTTTGTGGATGGATCTTGGAAAGATGGTGATCAGTTTTCAGGACAAGGATGGTATAGTGGTTATGAGAGAGATGCAAATGTTTTGATGGGGGCAATGAATATTAGAGCCAATTTATCCCCACTACATGCAGAATTTGAAGCCCTGGTATGGGCTATGGAATGCATGAAGTATCATAAAAATCAACACATCACATTTGCAACAGACTGTTCAGAATTGGTGAAGATAGTGTCGGAACCAGAAGAATGGCCAGCTTTCTCGATTCACTTAGAGGAGTTTCAAGCAAGAAAGGAGTACTTTACAACTTTTGAACTCATCCATGTATCGCGCACAAAAAAATTGATGGCAGATAGATTAGCACGGAGTGCCCGCCTAAGACCATCATATTCAATCCACGTTGGACCGGAGCCACCAAGCTGGATTAGTGAAACATAGGTTATTTTTTAGTTTATCTTGTTGACCAAAAAAAAAAAAAAAAAATTGAATATTCATTTTTTTCCATTACCAAGTTGCCTTCAACACTTACCTCAATCGCAGTCTTACAGTTGCTAGGGAAAAAACAAGAACATTCAATTCACTTCTGTTGTGTGAAAACGAAAACTAGCATAAATATTCAACAAAGCCAATTAATGAGGATATCTACAATCCACACAAAAGAGTCGATGCTTTTAATATGTGAAGTAGTGATATAGCAGCCTCCAATATGTATATTTCTATTTTTCATATAATACCAACTCTTATCTTCCTTTAATAGAGATAGTGTTTGTAATACAGAGATATAAAAATAGTAAAGCAGCCTCCAATGTTGAATGTGTAATAATCAAAGGATTAACTAGAGAAAAAATTCAAACAAAAGTGTGTTAGTGTAACACCCGTCTCCCGGTAAACTGGAGACGCGGCATTAGGACACACGATGAACCTATTTCGGTCCAATCGGGATGCCAACTCAATTTGTCTCAGGACTCGGCGCTTCCTTCGTATTCAAATCCACCAATGACGTCACACGATCGCTCAATCCCGCATCCGGACCTGCAAGAAAACGGGGATAGGGAAAGGAAAGGAGGACTGAGTAATTGTTTCAAACACAATTACCCAGTGAGGGCGGACTAAGGAATCCGCGATCCCGGCTTACGCCACACAACTACGAAGCACAAGTCCTAAGCTAATATCATCTTACAAACAATGCCCGAAGGCACATTACAATCAACCTACGAAATAACTACCTGTCTATGGTTGCGGACTAGGGTTGCCTTCCTCTAATCCCACCCACGGACCGGCCATTACGCCCTTTCCACAGCAAACAAACGGCTCGCGAACCTTCGAACCACAACACACCACCACGGGAGGGCTCGTCAGGACCCTCCTCCGACGATCAAGGACAATCACGGAACGAACCTCGTACCTTATCCTGTCAATCAATTTCTACCGCAACCTAATCCACACAAGCCATCACACACAAGCAACATTTTCGGTTTAAGTGATAACCTATTCATTCTACGTTCACAATCAATCACATTACACGTGTATAACTATCCTACACTACCTAGGAAAGACGATATTAACAAGGGACTATAGTCAGGAACTGAATGAAGTAAGGAAAGATCACAACCGGTCCTCACCTTGGCCAAATAAGGGCATTTTGGTAATTTAGGAAGTTCATCAGCCCGAACGGACATCAGATCTGGAAAGAGGACGGAAAACAATCGATTTAGGCTTTCGGTTCGCTCAAATCGGATTCGGGATGAGCAAGTTATGGCCACTCGAAGTTTGGTTGACTTAAAGTCAACGGTCGGTCAAAGTCAACCAGTCAACCCGGTCAACATAGACCCAAACCCAGATTGAACCAGGCCCAATCCATAACCGGCCCAATTACCCTAACCAATCCTAACTGAAACTAAACCGGGTGAAATCGAATTGAACCAGAAGATTAAAGTAAACCGGACTAACCAGGAATTAGAAGCTGAAATAGGAATCAAACCGGACCGGTTAACCCAAACCGAACCGGTCAACGCCTGACCTGGTCAATCCAGACCGGTCAACCGAGTCTACTCGGTCGCCGGCGAGTCAACTCTGCGGCGGTCCGGCGGCTCCGGCGGTGGAGCTCTGACGACTGGTCGTCGGTTCTCCGGTCACGAGCACTGCTCGCTTTTTATAATGGTGTGAGAAATGAGGAGCCCCTCTCCTCCTTTTATAGAGAAAAGAGTTAGGACTTCCCTTCTTAATGAGTTGGGTTTTAGGCTTTGGGCTTAAATCAGAAAAAAAAAAAAAAAAAAAAACATATTAATGAGAGGATAATGGACATGTGCTTCACTTCTTTTCTTCAGAAATTTTGGACTTAGATTTTGGACCATTACAGTTAGTACAGCGGTTCAATGCATCATCTTAACCATCTTTAAGCAATTCGACTCGGATTATTGATGACAATCGATCCCAAGTTATTGAATATTTGTCACTGCCCATTCCAAATCTTACAATTTCACGTACAAATTTGTGATAGACTCCGTTTTTGACGCTTACAATACAAGTATACAACCATGCATGTTAAAAGTTTACACTGAAAATGTATATGTAAGAGGCATGTTATGACACCCGTTTTGGTCCGAAGGTTACCCGAACCGGATGTTGCCCATGACTTGTTTAAATTGTAAAATTTTTATGGACCTCTAAGTAATCCATTATAAAAATACTCGAGTTCTTTTGGTTTTAGTGTGAATTTTATTGACCAAAACAGATAGTTCGTTGACTATTATAAATTTTAGTGATATTAGTTTGGCAAGATCGATGTTTGAAATTTCTTTCACATTCGATGTGGTCGAGGATCGAGATAAGTTAGACAAACAAAAGACAAAAGAAAACATTAGGGATACACAAACAAACAAAACTAACTATATAAAAAGATAGTAGCAAACAAAATAAAGACAAAATCAGACAAAGAAAACGAAAATGCAGCTGACGCAAATATATAAATACAAAAAGTAAAATAACATAATTTTTTTTTTTCAAATTCAAATTTATTTAAATAAAAAGTAATCCCACTAATTACAAACGAATAGATCAAATCCTATTGAACTACTGCTCTATCCAATACAAGAACTCTTCAAGATCACATATCTAAGTTAAACTTTCCCTAAAGCCTAGACTTTAACACACACGCAACCTAGACAAATACAAAAACTCTCTTGAGTTTTTATTCTCTCAGTTCTCGCATCTTCATAAGGTCACGCCTCTCCTTTTTTTTTTTGGTCAAATGTTTTTTATATAAATCTCAATCTCAAAAAACGGAGTAAGTGTTTCTAAATAACATCGCCATCATGGCATAAAACGAAAAAAAAAAACTACAACAAAAGAAGTAGACAAACATAGAAGGATAATGACCACATAGTACTAAAAAAAATAAAAGTCTTCGAGAAGTCATCAAATCTCTTCGACAATAGAGTTGTTAAGTAAGATGACGCATTGGGCACTGGATCGAACGCCCGAGATTGGAACAGCAACAAGTGCACAATTTCCTATCTCCAAAATGGCTACAGAGGCGATTAAACACTTATCAAATGAGCCTTTGATGACACTCCTTGAAACACAACCATAAAGTGAGCACAAGAGAGTAACAAACTCTATAAAGGAGCTAAGATCCTCATAAAGAGGTAGGGTAACGGAATCCTCATAAAGAGGCAAGATCATGAACTCCTCATAAAGAGATAAGGTGGAACAATCCTCATAAAGAAGTAAGGTGGAATGATCCTCATAAAGAGGTAAGGTGAAACGATCCTCATAAAAGGTAAAGTGAAACGATCCTCATAAAGAGGTAAAGGAGAGCTAAGAACAAGTCTAGCACTAGGACGGAAACAAGTCAAACGCTAACCAACCCAATGAACCGACAAGATCGAACCTGAAAATGAAGCAGGGAGATCATGCTTGAACAGAGGAGTGGAGGTAGTATAGATGCAAGCAGTTACGATAGACATGTCCCCAAAAATGGAGAGGGTCAAGACTGCAAAGCTAGAGGACCAGGAACCGATAGGACGATGCAAGGAGGTTATATAATATGGCCGGTCGGGAGGTTCTGGCGGCTTCGGGGGAAAGACCACTGATATACACCAGCTACCTCTGAAAAAACAACGCACACTTTCCCTTTCTAGGGTCAAAGTAATGAGAGCTAAGATCTTCACCATTAGAGGATATGAACTTAACACCAGAAAAAGTTTGAAAATCCGACAGGGAGGTCGGTAAGTCAATGGCTGCACAGAGCTATGCCAAAGCAACAATCTGTACAAGGCAACAAAATGTCGCCTACACGCAAAGACATGTAACCGGGAGACCATGCAATAACTTTCAAATATGAGATTATCAACACCTGAAAATTCATGATCCTTCCAACCCCAAGGCTCGATAATCTTTTAAACCATAGACGAATCTGAGCATAGAGACAACAGAGGATATACAACATCTAATAGCAGTGACATAGTGAGAGACCAAACCATCAGTGGCGGAGGCGGAGAAGAGAGTTACGGAGAGAGAAGGCGACAGTACATGAGCGGTAAAACGGGACGTTGGAGCAGGATCTGAGAGTGGAGCCGACAGAGAGCAGGCTGAGATGCGAGCATGGCAGGTGGATTTTCGAGCGGCGGAGGTGCAAGCGAGATCTCGAGCGGCGGAGGTGCGAGCTGAGCAAAGGAGGATTGGAGCAGTGGAGGGGTGAGCAGCAACGCAGAAACCAGCTTGTGATTATGACCAGGTTCATGACGGTCCATCATGAGGCCAGCAAAAGGGGGTACTAGCGAGAGCAGATTACTCCGGAAAAGAAGAAACAGAGAGCATAAACGCCAAAATAGAGTATGGGATAGGTGAGAGGCTGCAGTAGTGCGGCATAGGTGGTGACGACTGAAAGGAACTTGTGCAATTCTAACAGCTTTCAGAATCCGAAAGTTCTAAGCCTAGGATCTGGGTTTGTGTAATTGAATCCTTACCGATCTGCGTTTACCTTGTTCTGGCAGCGGAAATTGGGTCAGATAAACGAGATCTCTAGAGCGCCTCAATCGATGTGCCTCTACCGTAATCCACACGCACACAAGCTGGAATCCGCCGGGATGCTAGTGCCGAGAATCGGATCTTTTGGGATTCTCTGCGTGTTTTAGAGGAAGAGGGTCTGTTTTTCTGTCAAGAAAAACTGTCTGCAACGGCTCTCTCTTAGGTCGTGTGTCCTGGCCCCTATAAATAGGTCCACGGTTTACAAAACCGTAACTTCAGTTTCGGTATCGACCTTGTGTTGATCGATGCACCCAATGGTGTCGATCGACACACCTCTTGTATCGATCGACACACCAATGGCATCGATCGACACACCTCTTAAAACACGAATTCAATGTGTATCCAATACACATTGATCGGACCATATGCCAATGATCAATCCCATACAAAGCGTATCCAACTTGCTTAGGTGTGTGACCCTGTAGGTTCACACGATACTAGAAATGAGTTACAACTCATTTGTCATAAGCGGTTTCTAGCAAAACATTATGACTACCCAGTATCACATGAATTGTCCGATCTCGACAATACAACTATCTTTAGAGTAAGTACAATGTGATTTCAGGACACAATCCCAACAATCTCCCACTTGTACTGGAATCATCTATTCCCATAATCCCTTTGTCGCTATATCTCGATATGGCATAAGGCAAGAAACTGTGTCATCCTTATTATAGCCAACATCATGTTCATCGAACTCCTGATCTATACTGATAAAACAAACGACTGACAATCACCTCGTTTGAGCACGGCCATGCATTTTCTCAGTATCAAATCTTCGATGGGCCCTGAGATATTTATCTCCTGTTATATAGGAGGGACAAATCCCTTCTTGTTTCATCCCTGTTTCTACACATACTTCATGGTACGCCTAAGCAATGCCTTTATTGCCGCCAGGAACGACGTTTGACAAGGTCAAAACGCACCAATTTATATGCTAGAAAGCATGATGAACTCAGGTCTAAGGACTATACTCTATAGTCGTAATGAGAACCTCTTATGACACAGATATAACTATCCTGTAGAGTTCTCATTAGCGGGTCATGTCCGATCATATGTTCACCAACATATATCTATGTGATTGACGTTGATACTCATATCAATGACTCCATGAAAATTAGTCATACGTCACCTCACATACCAGTCTTAACGGTTGTTAGTGTCCCACTTCAACAACCTACGACCAGGGACAAACATAATTTTATGTCATCTCTCACTTCTAGGGTTTCATGATCAAGTCCTCAACTTGATGACCTATAAAATGAACATAAAATACTTGGGACCATTATTCAATTATCCAATAATCAAATAATGCTGATGTCAGTTTTTCATAAACATGACCATATCATGTCTATCTGAACATCATAACTAACATAACTCCCACTAGAATCAAGACCACGTCTTCAGATATCTAGTACCTACAGCAACAGTACGAAAACCATGCTTAGGTTGTGAGAGATGCTGCGGTATTCTTGCTTGGATCCATTCCAACAAACCACACCGATATTCTTTAATAAGCACTATTCTACGGTCCACTGCTTGGAGACCTTTCCAACAGATAGTGCCGCTACACAGATAAAGAGACATAACCAGGTGGGAACCGGGAATCATCTTTGTCCGTCTAACAACTCATAACAGATTCGTCATTTTTCTCAGTTGAACAAGAACTATCCTTAGTGTTTCTCAAACACTCGGGGATATTCCTTACAACTGTCCAGTGACTTTTACCGGAACAAATTGGTATCTTCTTGTCATGCTTTATGCGTCAGCTGCATCTAGACGAGTGCAAAATATGGCATTCATAATGGATTCTATTGCATAAGCAAAAAGGAATCACACTCATAGATACTAGCTCAGCCAGTGTCCAAGACACTTCATCTTGCTAAGATCGATACTAGCTCAGCCAGTGTCAAAGACACTCCATCTTGCTAAGATTATTGCCACAAGACCTTTGGTGTGAAGCCATTCTTGGAATCAAGCACATTTGAACCGTCCAATACCTTATCAACATAAGGATTCTGACACGATCCAATTAGCCTTTCCAATCCATTTCAATGAATCCTTATTCCAAGAACTTTCGCGGCTTCTCCCATGTCCATCGTTAAATTTGACTTCCGACCCCAATCTTGATAAGACTTTAGCGTCGGAACGTCGTTTATGAGATTAAGTATGTTATAAACATACGGTGTGAGAATTGCAACTACGCTCCCATTAGTTTACTTGTAAACGCACGGTTTCTATACGTTCTTGATCAAGTCAAAACTTTTGACCGTTTTAACAGAACATAGATTCCAACTCCAAGTTGTTTGCTTCAATCCAGAAATGGATCGGTGAAGCTAACATACATTCCTAGTTAATTTTCGGAGTTGAGGCTCACCTTCGCTTCTTTGAATTTCGCAGGCTCGTCACTTTTCAATGATCAACAGATCACAGCAATCGGTCATGAGGAATCACCCTCGGTTTAGTGACGGATCCATTAGGATCAGCGAACTTCAGGCTCCACAGGTGTAGATCCTACAGCACTCTGTAGATCCTACTGCTGCTCCCCTTCAACAGGTTGAACAGCCTCCTGTGTTTCTCGAATTTCTTCGAGCTGTACTTTTACTCCCACTGTTCTTCTGGGAAAGAAGCTTTCTATCTAGAAGAACAGAGTTCCGAACAACAAAACTTTGTTCTCGGATTGGTTGCAAAAGTAATAAGCCTCGGTTTCCCTAGGACAACCGGCGAAGCAGCCCTTATCAGATTTGGGTTCAAGTTTGTTTGTTGACAACTGCCTTACACAAACCTTGCAATCCCAATTAATCAGAAAGACATACTTGGAAATCACCCAGTCCACATACAATGTGGTACCTTTCAACTGATTCTGATGGAAACTATTTGGCGTAAACATATTCATTTTAGAGCGTATTTTAAAAGTGTAATGGAAGATTCCTGTGACTCATCATTAATCGGAGCACATCTAATAAGGTCCGATTCGTTCTCTCAGAAACACCAATTAGGCTTTCCAGGAGAAAAGAGCTGTGATATGACTTCACACTCACTTAGATGATCACCCAATTCTTGACTCAAGTATTTTCCTCCGCGATCTAATCGAGGATCTCAGTACTTCTGTCAAATCGGTTCTATACTTCATTTTGGAACTCCTCAAAGGATTCCTACTCGTGTCTCATCAAAAGAACACAGCCATACTTACTGATGCCATCAATAATTTAATGAAGTACTGAAGATTTCCTTTGGCATTAATGCTCATCGGGCCACATACATCAGTACGTGTAAGGCCCAATAAGCCTTTGGCCCTTTTTTTAGCTCTGCTAAAGAAGCCTTAGTCATTTGGTCTAGCAAGCAGAATTCATGTCTCAAATGATTTATAATCAAATGAGCCTAAAGCCCATAACAATGGAACTTCTGAATCCGCTTCACTCACTGTGGTCAAAACGACTATGCTAAGGAAAAATCGAGTTCAAGTCATCAGACTTAAACCGTTTGGTATTTATGTTATATTCTGGTGTATATTGGTTTAAGACATAAAACCCATTTATCAAAAGGGGTGCTACCATATAATATTTCATTAAGATCAAAAGAGCAAAACTTGTCTTTTATCAGAATGAAAAACATCCAAATTCTTACAAGAAAATGAAAGACATTTCTGCATAAAGCAGGTACATAGTAGCAATTACTTAATTCAAAAACCAAGCTTGAAAAAGCTCCTACAAGTGGAGAATCTCTACGGCTTATGTAGCAACCATTGCTCCATACCAGACACGCAGTTCCACTTGTCCTTTCCTCAACGTTCTACTGTTGCTTAGGCCCTGCATATTTTTTAAAATATCAGTACCACAACTAGTATCCAATACATGCGTAGAACTTGAAGTAATAACACAATACCTGAAGAATAAGTACCATACATCTCTTTCATTTCTTGTGAATCTTCCAAGAATTTAATCCAATCTCTCTTCCAATGCCCTGACTCATCACAGTAGAAGCACTTTCTAACATCAGATGGGCTGGACTTGGGCTTATAAGATGACACAGGCTTATCCTGATTCCAAATCTGGACGGCCCTGCCTCTACCCTTGTCAACACAAGATTTCTCAAATCTTTTACTCTTTATGATGTCTTGCTCTACTGTTTTGAGCATCCCATGCAGCTCAGTCAACGTCTTCGTCAAGTTATTCTTAATATAGCTTTTGATAAACTTATCATAACTAGACGGCAGTGACTGCAGAATGATGTCAGTGGCCAACTCTAAGCTGACAGGACATTTCAGTTTCCCCAGGTTATCAATGTAACCCATCATTTTAATGACATGAGGACTCACTGGAGCATCCTTTGGTAGCTTGCACCCAGTGAGAGACTTCACCATCTGGAATCTCTCAACTCGTGCAAGATCCTGAAACTTCAGTTTCAGGCTGGTGATCATCTCTATTGGTGACTCCATGTTCTCGTATTGACTCTTCAAGTCCGGGTTCATGGTAGCCAACATAAGACCACGCACATCTACCACATCAATATAATGCTTATTCCAAGCAGCATATACTGCATTCGAGCGATTGGTCCCAAGCCTTTCTGGAAGAGCTTTCTCAAGGACATAGTCCTTGCTCTCCTGCTTGAGGATTAATCTCAAATTGCGATACCAATCCAGGAAATTTGATCCATTTAACTTGTCCTTCTCAAGGACGGATCGTAACGAGAAAGTAGTTTTAGACATATGCTGAAATTTTAATAAAAGAAAATTTTAGTTATGAAGCTCAGGAAATGAGAAATCTTATCTAATAAGAAAACTCGCATTATATTCAAACAATGTTTCCTCTATGAATATAATGATCCAAGACTCATACATCACTAAAATCTGAGTGGACGACTCGTCATCACCCAGAGTTTAGTCAACTAGGTAAGCAAATCATTGCTAATTGTACCCAGTACAACTCTTGGTCGCAGATAAGACAATCCATGTCTCATCCACTCTGATGTCTCTGGGCCCATAACTTCTGATAGCCCAGTCAAGTTTAAACCAATCTCTTCAGTCTTATGATCATTGACAGTCGCACTGCAAGTCTATCAATGATCACCTGCCTTACTCATGTAATTGTGGATACCAAGGACTCCAAGACTATCCAACAACGAAATGAGTCTTGACAATATACAAGATTGGGAAAGACATCAAGGTCACTTGATCTTTAGTTGAGGAAATGGAACTTTAAAAGGTTAGTAAATCAATCTCTTAGGTCATGCAATTGTTGATGTCAAGCACTGCAAGACCATCAACACAACTACCTGCCTTACTCATGTAATTGTGGACACCAAGCTCTTGTCAAGAGTATCACAACAACGAAATGAGTCTTGACAGTTGACCATATTGAATACTAATCTTTGATCTAATACACATCCAATGTGCATTTGATAGGTTTAGAACACATTTAACTTTTAATTTCAATTGAGTTTTAATTGTTCTAATAAGAGTGGGTTAGGTCATTTGGTCCGGTTTCTCAATCATTTGGTTCAATAACCAAACGATCACGGTTCGCATCCAACCTTAACAAAAACCGATAACCGGGCAATCCAATTGAACCGGTAATTGACCAAATGAACCGGTTTTAGACCAATTGAGATACCGGTCAAATCTAATTCAACCAGTCCATCTAATTGAACCGATTCAATCAGTTTCAACTAAGCGCGATAACCGGTCCAATCTAATTGAACCGACTTATCCAATCAAACTGATCTTATCCAATCAAATCGGTTTATACTAATCGAGATAACCAATTCAATCCAATTGAATCAATTCATCCAATTTAAACTGATCTGATCTACCTTAACCAAGCATGATAACCAGTTCAATCCAATTGAACCGATCAACCAATCGCAAGGCATGTGTCGACCGACACTTAACCTGTTTCGATCGACACAGTGGGGTATGAGGGAATTTTAATCGAATTAAACCGACATAACCATGCGAGATAACCGGTTCAATCCAATTGAACCGATCTATCCTTTCGCACAGCCTGTATCGATCGATGCACCCAGTGTGTCGATCGACACAATGATCGAAACCCAAAATTTCAATAGGCCAATTCGCGGAGCATCGACCGACACAAACTTGTGTCGATCAACACTATGCGAAAACACAAGTTCTGCATTTTCGCGGTGCATCGACCGACACACCCAGTGCATCGATCGATGATATGCGAAAACCCTAAAATAATTTTTGCCATTTTCGCGGTGTGTCGACCGACACAAACTTGTGTCGATCGACACTGTGCGAAAACACAGTTCTTCGTTTTCGATACTAATAAATCCGTGATTATATTTATCAAAACGAAAACTAGCTAGCATCAATTCAATCAAATGCAATTTTAATCGAATTACATGCTATAGATTCAATAGTTAAAACCTATGGCTCTGATACCACTGAAAGGAACTTGTGCAATTCTAACAGCTTTCAGAATCCGCAAGTTCTAAGCCTAGGATCTGGGTTTGTGTAATTGAATCCTTACCGATCTGTGTTTACCTTGTTCTGGCAGCGAAAATTGGGTCAGATAAACGAGATCTCTAGAGCGCCTCAATCGCTGCGCCTCTACCGTAGTCCACACGCACACAAGCTGGAATCCGCCGGGATGCTAGTACCGGGAATCGGATCTCCTGGGATTCTCTGCGTGTTTTAGAGGAAGAGGGTCTGTTTTTCTGTCAAGAAAAACTGTCTGCAACGGCTCTCTCTTAGGTCGTGTATCCTGGCTCCTATAAATAGGTCCACGGTTTACAAAACCGTAACTTCAGTTTCGGTATCGATCTTGTGTCGATCGATGCACCCAATGGTGTTGATCGACACACCTCTTGTATCGATCGACGCACCAATGGCATCGATCGACACACCTCTTAAAACACGAATTCAATGTGTATCCAATACACATTGATCGGACCATATGCCAATGATCAATCCCATACAAAGCGTATCCAACTTGCTTAGGTGTGTGACCCTGTAGGTTCACACGATACTAGAAATGAGTTACAACTCATTTGTCATAAGCGGTTTCTAGCAAAACATTATGACTACCCAGTATCACATGAATTGTCCGATCTCGACAATACAACTATCTTTAGAGTAAGTACAATGTGATTTCAGGACACAATCCCAACAACGACGGGGAGTCTGTGATGGAGGAGAAGCCGCGGGGAGCTCCAAACACCATGGGAGAGCACTTCGAGGTCCGGATCTGGTGGCTCTGAAGGTGGAGGAGGAGGAGGAGAAGAAGAGCCTGACGCAGCTACAGGAGAGGCCATGGCCAAAGGAGAAGAGAAGCAGAGAGCAAAGGGCAGATCTTCTCGTCGGTGTGCGTGAGGCAACACCAACGGCGACGGAGAAAGGTGTGAAACCCTAATCGTCTGTGCGGTCGCCTTTTGTTTTCCTCTCAGTGCACATTTTCTCTATTCTTTTCTCGGTGAATTATCTGCCTCTCCTCTTTATATTAGGCTAAACTTGCTCTACAAATTTACCTAAATAAAAATATAGCAAAAAAAGATATTTCATATTCCACATTTTTGTAATTTTTCTTTTTTTTTTCTTGTATCTTCTTTAGAGAATAATTAAACACTCCAAAACTGCAATCTTTTCTCCAATATCTTTATCCATCTCAGCAACAACTCATTAAACGAATCACATCATAAAGATTCTTTCATATCTTAACAATCAAATATAATCATGTCCTCAGTCAAGTCTTGTACTACTTTGTACTACGATGTGACTGACACATCAAATACATCTTTAGGAAAAATTCAAAATATAGTACGTGCGTGCTTCTACAAGATCCCACCACGTACTTCTTCACCTCATCCACAGGTTTTCCCTATATAAACGCATCTCCCAACTCCACATAAGTACCTCAGACCCTAATCAAAAAGCTCCAAAAACCCTAGCTAGTGTTCTTTGTCAAAGACTTGAATCCTTTATATATAATGGGTATCAAACTCAGCCGCGATCATTCAAATTCTGCCATCCACGACGATAATCACCATGAAGATTGTGGAGATCAGAAGATCAAGACTAAGATCAGTGACGACACGAGTCAAAATCGATCGAGCAACTTCAAGATTCCACTTCATTATCCAAAATATACAAAGAGTGATTATGAGAAAATGCCAGAGTGGCAACTGGATCAGCTTTTGAGAGAGTATGGTTTGCCGATCATTGGAGATTCCAACGAGAAGAGGAAGTTTGCCATCGGAGCTTTTCTCTGGTCGACGGAGAACGATCACTAGATGCTATGATCCATGTAATATATATACAGAATAATGTCCTTATTATATTGTCTAATATATACCCAAAAAACACTTGTTATATGTGGTAATAGTTTCGTCGTCTGTCATCTTTTCTTACAGTACTATTTAAAATAAAATTAGGTGGTGAAAGAGTGAAAAAGAAATATATTTGCATGTATATATACATATTATCTTATCTATCTTGTACATGTATGCTTTATACGTAAGAAATAAACAAAAAAAAAAAAAAGTCTGTATATATGGATCGTGTATTCGTGTGTTTCTCTACTCTACATGTATGTTTTTTTTTAATGAAATGAATCTCTACCTGTACGTTACCTCATGCCCACGGCATTTATAACAATTAGTCATGCCCACGACTACATGGATCTTAATTAATATGCAGTATATTTTTCACAATCACGACTACATGGATCTTAATTAATATGCAGTATATTTTTCACAATCTTAATCTTGTAGTACTAGATGTTTGCTCCATGTAAACATGTAAACTCATTTTCTTTGGTTGAAGAAACCACTCTGAATTCTGAAAGTATATGCAGTTAATAATTTAATAAAAATTGATTTGCATATGGTGTTAGTTATAGAAACTAAATCGTCAGGAATTATATGAACAATTTATCTTCATGACACTACTTTGTCTATGATTTTAAATAGTTTCCGTCATGAGAATAAATGATTAATTTCTTTAGTTAACACTTAACACTATTAGATGAAAATGAAAAACTGAACCAAAAATATATATTTTTAGAACTTATCTCGAGAGACTTGTATTGGGTTCTGGCCTTTAAGAACTTTTCTTTAGTAACTCTATGAATAAACAAACTATTAGGAGAAGTCTTTCACCAAAAAAGAAGAAATTCAAATACCAGTCACTTTCATGACAAAGACAAACCGTTTCATGGCTTCTCCGACGATAGAATAGTGCCGGACCTAAGCACCATATCCTCCGCCACCACACTTCTCAGTCTTAAGACTCTTAACCAAGCTAAGCTGTGGAACTCACTACAAGAGAAACTCTATTTCCTGACGGCAGTCATGACCAAAATCAATTGGTCAGTAATTATTGACGGATTAACGACCGTTTTTTGATGAGCTATCGTCGCCGTCAATTATTGGTTAGGAAAACTTGACGGTCACAATCCCTGAGTATCCGGTCAGGAATTTCTGATGGAACCTTAACCGATGATAACCGTCAAAACGTTCTTGACCGAATTCTCACGATTAAACATCTGTCACCAAAAAATTAACCAACTTTTTACCGCTATCTTCCGTTTAAAAACCATTTTGACCAATTCCGACGGATATAGTCGTTGATATATTTGAAAAGAAAAAAATAGGCGACTCGATCAGTATTTCGTCAGAAAATATATCGTCAATATTCGGTCAGGAATCGGTCACCTTTCACTTGCTCTTCAATGTTGAACCTCTCAACTTAAGCTCAATCCTTGCCACTCTTTTTGCAAGTCTCGGCCACCCAAAATGAACAGAAGATTCTGGTCTGCAGAGAGAGGAAAGGGACTGGCTATTTCAAACCCTCCTCTTCGAGCATCAAGAGTCATCGTCCCACGTTTTGACACTTGAGAGCTCATCCGGAAACATGCCTTCACCATTATTGGTAAGGTCACAAATATCAAACTTCAAAAATATGGTCGTTTATACTTTTTTCAGAACACTAGAAACATCTGCCAGAGCAATCATCGCAGATCTGGACAGGGCTTTTTCAATTCCAGTTTGCCATTGAGAATGATGTTCAGCTGGTCCTCGCAAATAAACCATACCATTATGCCAAATGGATAATCATTCTTTAGAGCATGTTCAATGGTGGATTCTTCCAAAAGTTCTTAAATTTTTTTTTTTTCGAAACTTTTAAAAAAAAAAATTGACCAATCCTGGCTCGCCACGTCACGTGAACAGTGACGAACCGGGTTCTTAACTAAGGATTTTTAAAACTCGGATGTTAACTATTCACATGAGGCCCATAAGTATTTTATTATTTTTAACTTAAGAACTTGTGCTAAAAACCTCTATTGGAGATGCTCTTAGAAATGGTTACTGCAATTATAGTGGACAAAATCAATTACGGACTTAAACATTTTATTTTTAAGGTGAACATATCCGCTGCAGATAAAATTTATTTTTTCATAAAAATAGACGGTGTTTGGCCTGCAACGAATCTTTTTAGTCTATATATTTGGTAATATTCTGCTTTTTGTAGTTCGAACGAGTATAGCCGGAAAAAAAGCACGAGCTGGTTTGGAATTGGAAGTGTTTATATATTGGGCTACGATTGAGATATATATTGGGCTTACTTTGGCCCATTAATAAATCAATATATATATTCATATGCGTCTTTGTTGCTAACCCTTTGTTCAATCCTTCTCCTTTTTTTTTTCGAACTAAGTTCAATCCTTCTCCAAAATTCAGAAACCCCAGAAAAAAATACCAAATCGCCAGAGATATGGCCTCCGGTAAAGATTCCGACCGTACCTTAGGGTACATGACCCGGAAGGATACGGAAGTCAAGCTTCCACGGCCGACGCGGGTCAAGAACAAGACTCCGGCGCCGATTCAAATCACGGCCGAGCAGATTCTAAGGGAAGCTCGAGAGAGGCAGGAGGCTGAGATCCGTCCGCCTAAGCAGAAAATCACTGACTCGACTGAGCTTTCCGACTACAGACTCCGACGTCGGAAGGAGTTTGAGGACCAGATCCGCCGCGCAAGATGGAACATCCAGGTTTGGATGAAGTACGCTCAATGGGAAGAGTCTCAGAAGGATTACGCGCGTGCCCGGAGCGTTTGGGAACGAGCCATAGAAGGCGATTACCGGAACCATACGCTATGGCTCAAGTACGCCGAGTTCGAGATGAAGAACAAGTTTGTAAACAGCGCGAGGAACGTTTGGGATCGAGCCGTCACGCTTCTCCCTCGAGTTGACCAGCTATGGTACAAGTATATTCACATGGAGGAGATACTGGGGAATATCGCCGGAGCTAGACAGATTTTCGAGCGGTGGATGGAGTGGTCTCCGGATCAACAAGGTTGGCTCTCGTTTATTAAATTCGAGCTTAGGTATAACGAAATCGAACGTGCTAGATCCATCTACGAGAGATTTGTGCTTTGCCATCCAAAAGTTTCTGCTTATATCCGATATGCCAAGTTTGAGATGAAAGGCGGTGAAGTTGCTCGTGCGAGGAATGTGTACGAACGTGCAACCGAGAAGCTTGCAGACGATGAAGAAGCTGAGACGCTCTTTGTGGCCTTTGCTGAGTTTGAAGAACGATGCAAGGAACCAGAACGTGCTAGGTTTATCTACAAATTTGCTCTTGATCATATCCCTAAAGGAAGAGCTGAGGATTTGTATAAAAAGTTTGTGGCTTTTGAGAAACAGTATGGTGATAAGGAAGGGATTGAGGACGCCATTGTTGGGAAGAGAAGGTTTCAGTATGAAGATGAAGTTAGGAAGAACCCTCTGAACTATGATTCGTGGTTTGATTATGTTAGGCTAGAGGAGACTGTTGGGAACAAAGATAGGATTCGAGAAATCTATGAGAGGGCTATTGCTAATGTTCCACCAGCGGAGGAGAAACGATACTGGCAAAGATATATCTACCTATGGTGAGTTTATTCTATCCTTATTCTTCATTGGCTTCTTATGTTGATCATGTTTTGCATAAGAAGGTTAAGTTTTAGTTATATAATATTTGTCGAGGTTTTAGCACATCATAGTCTGTAAATCTAATGAAACTCGCACTCTGTGGAAAGCTATTGTTTACTCAAACACTGACACTGATGTAACTAACTGGTGTAGGATTAATTATGCATTGTATGAAGAGATCGAAACTGAAGATGTGGAGCGTACACGAGATGTTTACAGGTAAGCTAAAGATGAAACTTGTGATGCTACATTCATATATGTTTCACTCACGGCAGTTTAGACTGACTGGCTGTATTTGTCTTACCAAACATTACAGAGAATGCCTCAAGCTTATCCCCCACTCCAAATTTTCTTTTGCCAAAATATGGTTGCTGGCTGCACAGTTTGAGATCAGGCAATTGAATCTCACTGGTGCACGGCAGATATTAGGAAATGCGATTGGAAAAGCTCCAAAAGATAAGGTGAGCCTGGAATTTGTTTGAGCATTATATGTTTCATTACTCTTATTTAACCACACACATGGTTTACTTACACTTCTTCTGCAAACAGATATTCAAGAAGTATATCGAGATTGAACTCCAGCTGGGAAACATAGATAGGTGTAGAAAGCTGTATGAGCGGTATCTCGAGTGGTCTCCTGAGAATTGCTATGCTTGGAGCAAGTATGCTGAGCTGGAGAGGTCTCTTGCTGAAACTGAACGAGCTAGAGCTATATTTGAGCTTGCAATATCTCAGCCAGCTCTTGACATGCCCGAGCTGCTATGGAAGGTAAAATTTTCAGTCTAATACATCCAAAGAAGCGAGATTCCTCAGACTAGTGAATCAGTTGGCTCATTGACACACTATGGCTTTTGTGTGGCAGGCATACATTGATTTTGAGATAGCAGAAGGAGAATTAGAGAGGACACGAGCTTTATACGAGCGACTCTTGGACCGTACAAAGCATTACAAGGTGTGGGTTAGTTTTGCAAAGTTTGAAGCTTCTGGTGCGGAAGAAGAAGAGGAAGATGAAGAAAACCAAGAAGAAGATGCTATTGAACGCAGAAAAGAGTGCATCAGACGCGCCAGAGGTAACTTTGAATCTACATGTTGTTATATGAGTTTTGATGATTTCTTGTGACATGTATTAACTGTTTCTTTTCCTTGTACTCAGCGATTTTCGAGAGAGCGAATGCATACTACAAAGACTCTGCACCGGAGCTGAAAGAAGAGCGAGCTACGCTTTTGGAGGATTGGCTTAACATGGAGAAAAACTGTGGTAATCTCGGGGATATCAGTGTGGTAGACTGTAAGGTCCCGAAGAAGCTGAAGAAAAGAAAGCCGATCAGTAGAGAAGATGGATCTACAGAGTACGAAGAATACATTGATTATCTGTTTCCAGAAGAAGCGCAGACGACAAATCTCAAGATTCTTGAAGCTGCTTTCAAATGGAAGAAGCAGAAGCTTGCTGCTTCTGAGGAGGACGATTATGATTAGTTATAGTTTCCTTTCAGTTATATCAAAACTGCCAGTTGTTGTTTTGTATTTCTTCCTAAATTCTATGTACATCGCCACTCATTCTGTTTGACTTAGCAGCCACTTTTTTATTGTCTTAGCAAAACCCAATCTGTTTTTGGTTTTAATCTTTATTGGTTCGAGTTGTCCGGTTTAGAACATAATCAGGAGGATACTATTTTCCGGTTTTTGTTTCTGATATTTAGGTTTGTGGAAATTTTTGAAACCGTATCTTGCTTGCACCCTCTGTCTAAGCAAATATACGAACAAATACCTTTATCAATCAGAAATTCGAAATTGTGATAAAAGGAAACTTTAAAGCTGGGAATGCGTACAATAAATTATTAGGTTAACATAATGTTATCTAATACTTTTAAAGCTCGAATTTTTAAACCATTGAAGGCTAAACCAATTACTGTTTATATATTCTGTTACAAGCAAGTGTTTTAGCTAATGACCCACTCATTACGGACCATAAGATCTAAAACCCAAAACTCTTTTTACAAAAAAAAAAAAGAAAGCAAGTGTTTTAGCTTTTTTGAAAAGCATCAGTATGAGTTTTCTTAAATTTGCAGGTGTTTTGAAAGCGCATCAGTATACGTTTATGAATCCTGGTGCTGGAATCTCATCTTCCAACGAAATCACTGAGTTGGATGAAGTATGTTGAAGCCATGGAAAATAGTTGGAATTTGGTTTGTTTGGTATTGGCTATCTTTGTTGCAATGCCTGGTATATGTTCTTACTAAATGCGCACTTGAGTTAATTTAATTTGATGCAGGTTTGAGCTCTAGACATGGGCTGAGAACTATGCGTATATCGGGTGAAGAAAACAGGATGTAATTCTCACTATTAATGTATTAGCTTTTCATGCATTTAACCTATTCTCCAGAACAAAGCTAACGAACCTAAAAATCATTGTTGTACTCTCAGACACAAAGAAAACATGGAAAAGAAGAAGAGAGGAAATTGTATGGTAATGAGATGATTAAGAAGAGGAGTCAAGGCTTGTTTAAATAGCCACATAAGCTTTCAAAGTAAAAATCAAAACAACTTATGAGAATTATTCTCATAATTATGTGTAAAGTGTGTTTGATTTTTTAACGTTAAAAGCTTTATTATAGGAGATATTTGTTAACTAAATCAACAATGTATTCATAATATATTAAAACAAAAAATTAATAATAATTAGGTCTATAATCCATTACACAAAGCCACAAGCATTAAAGCTCGAGCCCATATCTCCTTTAGTTTCCAAGTTGTCCATTTCGGACCTCAATTTCTCATTCACCGAACTCCGTTTTTAACGTTCTTATACACCACCGTGTAGTGTCCGCAGTGACGATCATATCGTGCATAAGAACTGCTCATTCCGATGAACGTCTTCACCGGAAACCTGACAGAAATATGGTCTCAAACCATTTCCGTAAAAACGAGTTCCAACAATCCCCCACATGAATAGAAATGACTCTAGACACATGACGACTCGATAGACTTAACTACCTAGACATGACAGAAAGACTTTTGAGAGTACAAACGAAAATTCACTATATCTGATTTGGTAGCATTTTCAGCTTTAAACCACTGATTTTAATATATGTCGGATTTACTCGGCGAGGTGGTGAACATGATGTCTTGAACCACCCGGGCTTTGATGTAAACCTAGACATCATGTATAACACAACTTCATTTCTCACAGAAATAGGTTCTCTATTGTGTTTGAACATGCCTGGTTAATCATGAGTGAGCTTAGAGAATATAGTCTGACCTTCATTCTCCTAGAAACGGCCTCATTTCACACTCATAAGGTGATTTACCTTTAGCTTGTATTTTAAGAAGTATTCTGTAATACTCCACATATCTTACAAAGCTTGGACTCAAATCATTAAAATCTTATGCTTATCCTACACACCTACAAGAAGCACTGTACATCATCTTAGGAAATGAGTATGGACGTGAGTGTCACAGTGCTCTTACAGATTTAGTTTGATTTAGTTGTCCCTTTGAACCTATATATGGGATCTCTAGTCACGTAAGTGGGATTTCCATCAAACTTCATCTTAATTCATAGGCTTTAAACTCATTCCTCCTGATGATTTTACAGCTTGATCTCGTGACAATCCTTTAGTAAATGGATCCGCAAGGTTGTCTTTTGACTTAATGTAATCTACCGTGATTATACCAGTTGAGATCAATTGTCTAATGGTTTATGACTTCTTATATGATGAGATTTACCATTATACAGTTTGCACAGTGCCCGACCTATAGCCGATTAGCTATCACAGTGTACACGTAATGCCGACAGTGGCTTATCCCACATGGGAATATCTTCCAAAAAATTCTGAAGCCACTCTGCTTCCTCTGCAGTTTTATCTAAAGCTATAAACTCAGATTCCATGGTCGATCTGGCCAATAGAGATTGTTTGGAAGATTTCCAGGATATTACTGCACCCGCAAGCGTAAATACATATCCACTTGTGGATTTTGAGTTTTTGAATCGGATATCCAATTAGCATCGCTATATCTTTTCAAAAACTGTTGGTTTTCTACCATAGTGCAAACCATAACTCTTGGTATAACGTTAGTAGTTTAATACTCTAGTTATAGCTTTCTAATGTTTATGTCCTGGATTACTGGTGTAGCTACTTAATACATTTACTGAGTGCACTAAATCGGGTCTAGTACAATTTTTTAAGTACATCAGACTCCCAATCACCCTTGCATATTCCACTTGTGACACCACTTCACAAGAGTTCTTAGTCAAGTGAAGTTGGGCATCAACTGGAGTTTTTGCTATCCCATTTGAGTAGGTTTTGAACCTCTCAAATATTTTTTCAGCATAATGGGCTTGAGACAGGATGATTTCTTCTGAATTTCTAGTAATCTTAATCCCTACAATGACATCCGCAAGTCCCATATCTTTCATGTCAAATTTCTGACTAAGCATGGTCTTAGTCTGCATGATCATGTCTTTATTACATCCCATGTTGAGCATGTTATCTACATATAAACATAGCATAACATACCCATTTGGAGTGTTTTTGCGTATAGACATTTGTCACATTCATTTATGCTAACATTCACAACACATATATTCATTGAACTTAGAGAATAGGTTAATTGTCTGTTGAATTTGTTGGAACTCGTTTTTACGGAAATGGTTTGAGACCATATTTCTGCCAGGTTTCCGGTGAAGACGTTCATCGGAATGACTAGTTCTTATGCACGATATGATCGTCGTTGTGGACACTACACGGTGGTGTATAAGAACGTTAAAAACGGAGTTCGGCGAATGAGAAATTAAGGTCCAAATAGACAACTTGGAGACTAAAGGAGATATGGGCTCGGGCTTTAATGCTTGTGGCTTTGTGTAATGGATTATAGACCTAAATATTATTAATTTTGGTCTTAATATATTATGAATACATTGTTGATTTAGTCAACAATATCTCCTATAATAAAGCCTTTAACGTTAAAAAAATCAAACACACTTTATTGTGTGAATCAATTACACATAATTATGAGAATCAATTCTCATAAGTTGTTTTGATTTTTACGTTGAAAGCTTGTGTGGCTATTTAAACAAGCCTTGACTCCTCTTCTTAATCATCTCATTACCATACAATTTGCTCTCTTCTTCTTCTCCATGTTTTCTTAGAGTACAACACAGATTTTTAGGTTTGTTAGCTTTGTTCTCGAGTACATCGAAACAGAGAATCAAGTAGTTTTATCATGGAATTCTTGAGCGTATCAAACCGGAGCACTACAGGCGTTTAAAGAATTAAGGAAAGAGATCATCGTCTCGACTCTACTCATCTTCATGTTCATCTCCGATCAGATTCTAGTAGTTTGGATTCATGTTTTGATTATCTTCATTTATGCTTTGATAATCACAGTTTGTAATTTCCATATTGCTTCTTATGTCAGTTATGCCTACTGTTGAATTTGGTGCTAATAGTTCAATCTAATAATAAGCTATGCTCTTTTCTTTTTATGATGTCTTTCCTTGTTTTTGGAAACCAATTTTTGGAAACACAAGCAAGTAGACTTTGGGAGATTCTGCCACCTCACCACAGGGGATAGGCACACTTAAACCATTGTTAAAGGAATTGGTACATATAGTACATTGTTGGAATGCTTGTTGTAGTAGCATTGAGAGTGGTTATATTTTGTGAAAATGATATATGTCCACAGAAAGATGAACAACAGTACAGAGAAAAGTTGGCTGATGGACATGTCAAGGATGACGCACAAGCGGAATATTGATGGGAAATTGTTTGGTTGAATACATTTAACATGATCATAAACCTTTTAAAAAAAAATTGATCCCTTAAGTGTCTCTCTTGTTTAAATCATCAAACTATTTGTAGCGCGTTTAAATTCTTTTTGTGTGTAAATCTTCAAAAAGAAAAGGCAACTTGGAGGTCAAGCCAGAGATATATGCCACGTGGGAGGATCATAGCTTCAGCTGGATGAGTGGTCTGTCGATATTGAACCAATCACGTCCCTTTGGCAAAATATCGACGAGAAAATTGGCCAGTCTTCTTTCGCAAACAAAAAAGTTGGCCAATCTTAATCATGCTAGTGTTATTTTCTTTATTATAGCCAAAGTTCAATGGCATTTTAGAAACGCAAGTAGTGCCAAATTTTGAATTCGCTCTCTTGTTAGCCAAAAAGAAACCCCTGTAATTCTTTTTTTTTTAATTATGTTTTCTTTTTAATTTTAAAAAGTATATTTACACACAACACAACCTTTCGTTTTATTTAGCTAAAAAGCCTAAATGTAACATACCCAAACTGGCCCAATTAAAAATTTTGAGAAAAGAGGAGGAAAGCCCAATAGTCAAGCCCAAAAGCCTAATTCCTTCATGAAAACCCTAGTCTCCTCATTATAAATAGGTGTCTCCTCCATTGAGAAACTATGAAGAAGAGAGCTTTCGGCGAAGCCCTGCTCCATTACCGTCGCAGCCAAAGCCTCCAGAGTGTAGATCTAGGGCTCCTCCATCGTTTGGTGTCGAAAGAGATCCGGTAAGCCTTTTTTTAGATCTGATTTCTCCCAACCCGAGATCTAAAAGCCTCGTATCTTTCTAACCGTGAGGAATCTGGGAAATCCGAGACCACCATCGCGTTCCTCTCGTCGAGACGAAGCCGTAGCCGTCAACCGCTCCTCCATAGCCGTCCGGACGCGCCCGCACTCGCCAGGAGAAGATCCGCCGGTTCTCCACGCGCCGCCGCACGCGCCGCCGCCGCCGGAGCCGCCGCCGTCCGCCGCCGTCCGCCGCCGCCCGGAGCCGCCTCCCGCCGCCGGAGCTCCGCCGCCGCCGACCACCGGAGCCACCGCCGGACCGCCGCCGAGTCAACTCGGCCGGCGAACGAGTCAACTCGGTTGACCGGGTCGGGTGGGTTGACCGGGTCGGATCGTTGACCGGTTCGGTTGACCCGGTTCAATTCGGTTCAATCCAATTCTGGTCCGGTTTAGGTTAACCGGTTCAATTCCCAATTTCAATTCCAATTTCAATTTCCGGTTTAAGTCGGTTAAGCTGGTTTGAGCTGGGTATTTTCAATCGATCATATCTAGCTCATCCTAAGCCCGATTTAAGCGATTCAAAAGCCTATCTCACTCGATTTCTCGTCTTCTTTCCAGATCTGATGTCCGTTCGGGCTGAAGAAGCTTCTAAATTACCGTTTTGCCCTCCTCTTTGGCTAAGGTGAGGACCGTTGGTTATCTCCCTTGCTCTATCTCAATTCCGGACGATAGTCCTTAGTTAATGTCGTCTTTCCTAGGTAGTCTAGGGCAGTAGTGAGCTCCATGTGATTGATTGTGGAACGTAGAATGCTAGGTTATCGCTGAGCCTGAAAACGTTGATTGTGCGTGATGGATATGATTGTATAGAACTGTGATAGGTCCCCCGAAAGGCTGTTTCTTGGCGGCTCGCGTATAACGAGTTTTGGTACGCGACCCTTGTATCGTCGGGAGGTTTTGGCGAGCCTCCCCAAGTGACCGTGCCTTCGGGCCGACGTGGAAGTTACCGGGTGAGCCGATAGCTTGAGTTTTACCGGGTGGGCCGGTTGTGTGAGCCTTCGGGCTAGAGAGGGGTTCACGAGTGCGAGAGCACGAGTGGATGTAATTTGCGTGGTGAAAGCCTTCGAGCCTGTTTGCAAGGTGATATTAGCTTAGGACTTGTGATTCGTAGTTGTGCGGTGTGAGCCGGGATAGCGGACTCCTTAAGTCCGTCCTCACTGGGTGATTGTGTTTGAAACAATTACTCAGGCCTCCTTTTCCTTTTCCCTTCTTTTTCCCTCGCAGGTCCGGATGCAGGATTGATCGATCGTTGTGACGTGATTGGTGGATTTGAATAAGAAGGAAGCGCCGGGTCCTGGGACAAGTTGAGTTGGCATCCCGGTTGGACCATTTTCGGTTCAACGGGCGTCCTAATGCCGCGTCTCCGGTTATGCCGGGAGACGGGTGTTACACTAAAACTCTAGTTGGAAAAAAAAATATACCAAGTCAAAGATCTTCGTTGTTTCCAGTTTTGTCTACCGGATGGAGAAACAAAATTCGATCCGGTAACTGTTTTTTTTTCCAATATAAATTGTTGTTTGGATATCAGCTGAGTAAAGGCAGAAAAATTTATGGTATGAAAATCGAATGGTAACCCTTATTGGAAAAAAAAATAATAATCAAAATCAAATGGTGGAATGAGTTCTTTTTAAAAAAATGAAAAGCAAATGGTGGAATGTGGAACCCCCACACTTGTGTTGTGTGCTTTCACCTTTGGGAACGAAACCGACATGTATGTTTATTAATCGTCACCTTCGTTCGTTGTGGGGGCCTGCCTTAATTTTCATGACAACTACGTTCATCTCATTTTTATCCTCTTTGAAACACACAAAAATTCCGATACATTAAAGTTTATTTTTCTACTATTTATTTAGGTCTGTATATCTAATTTTTGTGTTTACTTTGAAGCTCTGATGATTCGTGATGCACAAGGAAGCTACAAATAAGTGTCCTACAAAACTTTTAGTGCTAGTGTTATTGGAAAGCTATCTTGTGCTAAAATGAATTGATGAAGCGTCAGTTCATTGATTCTAGGATGATGTTTTCTTTTTTGTTTACTTGCATGTGGATTTAATAAATTGCTATATACTTGTTTGTTTGTGTGTTTTTTTTTAATTAGCTTCTTTTAGCTTTTGCTGCTTCTCTTTTGAGATCAATCTCTTGCAATTTTTAATATTACTTACGAAAATGCTCTGTTTAGTGTTTTGCCAGTCTAGTCCTAAGACCAGGTCCATTGAGGTTTCTTATGAGTTTTTAGACACAGGTTCGTAGGTGGTTTGGATTAAAAAAATGAAAAAGAATAATATGTTAAGGAGCGATCCTTAGTTAGGGATTTTAAGAGACAGTATCTTAGACCACCCCCATTGGGGTTTCTTAGGAGAGTTTCTTAAGTAAAAAATTATAAAATATTTCTGGGCCCCACGTGAATAGTTAAGAGACAGGTTCTTAAAATCCTTAGTTAAGAACCCGTCTCTTAACTATTCACGTGACGTGGCGCACCCTCATTGGTTCCTTTTTTTTATTTATTTTTTTCATCTGTAAAAAAAAAAATTAAAATAATAATAATTTTTTTTAAGAACCCCAAGGAGATAACACCAATGTACATGCTCTTAAGGACGTGTCACACATTCGTCTCCTCTCTCTTTGGTCTTTTTGAGCTTACAGGTGAAGAAAATCGAATCAAAGACTTCTCATGAACCTGTAATTAATCTGAGTTTTTGATTTGGGTCTGATCCTAACTCATCGGTTCACTGCAAAGTGAGTTTCTCTTCCTGTTAGTATTCAATGTTCTTGTTAGATTCAGGTTTATTCTCTCATGGGTTTCTTACATCACAGCTTCGCCTCTCGGCGTTCCTCAACAGGTTCGGGTTTCGTTCCTCAATTTACTTTCTTACCTTCCCCGGAAATCTCGGATTCGATGTCCTAATAACATAACCTTCTCACCAATCGAGAGATTCAGTGTCTTCTGGGTTTTGACGAGTGATGGGTTTGTTCTAATTAGGTTTAATTTCAAATCTGATAGATGCTAAAGAAGGTTACTTGAAGTTGATTTAAACCCATTACTATAGAGATTTGTGATTTTACATGGGTTTAGGTCTTTTTCAGTTTATGGTTCCTGTTATTTGAAAATGTAGCTTGGATATAAAAAAGTTTGCTACTTTAATTCGCTGGTAACTCCGTATACATGGTTTAAACATATTCTGATTGAGTTCAGGTGATAGCCGTCAATGGCCAATTTCCATGACCTCTGCTTAATGCTACTACCAACTATAATGTTGTTGTTAAAGTCTTCAATCATTTGGATGAGCCTCTTCTCTTAACTTTGGTCTATTATCTTTGTCTGTATTTGATTATCATTACCCGTTTTTTAATAATCTATACCTTTGCTTTTCAGGCATTAAGGAGAATACTTGACTCTGGGAAGGAACTTGGGATGCCGGATGGAGTCCTCATCAATGGGAAGGGTCCTTACAAGTATAACAGTAGTGTACCTGATGGAATTGATTACTTGACCGCTCATGTTGAACCAGGTACTACGTTGGGATTTTTTCATGAATTTTGCTTTCTCATGTGACTTTCTTTTTGCATCCTAGTAAATTTTTGTTTGAGGAGTTGCCTGCGTTGGGTTCTCAGTTAGTTCTGGTGGTTTAAAACTTCCTTATTTCTTAACACATGGGTAACTGTTTCATGTTGTTGAACATCTTGTAAAGATGGTACTTCAAAAGTTTACATCTTCAAAAGCTTTAGGGAAAAATCAAGAAGATATGTTAAGATCCGTTCTTTTTAATACTGCAAATGACTAGTTTGCTATGTTGCTTTAACGGGGTTATATATTATGCAGGAAAAACATACATAATCCGTGTTCACAATGTTGGGATCTCGACAAGCCTGAACTTCAGGATTCAGAACCACATTGTGGCCAGTGCTAGATTTGTGAATGAAACCGTGTGGCAAAGAGTCACTGGTGTCGCCATTCTCCATTATTCTAATTCCAATGGACCTGCATCTGTTTTGAAACAAGTAACTCAAGTTGCATTTTCTTTTCTTCATCTTCATCATCTTCCTCTCTAAAACAACATATAGTTCATTTTCAATAATTACCAAAACTCTACATCTTCATTTCTTGTTCTAAACAATTGGCAAAATATTGGTAAGAACCCCAAGATGGGATCATCAATGGAGGAGTAAAATAAAGAGAAGTTCTTAACAATTCATAATTAACAAAAGTATTAGTAAAATATTGGTAAGAACCCCAAGATGGGGTTCACCAATGTGGATGCTCTAATAATTAATTGGAAAGCTTTCTTGTGGTTTTATAGGAACAGGTGAATGAGTACTACATTCCTATTTGTTCTCAACGCATTGATCCTAGGATCATCTAGTTTTTTTGTTTGTTTACTTGCATGTGAAGTTAAAAGATTGCTCTTTATTTGTTTGTGTGCAATGAGTTGCATTTGTTTCTCTTTTTGTTTCCAGAGCTTCTTTGAGCGTTTGGTGCTTCTCCTGCATTGTATAAAATAACAAAGTTCAGAAAATGTTGCAACTGGAGGAGGCGAAAGCAGTTCAGGATCGTTTTATAATGTTCATTGGTTAGAGTTTGTGAGGCAATGACTTTAAATTCTCCTATGTTAGTTCTATTGATACATTTTGCAGAAGTGGAGAATAAGATTTTTACACTCTTGAATGTGCGGGCATAGTACTTTGTTAAAGTAAACAAAACTGAAAGTTTATTTTCATTATAAAATATTTTAAATTCGTGAGATTTAGACTCGTTGATTGACTTTTTAAAGCGATTTATGCTTTTTCGTAGACCATCGTAATTTCAAAACTCAATCATTATATCGCGCAAGCATTATAATTATCTAGCAATTTATTTCTTCTTCTTCTTTTTGCTCTCCTTCGTCTTCTTCTTCTTCCTCTTTTTCTTCTTCCTCTTCCTCTTCCTTTTACAAAGTTGATAAATAAAGTGACTCGTATGCCTTATATATTACTAAGGATTCTTTCCAACTACCAATGTGGGACATTGTGTCTTTAATACGATGATTTTTTAAAGGAAAAATTAACATAATAACTCTTTTTTTTTTTTTTTTTTTGACATCAAAAACTCCATTTTATTAAGGAATCGGTGTTCGACTTTCCCCAAGGGAAAGCCAATCGGGAACCGATGAACTTACATGGGAAAATAAAAAGCCACGTGCTCTAGCTTTCTTAGCAAGACTGTCAGCACGGGTATTAAACTTTCTACTAACATACTTAATACAAAAACTAGGAAAGAAAATCTTAAGAGCGCGGAAGTCTTCCAATTCTGACGAGAAGGAGGGCCACTCCACTGGATCCTCGAGCATACTAATGAGTTCCACACAATCCGAGAAGAAGCAAGCGCTAGTCAGCTGAAGTTTCTGAAGACACTGCATAGCCCAGAGGAGGGTGTCGAACTCGGCATGAAGGGGAGAGAGACTTCTTCTGGATCCCTTAAGACCCAAATGCACAATCTCAAGTCCTTGTTGGACGATCCACCCTTGCCCACTTATCGAATCCGATTCAACCCAAGAACCATCAATGAAGCATGAGAGGCATACTCGTGAAAGGGTGATAGATGAAGAAATCCTTTGCGAGGAATTTGTGAGAAGATTCTCATCTTCCTCCGTATTAGCCTTTCGCCATGCTTCTTCTTCAAGTATAGCTTTCTCTAGAGTCAGTCTAGGATCTTCATTAAAATTCTCAAATACTTTCCTATTGCGAGCCTTCCAAATAAACCACATAAGCCATGGAAAGAATCTTATGGAATCCTCAGAACCCATCATCTCTTTCGCTCTCCAAAAGAGGAAGTCCATATTAGTAAACACCGAAGAGGATGGAAAGATATGAGGGGCAGATGGAATAGGCGAAAGTGCCCATGCTTGACGAGCTGGGGGGCATTCAAAGATAGCATGGTTAATAGTCTCTTTCTCTGCACCACATCTGGGGCACGTGGAATCTCTGCCAATATGGCGATATGTAAGAGAGAAACAAGTGGGTAAGAAACCCGACAAGCATTGCCACACGAAATGTTGAATTTTCCGAGTGGTTTTTAACTTCCAAACTTGCGCCGTAAGTACCGTAGTACTTGGTCCCTGAGAAGGGGGTTCGCAAGCCGGGCGAGAGAGAGCTCTCGCGGCCCAATAACCGGTTTTTACGGTGTAGTTTCCGGATTTGGTATAGGTCCAACAATAACTATCCCTCGAGACTAACTTGCTCGGATGTAAGCCCAAAATGAGGGATATGTCTTCTGGTGGAAAGAGCTCTCGAAGACGGTCTACTTTCCATTGTTTTGTTTCAAAATTAATAAGTGAATTCACATATAAATGTGGATCAGTCTCATTATTGATACTTCTCGGTGCACGAGCCGGACAGTCGGGAATCCAAGGTTCGCTCCAAACTCTAGTGCCGAATCCCGATCCTATAGTCTTCCTTAAACCTGATTCCAATAGGGGTTTAGCTGCCATCAAACTTCTCCAACCGTAAGAGGGTCTATTTGATACTTGTATCTCTAAAGGGCTTGAGTACTTGAAATATCGCCCTTTTAGGATTCTACTCAGAAGTGAGTCTGGAAATTTGAGAATTCTCCAAAGTTGTTTCGCAAGAAGAGCTAGGTTTTGTTCTTCCAATGCTCGGAACCCTAGGCCTCCTTCAGAGGTTGGGCAACATAGTTTATCCCATGCCACCCAATGGATACCCTTACTATTAGCATTTGAGCTCCACCAATAATTGGAAATTACACTTCTTAATTTGGAACATACCGATTTCGGTAGAAGATAACACGACATCACATAATTCGGAACCGCTTGGGCTTGTGATTTAATAAGAACTTCTTTGCCTCCCCGAGACAAGAATTTTGAGGACCAAGTACTAGCCCGGTTCTGCACTCTATCTCTGACAAAGGCAAAGGTTTGCGCCTTCGAGCCATTGATCTGCTCTGGTAGACCGAGATATGAACCCATCCCTCCTTCTTGAGAAATACCGATGATGCTTTTGATTTCACCTTTCCTTTCGTGAGGGACATCATTACCGAACATGATAGAAGACTTAGAGAAGTTAATTTGCTGTCCAGAAGCTTCTCCGTATGTTCTAATGATGTCTATAAGCTCTTTACTCTCTTGTATTTCCGCTCTACAGAAGAATAGACTATCATCAGCAAAGAGAAGATGTGATGTCGGAGGGCTGGCTCTAGCTACCCGAAGTCCCTGGATCCTCCCATTCATCTCCGCTTTCCGGATAAGAGAAATAAGGCCTTCGGTGCATAAGACAAAGAGGAATGGGGAAATAGGGTCGCCTTGGCGTATACCACGGGATGGTCTAATATGTCCACTAGGCACTCCATTGAGGAGGATGCGGTATGAGACTGTAGTCACACAATACATAATCCAACCAATCCATTTTGGGTCAAACCCCAAATGTCTCATAATAGAGGAGAGGTATGACCATTCGACTCTATCATAAGCCTTACTCATGTCGGTTTTAATGGCCATGAATTTTTTACGACATGAGGGATTAGATCGGAGTGCATGAAAATTCTCTTGTGCTATAAGGATATTATCTGTAATTAGTCTCCCTGCTACAAAGGCAGATTGGGTCTCGGAAATTAATTCCGGAAGGATCTTCTTTAATCTCAAACTCAAGATCTTTGATATAATTTTATAGCTCACATTGCAGAGGCTGATTGGACGAAAACCTGTCATTTCCCTAGGTTTATCTCCTTTCGGGATCAAGCAAATATTTGTCTCATTCAATCTTGGATCAAAAGATCCATTCGTGAAGAAATCCATAATAGACTGAGTTAGTTCTGGACCCACCACATCCCAGAACTTTTGGTAGAATAATGCCGTCATTCCATCTGGACCAGGAGTCTTACTAGGATTTAATGAGAATAATGCCTTTCTAATTTCTTCACTCGATGGATTCCGAGTTAACTCGGCATTCATAGTAGGAGTGACAATCTCAGGAATGTCCTGGAAGAGAGGGTTCAGATCGCCAACAGAATAAGATGTGAAGAGAGCATCAAAATATCCTACTGCAACTCTCTCAATTCCTTCCTCATCGTCTACCCAACATCCATTAGAGTCTAACAGTCCTAGGATCCTATTCCTTGCTCTCCTTTGTTTTGTGATGGCTTGGAAAAATTTGGTAAAGTTATCTCCAAACTGAAGCCAAGTCGTCCTACTCTTCTGCTCCCAGAAGGCTTCTTCCTCCTTGTAGGCTGCCAATAGTTCACCTTTTAAAACAAGAATTTCCTCCGTCGAGATAGTCTCATCGGTATGGGCAAGATCAATCTTATCTTGTAATTCTTTAATAAGAATCTCAGAATTTGTTTGAGTACTTTTCTTCCACACCGAGATCGATTTTCGGCAATTTTGGATGCAACATGAAAGGGAGTTTTGACCTCTAGGAAGTGCATGGCTCCAACCTGCTGTAATGGCCTCCTTTAGCCCCGGTTTCCCTAGCCATCGCTTATCAAATAGAAACCCACGTCTTTTCTTTTCGGGTCTATTTAGAATGGATGCGAGGAGAGGCCTATGGTCCGATCCCCACATCTTAAGGTACTCCACTTTAGTGTGGGAAAATACATTGTGCCATTCTTCATTACCTAAGGCTCTATCAAGACGGCATTTTATTAAGCCATTTCTTCTCCGACCAATCCAAGAAAGAGGGTCTCCTTGGTACGGGAATTCAAGGAAACCACAGCAATCTATCATGGCTCGAAAGGGGAGGAAAGAAGCTTCTGAGCGTTTTTTTCCACCACTCTTCTCATGGTTCCCTGTAATTTCGTTAAAGTCTCCTATAATGAACCATGGACCTGTGCGGGAAATGCCTATACGGATAAGTCTTTCCCAGACATACGCTCGGTGTTTAACCACCGGATCGCCATAAATAAAAGTCATAAAAACACGATTTCCATCAATAATAGTCTCAATATCAATAAGACGATCATCCAAGCATAAGATCTTAACCGGGAAATCCTTAGAATGAAAAAGAGCAAGACCTCCACTATATCCTCTCGGATTCACAGTGTGGAGGTTATCAAAACCTAAAGATACTTGCAAGTCTTGCAGAAAATGATGGTCATTCTTTGTCTCTGATAAAAACATAAAACCTGGAGAATACATTTTACACATCTGCTCCAGTCGACGGGTAGTAGGTTCCGCTCCCGCCCCTTGACAATTCCATGCAATGGTCCTCATATGCGGGGACTGGGTGGGTTCTGGGACCCCACCAGACCTTCATAAATAATGGTTTGGTTAAAAACATCGGAGGTAAAACTTTGTAACTCAGAGACCACCTCATTACGAGGGAAAATATAGGACAAACGATACTTAATATCCTTATCACCTCCATTGGAGGGAGATGGAAATAATTTTTTAAGGGGTTTAACGCTTAAAGAACATTGGGATCCGTCTGATGTGCTGAGGTTTGGGGCCAAACCCATTTCATTAAAAAATTGGGCCTGGTCTGTTAAACAATAGCCCAAGGATTGTGTGAGATTGGCTACTGAGCAAAGCCCCAAGAACAAAACACGACCTGTGAAGAAATCTCCAACGACGGCGAAGGTTCGATATAGCGACGGTGACTGATGGTAAGACGGAGGCGGCGGATCTGGTGTAACGGACGGATCTGGAGTTAATGGCGACGGTGACTGATGGTAAGACGGAGGCGGCGGATCTGGTGTAACGGACGGATCTGGAGATAATGGCCGTAACGGAGGCTCCGGCGACATACGGTGCGATATCAACCGGATGAGAGATGAAGTCTCTCTCAGGTCCGTTGAAAAAGGCAACGAGAAAGCCGAGCCCGCGGCCATTGGAGTAGAATCAGAAGCTAAGGAGGACACATGCAGAGATTTAAGTAGATCTCGCCGTAAACCATGGCTCCGGCGGAAAAAAGAGATAGCGGTCTTCACGTTAACTGAGACCGCGACCATTGGAGCTGACACAGAGGTCATGGAGGAGACCACAGAGTTCATGGAGGAGACCACAGAGGTCGAAAGTAGATCTCGTCGGTAAAAGCTTCGACGGAAACACGAGAAAGGTTCTTCGGGCTTACTAGCTGTGACCCGAGAAGGAGGTGACTTGCTTCTTATTGTGGTTAACACCATTGTTGATTCTTGCACTTTCTTGTTGATTTTCTTCATGTAAAGAAGCCCGAAACGTCAACACCCTAGTACAGGGGAAATGATTTAAGGACCAAAAACTTTTGCTTTCATGAAGAAGATGGGAGGCTCTATTTTAGGAAAATTAACATAAAGCTCATACATTAAGAGTAAAAAATCACTTAAATTTTTATTAAAGGTATGTTGATAATTAACCTCGTGAGAATGAATCTGGTGCATTCTCATTTCTCAATTATATAATTAGATTTCTTAAGTGTTAAATTGGACATATTATATTGCAAGATTCGAGTGTTTAGCGGATGTAAATGCATTTTTTGTGTGAATAACATATTATAACTTTATGTCTCAACTAATTCTTTTTATAGTGAATATCTATGTTTGCCTGCATCCATTTAACTTTCTAGTTTTTGGGAGTTAGGCTTTTAGTGATAAAGTTATGTCAAGTTTATCATAAGGGATGGAAGCAGATAATAATATTGCGGTAGAATATGAGAACCAAGTTCGTGTCTTAAACGTGGAACTATTATCGGGGATTTGAGATCCGTTAAAAAATTTCAGATGTTTGGATAGATGAGGATAGTAAATTTTAAGAAACATCCAAATTATATATGAATCAATATGTTTTTATTTTGAAGTCTGGATATATGGATCACTGAATTATATATTAAAAATATATAAAATATAAATTATAAATATTTAATTTAATAATATTATGTGATTTTCAAAAATATTTTAGTATTTATGTGATTTTTATATTAAATATATGTTAATTTTAATTTTAATTCTATTTTATAAAAGTTTAAATATATTAGTTATTTTATTAGTGGATATGGATTTAGATATCCATAAATATCTTGATGTTTAGTTAATAGACACATATTCGAATAGTAAAAATACGGATCTAAATATCCTAAAATTCTCTGATATACGGATCTATCTAGTCCTAATCTTTTTCTATTTATCTTAATTATTGTTAGCCATCATAAACATTTTAGATAGTAAAACATACAATTTTGATAGGTTTAAAATTTAGTTTTAAGTTTTTGGTTATAAATTCTCCAATTAAGACAAAAACTAATACAATCATTATGGAAATTAGTTTAGGTTTTGGTCTGAAATCCTCTTACAAAAGGGAAAGAACTGTTTATAGGAACTTGGATTGTTCGTTGTAAATAAGCAGAAAAGGATCAACAGAAAAACTATTATAGGAAAAGACTAATACAAAACTACTTATATAATAATTTTCTTGGATTGTTATCAATGAATCAAAGCATGAGGACATGATATGAAAACCCTATTTATAGAAACAAATCACAAAAAGGACTCAAGATAAAAGAGAAACAGTTTCTTTTTGTACGAAAAGATAAACAAATTTGATTAAAAAAAAAACTCTTAGATAAACAAAGAGAAACAATTTTGATAATTAGCTTTTAAAGAACTAAATCCATTGAAACATGCTCTATCAGTTTTGTTGATTGTATTTTTTTATAATTAGTATAAAATTTGAAAAGAAAAAATAAAAGAAAAGAGACATATTTCTTTCTTAAAATAAAAACAAGAAAAGGCGGGAATCGGACTTGTGGCGAGGCGTTAATCATGAGCCAATTCATTACCGCATTATACATGCCCACAAGAAGAAGAAGCTACAACAGTCAAACTAAATGATAATTTGACCGCCACGTTACGAGAATTTGATGAAGCAAAAAAATCGCGTCAGTGGCAGAAGTGTAAAAATCCAAGAAAGATAGGGAGCGTTTGTGGAAGACAGATTTTTCCCAAAAAGATTCTCTCTCTCATTTCATTCGTCATTCTGAAAACTGAAAGAAAAAAACAAAATTATCTGCTCATAACTGACTGTTCTCTCCCATTAGTCCAAACCAAATCATTTTTTTTCTTCTTCTTTTCAATCTCTCTCTCTTTCTCTCTCTCTTTCTCCCTCGCTTCGATTTTCAATTTCGCAATCTTATCATCTCTCAAAACAAATACAGAGAGAGAGAGAGTTCTCCTAATCTCTCTTTGTTTTTTTTCTTCTCTAGAAGTCTCCTTGGTTTCGAATCTCAGTAGCTTCCGTATCGAGGTAAAATTCTTTGGTATGAACGGATTAGAAATGACTTTGTTAGCTTCGATTTCTCCGCATGGTTTAGGTTATTGATTTGTCAAGTACTTAGGTCGCTTGATTCTTCCATCGGTTAAAGAGTTTACGCTTAATATGGTGGCAGAGTGTTAGATCAATACTTCATGAACAGACCGTCGGATGATTAATTTTTCTGGGTTTATTTTTTCTTTCTCGATGATGTTATTTACTGGATAAATTACAAGTTCTTAGTTCTTTGATTCATTTAGTTCCCTTGATTTTTTTTTTTTTTTTTGGCTTTTCAAATTGTTAAATGACTAGCTTGTTGAGGTTTTGATCATTTTACATCTGATCGTTTGCAGTTAATCTAATCTGATCATCGTTGATTTGGTGGTCCCGTTGTTTCAATAAAGTAGTGACAAAGTTTATAAGGTAAATCAAGTAGTCATGAGCTTCATTTTCCAAATTTGTTTGGGCTTGTTTCGTGTGGCAATCATAACTATTTTGTGATATGATTTCCTTCGATTCGTCTTTCATTTCTCATGTAATTCCTGTTCAACTGATTTGAACCTTTTTCTCTTCTTATCCATACAGGCAACAAAACGATTCTAGATCTTTCTTGGAGCTTAAAGGAAGTTTGAGATAAAAGGGTAAGATAAACTAGAAACTCCTCCCTGAATTTACTGTTTTACTAATAGTAAAAGAAATTCTAAATTAAGCACATATGGGATGATCGGATCTAGATTGTTTTAGTTGAAACTTTATTATTTATGTAGTTTGTTAAAGGTAACATAAGAACAAAAAGTAACAACTCACATTTTCTGAGCTATCATAGCTGTCTTTTATCCTTCTAGAGGTATGTGCTTTCTGGTAGATTTCCAATTTTGCTGACGTGACTCCACATGTGGATTTCTTGTCTTACCCAATAGCCAATACCATGAGATTCACCAAATTAGACCCGCACTAAAATGGGATTAATTTGTTAAATTCTTATAAATTTGCATTTGCATATAGTTATGTAACTTCTGTATAAGTAAAATTTTATAACTTGGTTAAAATTACTCGATTGATGCAAGGCTTTGGATCTATGATGATGTACCAATGTTCTTTACCGGACCCACAAATTACATTATTGTCTGTAGACCTTGTCAGAGTTCTATTATTATATTCTCTTTCTCTTGAAGACCAAGATGCTAACCTATGATCTGAATTCTGTAGAAGCCAAATTATTATTAGTTTAGTAATTTGTTAGTATTATTTATGTTGCGAGCATGAATGTGAAAAGGATGGTACCTCTCTTCTAATTAAATAATGGCATTTAATTTGAGAAAGTTAGTTTTGCTAGTCTTAACGTTTCTTCTGATATGTTTCTCTGTGTATTATGCAAAGACAGATCGTATTTGGTGGAGTTTCGCAGATGAATTTTGGGTTCCGAAACTTCTTATTATTGAGTTGCCTCGATAGATGATATTTGGTTGAAGAAGTACTCGTAGAAGCCGAAGAGAAAAGATATGAGAAAGCATCGGTTTAGAGAGACCTTGAAGTCTTTCTTTGAGCCTCATTTTGATCATGAGAAAGGTGAAATGCTTAAGGGAACAAAATCTGGTAATTCTCCTACAATACTAAGCTTTGTTTCATATGTCCAATGAAATCCGTTACTCTTGGAATAATAACTGCTTACATGAAAAGTATTCTCATCATCTGATGCAGAAATAGATGAAAAGGTGAAGAAAATCTTGGGAATGGTTGAGAGTGGAGACATCGATGAAGATAAATCTAAAAGACAAGTGGTTTCAGAGTTAGTGAATGAATTCTACAGCGAGTACCAGTCTCTATATCGCCAGTACGATGATCTAACGGGAGAGATTAGGAAAAAGGTCCACGGGAAAGGAGAAAGCTCTTCTTCATCGAGCTCAGACTCGGATTCTGACCATTCTTCGAAGAGGAAGAGCAAGAAAAATGGAAAAGTAGAGAAAAATGTAGAGTCTGTACCAGATGGTTTGAAGCAACAAATCGAAGCTGCGGATCTTGAAATTGCTGATCTGAAAAGGAAGTTGACGACGAGTGTTGAAGAAAAAGAAGCAGTAGATTCCGAGCTTGAAGCAGCTTTGGTGAAGTTAAAAGAGTCAGAAGAGATTGTCAGCAATTTGAAACTTGAAACCGAGAAGTTAGATGGGGAAAAGACAACAGCTCTGAGTGATAGCAGAGAACTACATCAGAAACTGGAAGTTGCTGGCAAAACAGAAACTGATCTGAGCCAGAAGTTAGAAGATATGAAAAAAGAGAGAGATCAACTGCAAACCGAGCGAGACGAGGGTGTCAAAAGGTTTCAAGAAGCTGAAAAAGTTGCTGAAGAATGGAAAACAACGAGTGATCAGCTCAAAGATGAAGCTTCTAATTTCAAGCAACAGCTAGAAGCATCAGAGCAGCGAGTTTCCGTTCTGACGCGAGATATGAATAGCGCAGAGGAAGAGAATAAATCTCTATCGTTGAAAGTTTCGGATATTTCAGGTGATGTCCAACAGGCACAGAACACCATACAAGAACTCATTTCCGAATTGGGAGAGACGAAAGAAAAATACAAGGAAAAAGAAAGTGAGCATTCCAGTTTGGTGGAGTTACATGAAACCCATGAGAAAGAATCATCGAGTCAAGTGAAAGAATTAGAAGCACGAGTAGAATCATCAGAGAAACTGATTGCGGATTTGAACAAAAACCTGAATGATGCAGAGGAAGAGAAAAAACTGCTCTCTCAGAGAATCTCAGAATTCTCTAACGAGATTCAACAGGCGCAGAACACCATAAAAGAACTCATGTCTGAGTGTGGCCAGTTGAAAGAGAGCCACAGTGTTAAAGAGAGGGAATTTTTCGGTTTGAGGGACATCCATGAGACTCATCAGAGAGAATCATCCACCCGAACAAGTGAATTAGAAGCTCAACTGGAATCCTCAGAGAAGCGGGTCTCAGATTTGAATGTGAGTCTGAAGACTGCAGAGGAAGAAAACAAAGCAATATCCTCGAAAAATGTGGAAACTCTAGCCAAGCTCGAACAGGCACAAAAGGCGGTACATGAACTCATGGCTCAATTGGGAGAGTTGAAAGACCGGCACAAAGAGAAAGAGAGTGAGCTTTCTAGTTTGGTGGAGGTACATGAGGCACATCATAGAGATTCATCCACCCGAACGAGTGAATTAGAAGCTCAACTGGAATCCTCAGAGAAGCAGGTCTCAGATTTGAATGCGAGTCTGAAGGCTGCTGAGGAAGAAAACAAAGCAATCTACTTGAAGAATGTGGAAACTCTAGACAAGCTCGAACAGGCGCAAAAGGCGGTACATGAAGTCATGGCTGAACTGGGAGAGTTGAAAGACAGGCACAAAGAGAAAGAGAGTGAGCTCTCTAGTTTGCTGGAGGTACATGAGGCACATCAGAGAGATTCAACAAGTCGAGTGAATGACTTGGTAGCAGTGGTGGAATCAGCAGAGCAACAGGTTGCAGATATGAAACAGAGTTTGAACAATGCAGAGGAAGAGAAAGAACTGCTCTCTCAGAAAATTTCAGAAATCTCTACTGAGATTCAAGAGGCACAAAACACCATCCAAAAACTCATGTCTGAGTCCGGACAGTTGAAAGAGAGCCATGGTGAAAGAGAGAGAGAACTTTCTGGTTTGAGGGACATCCACGAGACTCATCAAAGAGAATCATCCACCCGAGTGAGTGAATTAGAAGCTCAACTAGAATCATCGGAACAGCGGGTTTCAGATTTGAGTGCGAGTCTGAAGGCTGCAGTGGAAGAAAACAGAACTATTTCCTCGAAAATTTTGGAAAGTACTGACAAGCTCGAACAGGCACAGAACACCATACAAGAACGCATCGCTGAGTTGGGAGATATGAAAGAGAGATACAAGGAAATGGAGAGTGAGCATTCTCGTTTGGTGGAGTTGCATGAGACCCATGTTAGAGAATCAGCGAGTCGTGTGAAAGAATTAGAAGCGCAAGTGGAATCATCAGAGAAATTGGTTGCAGATTTGAACCAGAGCCTGAACAACGCAGAAGAAGAGAAAAAGCTGTTATCTCAGAAAATATCAGAAATCTCCAACGAGATTCAACAGGCGCAGAACACCATACAAGAACTCATGTCTGAGTCTGAACAGTTGAAAGAGAGCCACAGTGTGAAAGAAAGAGAATTCTCTGGTTTGAGGGACATCCACGAGACTCATCAGAAAGAATCATCCACTCGTACGAGTGAGTTAGAATCTCAACTGAAATCATTGGAACAGCGGGTCTCAGATTTGAATGCGGGGCTGAATGCTGCAGAGGAAGAAAAGAAGTCCATGTCCTCGAAGATCTTGGAAACTGCGGACGAGCTCAAACAGACGCAGAACAAGGTACAAGAACTAATGGCTGAATTGGCAGAGTCGAAAGATAAACACATACAAAAAGAGAGTGAGCTTTCTAGTTTGGTGGAGGTATACGAGGCACATAAGAGAGATTCATCGAGTCAGGTGAAAGAATTAGAAGCGCTGGTGGAATCAGCAGAGCAACGAGTTAAAGATTTGAACCAGAGTCTGAACAGTGCAGAGGAAGAAAAGAAAGTGTTATCTCAGCGAATTTCAGAAATGTCGAATGAGATCAAGCAGTCGGAGAACACCATACAAGAACTCATGTCTGAGTCTGGACACTTAAAAGAGAGCCACAGTGAGAAAGACAAGGAAATTTTCAGTCTGAGGGATATCCATGAGACTCATCAGAGAGAATCATCCACTCATTTAAGAGATTTAGAGGCGCAGCTGAAGTCATGTGAACAACGTGTTTCGGATTTAAGCGAAAGTCTGAAGATTGCAGAGGAAGAAAACAGAACTATGTCCACTAAAATCTCAGATACTTCAGGCGAGCTCGAAAGGGTACAGATCACGTTACAGGATCTCATAGTTGAGTCAAGCAAACTGAAAGAGCAGCTCGCTGAGAAAGAAGGAGAAGTTTTACATCTGACAGAGAAGGAAAGCAAATCACAGGTGCAAATAAAAGAACTAGAAGCAACAGTAGCGACCCTTGAGCTGGAGATACAGTCAGTTCGTTCTCGTTCAACAGATCTTGAGACAGAGATTGCAGGCAAGACCGCTGAAGTTGAGCAACTGGAAGCGCAGAACAAAGAAATGGTTGCTAGAATCTCGGAACTTGAGAAAGCAGTGGACGAGAGAGGAAGTGAACTCTCTGCTTTAACCCAAAAACTCGAGGATAACGAGAAGCAATCATCGTCCACAATTGAGAGTTTGACAGCTGAGATTGATGGCCTACGAGCAGGACTAGATTCAATGTCTGCTCAAAAGGAAGAGTTAGAGAAACTAATGGTGAGCAAAGGCGATGAAGCTTCACTGCAGATTAAGGGTTTGGCGGATGAGATCAATGGTCTGGGCCAGAAAGTAGTCTCACTTGAAAGCCAGAGAGCAGAACTAGAGATCCAACTTGAGAGGAAGTCCGAGGAGATCTCTGAATATATGAGTCAGATTACAAATTTAAAACAGGAGATTGCAAACAAGGTCAACGATCACGATAATATTGTAGAAGAAAGAAATGGTTTATCTGAGAAGATCAAGGGTCTTGGAGTTGAACTAGAGACTCTACAGAAACAGAGAAGTGAACTTGACGAGGAGCTAAGAACTAAAACAGAAGAGATCGTTCAACTGGGCAATAAGATCAGCGAAGCCTCTGCTGAAACAATGGCCTTAACAGAACAGATCAACAATCTGCAGCATGAACTTGATTCTCTGCAGGTGAAGAAGAGTGAAACCGAAGCAGAGCTTGATAGAGAGAAGGAAGAGAAATCAGAATTGTCTAATCAGATCATTGATGTCAAAAGAGCATTGGTAGAGCAAGAAGCTGCTTACACTACGCTAAGAGAGGAACACAAACAGATCAAAGAACTTTTGAAAGAACGTGAGGAGACACTCAATAAGCTAACAGAGGATCACAAAGAATCCCAAAGATTGCTGGAGGAGACAGGTAATGAAGTAACATCCAGAGATTCTGCAATCGCTGGTCATGAAGAGACAATGGAGAGTTTACGTAACGAGCTGGAAATGAAAGGAGAGGAGATAGAAACTCTCTTGGAGAAGATCAGTAACATCGAGGTTAAGCTACGTTTATCAAACCAGAAACTGAGGGTAACCGAACAGGTACTAACGGAGAAAGAAGAAGCTTTCAGGAGAGAAGAAGCTAAGCACTTAGAAGAGCAAGCATTGCTTGAGAAAAGCCTGACAGTGACTCACGAGACTTATCGAGGTATGATAAAAGAGATAGCAGAGAAAGTGAACATAACAGTAGATGGGTTTCAGTCAACGTCGGGAAAACTCACGGAGAGACAGGGGAAGTACGAGAAAACGGTAATGGAGGCATCGAAATTACTGTGGAGTGCGACAAATTGGGTGATAGAAATGAATTACGAGAAGGAAAAGATGAAGAAAGAGATGTCGAGGAAAGAAGAGGAGATAAAGAAGCTTGGAGAAAAAGTAAGAGAAGATGAGAAGGAGAAGGAGACGATGAAAGAGACTTTGTTGGGACTTGGAGAAGAGAAAAGAGAAGCAATAAGGCAATTATGTGTGTGGATCGATCACCATAGAGGTCGTTGTGAATATCTTGAAGAGGTTTTGTCTAAGACGGTTGTGGCTCGAGGGCAACGACAGTCCCAGCGAGCCTAAGAGCTCGTGGCATCATCGGAGACAGTACGGTACGTTGCATTTCTTTCCCACCTCGCAAGAATGCAAACAATGTATATGTGGTTCTTTCGTTTTGGGTTTTGGTCAATCTAAGAAGCTGGACTTACGGAAAACTTGTGGTCGAAAGGATATTTTTGGTTGGATACTTGTGTGTTGTGTTGGTGTAATTTTGTTGCATTATTCGTTTCCGTCTGTATTTTTATTTATTTGCTGTTGTTTTTTAAAAGTCAAATTGGTTTTTTATTGTGGGCAAAGTTTGGTGGTGGGATTTAATGGGAATAAAGGCCATCACAGAAATTTTATTTTTGGAGGTTGGGATTGTCCCCAGAACAATTGATTAATGTTGTTGGTAATAGTAAATACAGAGGATTTTTATTCTTGGTAGAAATATTAAAATATCATACATGTCACAAGAATGAATCATCCGGATCAATTCTTGACTCCAAATCCTCCATAAAGAGATGCAAACATACTTATGTGGAAGAGAATAGGTACTCTTCTCGCTTTAAAATGAATCCACATTGCTGTATCTGATGCTAATAAGAATATTTACCGAAGATGATCCTCTAGAGTTGTTGTTAATATACTAATAACATAAACTTCTATAAGCCGTGTTTGTTTGACTTTATTTCAATTAATCAAGCCTTTATTTCAGCTGCATGATGTGCCTTGTGACGTTTTCATAATTTCATAAGTCATACATTTTTTGGGTCTAATGGTCATACATATAAAGCCTCCTTTTTTCGAGTGTGTTCATACTATAAAATATATCCTTTTTAATCATAAGTCGTTATGATTACTTTTTTTTTGACGGCAAAGAGAAGTTTTATTAGTTCCGTTGGGCTAATCAGGAATTACAGACTAAAGCATTAAAAGAAAAACAAAGCGAGAGGCCTTTAACTAAGTCCAATACGGAAATCGACAGAAAATTCGATCGGAATGACTCGATGCAACGTGTCACTCAAGTGCGTCCACATGTCGAGCAGTCTGAAAGCCGATTCATGCAGCTCCGGCCGACGAGATTTTCCAGTCACCGCTTCAACGCCTTCATCGTCTTCAGCTGCGAATTCCTGCCATCCTTTTCCAACCAATCCACCAGCGAGCGTCGCATAAGATTTTGAAACCTTCATCTTTCACTTCACGGTTAACTAGATATGCGCTACAGAGAGGGTTAATCGCAAAGATTAAAACCCAAATTCTATGAAAGCATGCCGAGCCCGTTCAACTCGATCGGGCCAAAGAACCGACGGCGGGCGAGCGCTTAGCAATTCGGAGGAACAGAGGAAGTAGTCGTCAACGTCTTGATGGATAGCGCCGTGGGAAGGGATGGTAGATCCAGAAGAATCCGGGAGAAAACTCTGACAACCGTCGGAACAAAAGCCGGACAACAGATTCGGAGTTTTATGTAAACCGAAAGAAAGATGAATCCACCAATATAAACAGAGAAAAGGAAGATGAATTCAGAACAAAAGAAACCTAACCTACAAAAGTAACCCGATCGTCGGTTTGTCTTTCGCCGCTGCCGACGGCCGGAATCGGAAAACACAAGTTGAGTTCCTTTTAGAGAGAAGGGAGAAGATAAAGAGAGAGAGAAGGGAGATCTCGAAGGGAAATGAAAATTAAGTCGTTATGATTACATGTCTGATAATAATGTGAAATTGTTACGAAGTCAAAAATGGAGTGTTACAAAGTCAAAATATGGAGCCCATTATCATCATTAACCATCATTATGTATAGTAAAACTTGTCTAATATTTTCCTATATAAGATGGCATTCGGTTGTTGTAATGAATACACACCAAGGTAATAAAATCCTATCATTCTCTTACTTTCTCTCCTTAGTACTTCCTCTCCTTGTTATTTTTTATTTTTCATACGATTCATTCCAAATGTTAAGCATTTATATTAACACATATATATATATATATATATAACTAGAGATATGTTAAATAATTACAACACGTTATCAGCACGATCACTCTATCATTATGTTTATATCATTTTTAATCAGTTACTGTTACCGGAGTGCGGCTCTGCCGTCCCATTTATAATCTGTTAGTTTATAATGGTTGCTTATGGCACCATAATGGTCGGTTTAACCGCCTAAGCATTTATTTCATTTATATGGATGACTTTGTCACCATAATTGATTTACTTTTAGTCCTAATAGTGGATAACTTTGTCACCACAATCTGTTCAATTTTTATTCTTAATAATGGATGATTTTGTCACCATAATCTATTTAATTTTAACAATGGATGACTATAGTCACCATAATTTATTTATTAAGTTTGTTTATATGGATGATTAAAGTCACCATAACTTATTTGTTTATACTCATCATTAAAAATTTGTTCACAATATGTTAATATATTATAATTATCATAAATTAAGCTCAGCCACCTATATAATTCTATATTTAATATGGTATGTTATCTTTGATCGCATATTTATATATTCAGATTGCTCTCCTTTTATCTTTTATATTTTTACTCCCAACGGTCATAAATAATTTTTTGTTTTTAAGATTTAAGTATTTTTACCTTTCAAACGGCTATTTAACGGCTAATGAACAGTATTTTTAAATCTATAAATACACTTATCTTTCATTATTTTCACTCATCCATTTTCTCTTCCTCCAAAACCCTCTTCAATAAATTATTTCTCTTTCTGAAAAAAAAAAAATGCTTCATCCGTTTTTTGTTTTTGTAATAGGTTATTTACTTGTTTCCTTTTACTGCTTACTCATCGGAGAATTTTCTCCTGAAGAATATGTAATGATCTTTATGTTGATGTTTTATGCACTTGTATTTCTTGTAATCGCACTACTTATTCCGACACCTCAAATATTTTAATTAAATCATCTATCTAATAATGTATTTTGTTATTTCGTTTTAGAAATCAAATGGCAAACATCGAGAAACTCCAATTTCCAGCTCTAGACATCACTGGTGCAAACTACATTTCTTGGACTACCAATGTTGAACTCCACTTGGAATCAGAAGGTTTATCGGAAACCATTAAGGAGAATAATACCTCAACAGTCCGAGAAAAGGCCAAAACGGTGATCTTCCTTAGAAGACATCTTGATGAGAGTATCATATACGACTATGCCAACATAAGGGATCCCAAAGAGCTCTGAAAGTCTCTGAAAGATCGCTTTGATCATCAGAAAGACATAACACTTCCACTTGCTCGGGACGAGTGGCAAAATTTGAGGTTCCAAGACTTCGACAAAGTGATGAACTATAATTCCGCTATATTAGGAATTGTGGCCAAGCTGAGATATTGTGGTGACACCATAACGGAATATCAAATGCTGGAAAAGACTTACACCACATTCCACAAAAACCACATCACACTCCAACAACAATATAGGTTGCGTGGATATACCAAATTTTCAGATTTGGTTGTGGCTCTCCTCTTAGCGGAAAATAACAACGAGCTCCTCATCAAGAATCACATGACTCGACCCACTGGATCTAAAGCATTTCCTGAAGCAAATGCAGTAAATGTTAAGAATCCAGCGAGAGAAAACAAAGCATTTCGGGGTCGTGGACGTCGAAACTATCGCGGACGTGGGAGAAAATTCACCCCATCTGACAGGAAATCATTCCAATGGGTCCGGCCTGAACAACCCTCTAAGGAAAAAGAACAACAAGGAAGTACCTCCCAGAAGCGAGAAGAAGCGTGTTTCAGATGCGGTACCAAGGGACATTGGTCGCGGGTATGTCGCACTCCTGCACACCTTTGTGCATTGTACAAAGAATCCGCCAAGGGCAAAGGAAAAGAAGTAAATCTTGCCGAACATTCTGAGGGTACAACGCACCTTGATGCGTCTGACTTTGCAAATGATTTCGATGAGACCGCGATTACCGAAATCTAAGATGCCCATCATGTGACTCTTGAAGATCCATGTGACTGTAACATAAATAATTATCACTCATGTAAAATATTAGTGTATAATTATTATGATCATAATTATTGTATAATTAGTGTGTTATCTTTATTTAATAATGTATAATTATTGTAAAATATGTGCTTTCATAAATAAATTATCTTATTAACTTCTCTTGCTTATCACAGAAATGGATTACATTGCAAATGGAACACCTTCCAAGACAAATGCGAAAGATATTTGTATACCAGATAGTGGAACAACACACACTATCCTAAAACATAAGAAATACTTCTCTTATTTAAAACCGACAAATATCACTGTCAATACAATATCGGGTCCTGCAGACTTGATTGAAGGGATTGGTAAAGCCAATTTTACGTTACCTAATGGTACAAAATTCTCGATAAACAATGCACTATTTTCTCCAAATTCTAAAAGGAATTTGTTGAGCTTTAAAGATATATATCTTCAAGGATTTGATACCCAGTCTGCAACTGAAGACGGGAAGAAGTACATGTATATTACTTCTGAGAACTCGGGAAAAAGGCAAGTATTAGAAAAGTTACCAAAACTCCCTTCTGGTTTGCATCATACATATATAAATGTCGTAGAATCACATCTTGTGATCAAAATAAATCCTGATGATTTCACACTTTGGCATGATCGCCTCGGCCATCCAGGCACTACCATGATGCGGAAAATCATTGAGAACTCACATGGTCATTCACTGAAAATTCAAGAAATTTGTCAGGGAAATAAAATGACATGTGTTGCATGTTCTCTAGGGAAATTAATAATAAGGCCATCGCCAACCAAGATAGATAAAGAGTTACCAAAATTTCTTGAACGGATTCAAGGCGATATTTGTGGACCAATACATCCACCTTGTGGACCATTCTACTATTTCATGGTAATGATTGACGCGTCTAGTAGATGGTCACACGTTTGTCTATTATCATCTCGAAATATGGCATTTGCGAGATTTCTATCTCAGATAATCAAACTAAGAGCTCAGTTTCCTGATTATTCAATAAAGAGAGTTAGACTAGACAACGCTGGTGAATTCACATCTCAAGCATTCAATGATTATTGTATGGTAACTGGAATAGATGTTGAACATCCTGTCGCACATGTTCATACACAAAATGGTTTGGCCGAATCATTAATTAAACGTCTGCAATTGATTGCAAGACCATTGATCATGAGATCAAAACTCCCGACTTCTATATGGGGACATGCTATTTTGCACGCAGAAGCACTTATTCGGGTGAGACCAAGTGCGTATCATAAATACTCTCCAATACAGCTAGCCTTTGGACGAGAACCAAATATTTCTCATCTGAGAATTTTTGGTTGTGCAGTATATGTGCCAATTGCACCACCTCAACGTACAAAGATGGGACCACAAAGAAAGTTGGGAATATATGTTGGTTGTGATTCTCCATCAATTATACGGTATCTAGAACCGCAAACTGATGACGTTTTTACGGCACGTTTTGCTGATTGTCATTTTGATGAAAAAGAGTTCCCGGTACTAGGGGGAGGAAACAAAGATATAGAAAAAGAAATCAAATGGTGTGTACCATCTCTATTACATCTTGATCCTCCCACAAAACAATCGGAATTAGAAGTCCGTTGAATTATGCATTTGCAAAGCATCGCAAATCAGCTACCGGATGCATTTGTTGATACCAAAACGGTAACAAAATCGCATATACCAGCCGCAAATGCCCCAGCTCGTATTGAAATACCACAGGAGCGTGGGAAAGAAGTTGATACACGGGAGTCTAGAACACGTTTAAAGCGTGGTAGACCTATTGGTTCTAAGGATAAAAATCCTAGAAAACGAAAGGAGACTGAGAAGCAAAATCTCCCCGATATGACAAAAATTTCGGAAGAAATGAATCATGGGGATGGTAATAATATCGAACATCCTGAATCCGAAGAAAATCATGAGATTTCTATCAACTACATTCATAATAGAAAAACGTGGAATCGAAACAAAATGAATGATGTTGATGATATTTTCTCGTACTTCATATCAAAAGAAATAAATGAAGAAAGCGAAGATCCAGAACCAAAATCCGTTCATGAATGTCAAAATAGACATGACTGGATAAAATGGAAAGATGCCATCCAAGTCGAACTTGATTCGCTTAACAAACGAGAGGTATTTGGACCTATTACAGTCACACCTGAAGCTGTGAAACCCGTTGGATACAAATGGGTATTCGTTCGAAAGCGAAATGAGAAGAACGAGATTATTAGATACAAAGCTCGTCTCGTAGCTCAGGGTTTTTCTCAAAGACCTGGTATTGATTACGAAGAAACATATTCTCCTGTCATGGATGCAATCACATTCAGATTTTTAATGAGTCTAGCGGCAAATAAAAATCTTGAGATGCGTCTAATGGATGTTGTCACGGCATATTTATATGGATCATTAGACACTGACATATATATGAGAATCCCTGAAGGGTTTAAGATGCCAGAAGCATTAAGTTCTAAACCAAAAGAGTTATGTGCAATAAAATTGCAAAGATCATTGTACGGCTTAAAACAATCCGGACGCATGTGGTATAATCGCCTCAGTGAACATTTGATTAAAGAAGGGTACATAAACAATCCTATATGCCCATGTGTTTTCATCAAGAAAACATTATCCGGATTTGTTATTATTGCTGTATATGTTGATGATCTAAACATTATAGGGACTCATGAAGAAATACAAAAAGCAACAAGCTATCTGAAGGGAGAATTTGAGATGAAAGATCTCGGACAGACAAGATATTGTCTTGGCTTACAAATTGAGCATTATGAAAGTGGTATATTTTTACATCAGTCCACATATACTAAAAGAGTGCTAAAGCGTTTCAACATGGATAAAGCAACTCCTCTCAGTACCCCTATGGTCGTTAGATCCCTTAATGTTGAAAATGATCCTTTTCGACCACATGAAGAAAATGAAAAGATACTTGGTCCTGAAGTACCATATCTAAGTGCAATAGGAGCACTTATGTATCTTGCAAATTGTACTCGTCCTGATATATCATTTGCCGTTAATCTTTTGGCGAGGTTCAGTTCATCTCCAACACAAAGACATTGGAATGGGATCAAACATGTTTTTCGTTACCTCCAAGGAACAATTGATTTAGGATTATTTTATCCTAAAAACTCAAATGGAGAAATGGTTGGTTTCGCAGATGCGGGATATTTATCTGATCCTCATAAAGCTCGATCGCAAACAGGATATGTTTTCACAGTTGGAGGAACTGCTATATCTTGGCGCTCCCAGAAACAAACACTTGTAGCCACTTCCTCAAACCATGCTGAAATCATTGCTCTTCATGAGGCAAGTAGAGAATGTGTCTTGCTTAGATCAATAAGTCAACATATTCAGTCAAGTAGCGGAATCCACGTAAGTACAGGACCAACCATCTTATATGAAGACAATGCTGCATGTGTTGCTCAGACAAAAGAAGAATATATCAAAAGCGACAGAACCAAACATATCCCACCGAAGTTCTTCTCATACACTCAAGAACTTGAGAAGAATAAAGAGATTGAAGTGAAATATGTTCGATCATCGGATAATTCTGCAGACCTCTTCACAAAGTCGTTGCCTACTTCAGTATTTCGAAAACATGTACACAATATTGGAATGCGTCATCAACAAGACATATCCTAGTCATTCGAGGGGGAGCTTGGATAGTTGTACTCTTTTACCTTGCTATGGTTTTTCCCACGGGGTTTTCCTAGAAAGGTTTTTAACGAGGCGATTATCTCAAGAAATAAGAATGACAATGGACTCCAAGGGGGAGTGTTACGAAGTCAAAAATGGAGTGTTACAAAGTCAAAATATGGAGCCCATTATCATCATTAACCATCATTATATATAGTAAAACTTGTCTAATATTTTCCTTTATAAGATGGCATTCGGTTGTTGTAATGAATACACACCAAGGTATTAAAATCCTATTCTTCTCTTACTTTCTCTCCTTAGTACTTCCTCTCCTTGTTATTTTTTATTTTTCATACGATTCATTCCAAATGTTAAGCATTTATATTAACACATATATATATATATAACTAGAGATATGTTAAATAATTACAACAGAAATCATATTTTGCTCTTTTTATAATATCTCAATCACTTATTCACTTCTTGTTTTTTTCTTACGTTTTTTCTACCAAAAGTCAACCAGTTTTTTTAAGGGTTCATATTAACTTCTTTTGACAAGGTAAAAGTAGGAAAATAAAAATGATAAAACAAAATGAAATACTAAAGGATTAAACACAGGCCCGTATCAACTTCTAATGGATTCGATTTTTTTACTAGTCCAAAATAGATCCGAAATCGAAAAACCCTAGCGAAAACACAAATACCGCCTCTAAGGAGTGACTGGTTAAATCGAAGAGCAAAAGCATTAGAAAACGCTGCCATCAAGAGAGAGACACCACCATCACTAAAAAATCCAAGATACAGAGAAACGCCGGAGTAAAAGACCAAGAGTAGAAACCGAATATTCGAACATGAACCATGATGCCTAAACAAAAGAGAGGAGTGGAGTCTATTCGCCGGTGTTATTGACAGTCCACCACCGGATATGATGCCCAGACGAACGACGAGCTTCCTTTGTTATTGTCTGTCTGCCACGACCGCCGCAAAAGCATAACCATTACACTCACACCGTCCTCTAACAAGTAGGAGAGAGGGAGAAACTAACCAACAACACATGCAAAAACCAATTCCGAAAAACCACTAGCCGGAAAACCAACTCCAAACAAAAATAGAACACCGACACCGGAAAAAAAAAAAACTCACCAACCGAAGGATAAGAACAGAAAAAACTATCGGAAATGACACTTGAGAATAAAAAACTTGGATGTAAACGACACCTGGGTGTAAAAAAAATAATATATTTCATTAGTTATAATCTAAATATTTCCATCAATAAAAAGCTACTAATTATAAATTTTGATGTGAATATCTAGATTATAACTGATGAACCGTACCTTTGTTTTAGATTTATAATTAGTAGCTTTTAACACAGGATTGTAATCTTATGCATTTTCTTTCAATAAAATTGATTCTTTTTTTTCTTCATGAAAGTCTCACACACTCCATAATAATCAATAAAAGCAACAAATTTTATATCAAAATAATGTACTTCATATGAAACATATGTTTTATATAAAACTAGTATGACTTGCTCGCATCATGCGAGCACAAACATTATTAACACACAAATTTTTTAAAATAAAAAATCATTAATTTAATTTAACAACAATAATATTATAAAAAACTATACCAGACTATAAATATAAACATTAATATACTTAACATCTTATTAAAACATTTTATAGCTTATTATAAAAATAAAATTAATAACAACAAAATAAAATATAATTATATATTTTATGTATTAAATATATATTTTTAATAAAAATATTTTATCATTTATATATGAATTAAAAATCTGTAGAAATAATATAAATTTATTATATAAATTTGTATTATATATAACAACAATATTAAAAATCTCCATAAATATTTTCATATTTATCATCTTGTTTTTTATTTTTTATCCAAAATTATGTAAATCTCATAAATGAAATGAAAATATAATTACTATATATGTATAAATATTTTTATTAAAAATATTTTTTCGTTTATGTTTTTCCAAATTTAAAGTTTAAATAATTAATATGAATATAAATTTATCATCCACACCAGCCATAACTATTAATATAAAAAAACTCATAATTCAAAAACATTTTTTAATCCAGATGATGTATATTTCTAAAATAAAAAATAATTTTGAAACTAATATAATAAATAACAAATTATTAATATAAACTAAGGTTAGTATCGTAAAAAGTCTAATTTTATTAAGAGTAACTTAGTAATCAATCAATTTGAGAGTGATTAAAAGTTTAAAAGCACTTTTCAACTAATATAAAATTAGTATGATTTGTCTACACCATGTACGATCATAACTATTAATAAACAAAATATTTTTTTTTTAAATCATCAATTTGATTTAGAATAAATAATATTATAAAAATATTATCGTATTTATCATCTTAGTTTTTATATATAAGATTGTACTAATTTCTTTAAAAAAATAAAATAAAATAATTTTAATATATTTTCGTTTTTATCTTCTTAATTTTTATATGAAATTATACTTATCTTTATAATAAAATAAATTTTAAACCTAATATAATAAATAAAAATTATTAATATAAATTAGGATTAACATATTAATTAGCCTAATTTTATTAATAGTAAATTAGTAATTAACTATTTTGAGAGTAAATATAAAGCTAAAAACACTTTCTAATTATAAAGATAATTATTTTTTAAAAGTAAACATAATTAGTAAAATGAAAAGAACGTGATGAAATGATATGCTTAGTGGAACTTATAATGGGTAAAATCACTCATTGATAAACCAATAATGATACTTGGTGGAACTTATACTTTCAAATCTATTTCTTTCTTGAGAAAGAAAAAACAAATACAAAGTGGAAAATATGAAAAGTAAAAAAAAGGAATTCCAATAATATAAAGGACAAAATAAGTAAAAAATATAATTAGACGGAAAATATTTCTTTTGTCACATCCCGAATAAAGGGGAAATGCAAATTAGGATGTCTTTCCCCACTGGGACAGGTTGTTTCTTTTAAAGAACCAACCAAAATATAACATTATAGCAAATATAAACTATCACCAGCTAACATGCACCACCACCTTCACCCTCCCACCCCCAAGAATATAATCCCTTTCTTTTAATTCCATAATCTTCTCTCCCACGGCCTAAAACCATCATCAATGGCGGATCCTCCAAGATCCGACCTGTTTCCTTCAACCCGGCTCGATTCCGACGCTGGAGCTGTCTTCGTCCTCCAATCAAAAGGTAATTAATCATAATATACTCTTCCTATTGATGAACATCCGATTTTGGAAAATTTTGAATTTCCCCACAAATTGATTAATTTTGGAGAATTTCAGGCGAGTGGTGGCACGCCGGATTTCATCTGACGACGGCGATCGTGGGACCGACGATATTGACGTTACCGTATGCTTTCAGGGGGTTGGGATGGTGGTTAGGGTTCGTGTGCTTGACGACGATGGGACTCGTCACTTTTTACGCTTATTTCCTCATGTCCAAGGTTCTTGATCACTGTGAAAAATCCGGCCGCCGTCACATCCGATTCAGGGAACTCGCCGCCGACGTTCTCGGTACAAAACAAAAACTTGTCTCAGAATTAAATCTTATCTTTTTGTTTTTTTGCTTTTTTGGGGTAAAACCGAAATAATTGGATCGAGTTTCAGTGCAGAGACGTTGACCTTATGTCGTCTTTTAGATTTCTAGATCACACACGTGCTGAACCTGGTACCGGTTTGGCTGTATTGAAGTGATTGTTACCGAATTTTAATAGCCGGTTTCTGGTTTCGTGTTATAGTTTAATTTCTTCAGCTTATAGACCGGTTCTTGTGTTCAGAGAATTCTTAACGAACTGGAAGTCTGGAACCAAAACTTTTGTTTCGAGTTTCAGAAAAAATCTAGTTGGATTTGGGTTTAAGGTTCAAAATATGTGTTATTAGGTGAATAATGTAATATAATAATTTCGATTAAATATGGATTCTTAAAGTTGACCAGAAAAAATGTATTTTATTAGGTTATGCGGGTCAATTCGAATTTTGAACCGGTTATAGCAATGTGGTGCAGGATCAGGATGGATGTTTTATGTAGTGATCTTCATTCAAACAGCTATCAACACTGGAATCGGGATTGGCGCCATTCTACTCGCAGGCCAATGCCTTGATGTAAAAACACACACCAAAACTTCAGTTACTTGCCAAACAAGGCACTAAGATCTGTACGGATCAGATGTTCAATTAATCATTCTCCTCTGTTTTGTTTTTATTTGTGCCACAGATAATGTACTCGAGTGTTTACCCACAAGGAACATTGAAGCTCTACGAGTTCATTGCTATGGTGACAGCGGTGATGATTGTTCTATCACAGCTCCCAAGTTTTCACTCTCTCAGACACATTAATTTTGTGTCTCTGCTTCTCAGCTTAGGCTACACTTTCCTCGTCGTTGGGGCTTGTATCAACCTAGGTACGGTGATTATTACAATAGACTAGTGTTGAAAATCGAGACTAACATCTTTGTTGTGGTTCTGCAGGTTTGTCTAAGCACGCTCCTAAACGTGACTATTCACTAGAGCCCTCGGATTCAGGGAGAGTTTTTAGTGCCTTCACATCGATTTCGATCATTGCAGCTATTTTCGGAAACGGCATTTTACCTGAAATACAGGTGAAATATGCCTAAAAACAATCATAACATAAACATTATATGAGCCTGAGATTTATGTGTTCGTTATATATAATGCAGGCAACTCTCGCTCCACCAGCTACGGGGAAGATGTTGAAAGGACTATTATTGTGTTATAGTGTGATCTTCTTCACGTTTTACTCGGCTGCAGTTTCGGGTTACTGGGTATTTGGTAAAAATTCGAGCTCCAATATTCTCAAGAACCTAATGCCTGACGAAGGACCGACTCTAGCTCCTATCGTGGTCATTGGCCTAGCGGTCATCTTTGTTCTTCTTCAGCTATTCGCCATTGGCCTCGTAAGTTAAACTAGTGAAGTGGTCGTATTAAATGTTACTTGGTGAGCAAGATAAAGACATCTTGCAGACCAAGTTATCTTCAGTAGATCAAACAATTTTACAAGGTTCCGCTGTTTTTTTTCTTAGGTGTATTCTCAAGTTGCATATGAGATAATGGAGAAGAAATCAGCGGATACAACGAAAGGGATATTCTCAAGACGCAACCTGGTGCCGCGTTTGATACTAAGAACGCTATATATGGCGTTTTGTGGGTTCATGGCAGCGATGCTACCGTTCTTTGGGGACATAAACGCGGTGGTAGGAGCGTTTGGGTTTATCCCACTCGATTTCGTGTTGCCAATGCTTCTATACAACATGACCTATAAGCCTACGAAAAGGAGCTTCACGTATTGGATAAACATGACGATAATGGTTGTGTTCACTTGTGCGGGACTCATGGGAGCTTTCTCATCTATAAGGAAACTTGTTCTTGATGCTAATAAGTTCAAGTTGTTTAGTAGTGAAGTTGTTGATTAGATGCTTCTCATATAGTATATGGATAATACATAGACGCACTTTTCGTGTACATGTTTTTTGGGTGAAGGTTTCTTATATAATGTCTCTTAAAATATGGTTTTGCGGTGATTGGAAAAAAAGAAAGAGAAATTAGATGAAACATCCTTGGAAAATATTCTTATTCTACAATAACTTTGGTAAGGGAGTTTTTGAAATTTTTGACCAATTTACTTGTAAACCATGTTTCCAAATTTTATTTACGGTTCTACCATCCAAAAAATAAACTAATTTAATAATACATATTTATACATTTAAATAAATAAAAAATAAAATAAATGTATTAAAAAAATAAACTAATTTAATAATACATAATACATATTTATACATGAAAGAGATAGCGATGAACAACCGATTCTGACGACGATGTGAAGATTCCGGCAAAAATTCCGACAATGTAGTGGTAGATTTATTTTTGACTGTGATGCATAAATATGTTTTTAGTAGATTTGTTATCCTTTTCTGTTAGACTTGTTGTTAAGTTAATTTGTGATAAATTCATTTTGTTATGTTTTGCTTTCCACGGTAGATTTTTGCTTTATTATTTTTTGCTTATATGGTATATTTTTGTTTGTATCTATTGATAGATTTGTTTATCTCTCTAGGTAGATTTATTTTGTGATACGATTATGTTATTTGTATGTATTCTTTTATCTTATATTTCACTATAGATTTTTATAGCTCAATACCGTAAACTTATTCCATTATTAGGATATTTTGTGGTAGACGTAATATCTTTAAAACAAATTAAATAAAAAAGTAAAAAAATTAAGATAACCTACACTAATTGCGGTTTCTTTTTCACTTTTACAAAAAACACAAAAAGGTGAAAGCTTGGGCAATTGCCGACGGAGAAGGCGAGAAGGTTCGTATTTTCGAGGACGATTGCGGCGAGATCTTGGCAAGTTCTGGTAAGTTTTCTAGTTCATTGCCATAATATTTTGCTTACCTTTCTCCATTTCTCTTTTTTAATCGCGTCGATTTTACTTCTTCTCTTCGCATGCGACTATAACTTCGCAAATCGGCGAATTTTGGCGACGTTGGTAAGTTTTCTTCCCTTCCCTTTCTCAATTGTAATATTCTTCATTTACTCCATATTACTCTAAATTTTTCTCATAGAATATGGCAGTGACTCTGAAAAATAGAACGCAAGCGATTTTAGCGATTTTTGATGAAACTGTGGTGGTGATAGGTGACTCCGACGAAGAAACATATATTTCCGGCGATATATATATATATATATATATATATATATATATATATATATATATATATATATATATATATATATATATATATATATATATATTTTAATTTCAGAGTGGATATATTTGATGTAGATTTATGTATTGATATGATTGTTGAATTTCATTTTTACTTGAAATAACAATTGTATTTGATATAGACTTATGTTATATTATTGTAGACTTTATTTCATGTTTATGGAATTAATTTCTGGTTTCGGTTTAGTGATTGTAGAATTGTTTAGAGGTTTCATTTGAATTATTGTAGACTTGTTTGTGTGTCGAGTTAGTATCGGAGGATTGATTTAATAGTAGTTTGAATGATTGTAGACTTTTTGGGAAGGATATTGCTTAATTGATTTCTTCTTTTTATATACTTTTAGATCTTCATTATGGACCCAAGCTATAGTGATTCAAAGGGGAACAAGATGTTAATCGACATGATTTATGTCAAAGCCGATGGTTATTTTGGCATTCCGAAAGATGTACATGTGGTGAACGAATCACCCAGGAGACCTCTCAAACCGAAACTGAAGCCAAGCTAGGAATGAGATACTTTACCTGCAATGTGTTTGAGGTGAGAAGAGGTGACCACGTTTAGAAATTTAATAGTAATATTGTATATATGCTTATATATGTATTTATGTGCAGAATGATGGCTACCAAATTCGGAAAAATGGGTTCACGCAGTCGAAGAAGAGATGACTAAGTTAAGGAGGGAGGTTAAAGAGCAGTCCGAGAGGATTCAAAGCTTATCACACCATAAATTTCAGATACAACAAATGCGTATGGAGATGAAAAATAATGGCGAAGAGATTGCAAAGCTGAAGGAGTTAGTGGCTTGTGTTGTGGGTCGAATTGGTGTTTAACTTATCTTTGATTTGTAAGACTCGTATTTGGAGTATCAATGTCTTTGTTTTGTAATAGTTATCTATATTTTGTAGACTTTTATGTTATTTTTTGTCCATGTTATTGGATGCTAAATATTATTCGTAGACTTTTATGCTTAATGGTGACTTTATTTAAAGTCAGTTGTTATATCGTAGACTTGTTTATGTTTTAGATTAATGGTTGCAGACTTATTTTCTTTGGTTCCTTTGTCCTCAGATTAATGTTACATCGTAGACTTATAACCGCTACATATTTAAGTAGTTAACAACAAATATCGTTACAAGAGATACCGTTACAAGAACTAGAGATACAATTACAAAATCGTGTCTACTCGAGAATGGGTGGCAACATTACTTTATAAGCAATAACTGTTGGGAATGTCCTGAAATCTACTGTACTTGCTCTAAGTGATAGTTGTATTGTCGAGATGAGACAATCATATGACACTAGGTACTCATAATGATTTGCTAGAAGCCACTTATGATCAATGAGTTGAGAACTCATTGCTAGTGTTATATGATCCTACATGGTCACACACCTAAGCAAACTGGACGTTGAACATGAGGTTGATCATTAATGTAATGATCGGATGAATGCATATTAGATATGCATTCAATACTAAGTTTCTGGAACAGTGTCGATCGACATAATAATCATGTCGGTCGACACATAGAGTGTGTCGGTCGACACGACTCGCGGATTACCAAATTAAATCGGTTTAATTGTTGGTTAATTCCGTTGTGGTTTAGTCAACATATATAAAGATATATGGTCGACCGAAAACACTAATCTAACCTAATTCACAGCCACCAGAAACTAGAGAGAAACCTCTTGAGAGATCTGATCTCTATAGGCACTAGCATCCCTCCTGTTCAGTTTATGTGCGTGTGGATACCAGTAGAGGCGCAGAATTTGAGGCGCTCTAGATCTCGATTATCTGCAAATCTTCCGCTGCATAATCACCAGGTAATCTCCAGATCTGATAGATTCAATTACATGAACCTTAGATCCTAGGCTCGGAATTCAGACCAGGATTGCCTAATTGGATTAGGATCTGCTAGAAATTCCTTCAGTGGTATCAGAGCTTTAGGGTTCCATTGAATCTGTAGCATGTTGATTAGATTAGTTGAATCTGAATCTCTGTATAGTTGATACAAGCATGCTAAAATTCGTTTTCATGAAAATCTAGTTTTTAGGTTTTTTGATTGAAAAACGATTAGGGCTTATCGCACTGTGTCGATCGACACCAATCCGGTATCGGTCGACACAGAAGGATAACCCGAATAAAACTTATTCACCTAGTGTCGATCGACACAAGAGTTGTGTCGGTCGACACAGACCTCGCTAGATTGATGAATTGGTTCAATTGGATTGGACCGGTTATCGAGCTTCGTTAATAATGGTTGAACACAGTGAATGATTTGAATTGCGATTGTTTTGATTAGGTTGGTGTCGACCGATGCTAGTGTAGCATCGATCGACACTGACCGGTATTCAAAAACCGGATCAATTGGATTGATCGGTTATCGCGGATTGCTTTTGGTTATTCTACATCGATCGACACTATAGTAGTGTCGGTCGACATCAGATTCGATGATTGGGTTATGGAACCTGCAATCACAGAACCAAAGCAAGACAGATCATTTAATTAGAAGAATTAAAACATAATAAAACTGAACGTTTTAAAGGTTCCGTTCCTCAACCAAATATCAAGTGATACTTGATGTCTTTCCAATCTTGTCAACTGTCAAGACTCGTTTCATTGAGTGATAGGCTTGCAGTGCAAGGTATCCACAATTACATGAGTAAGGCAGGAAGTAATCGTGTTGATGGGCTTGCAGTGCAAGGCGTCAACAATTACATGACTTAAGAGATTGGTTTACTTGACTGGGCTATCAAAATCGTTTTGGGCCTAGAGACATCAGGTGGATTGGACATGAGATGTCAATCCACAACCAAGAGTTATATTGGATGTAACTAGCAAAGAGTTGCTTACCTAGATAGCTAAAATTTGGGTGATAGCCAGTGGCTCACTCAAGTTTAGTGAAGTAAGGGTCTTGGATCATTATATTCATCTGAGGAAACATTGTTTGAATATAATGCGAGTTTTCTTAATAGATAAGACTTCTCATTTCTTGAACATCATAACTAAAACCTCCCTTGTTTTTCCAGCTATGTCTAGCACAAACCATCGTAACGATTTCTCCCTGCGATCCGTCCTTGAGAAGGACAAGTTAAATGGATCGAACTTTCTTGAATGGTATCGGAACTTGAGAATTGTTCTCAAACAGGAGAAAAAGGACTATGTCCTTGAGAAAGTTCTCCCTAAGAAGTACCGAGCCAATGCCTGGCAGTCAGATATGGATGCTTGGGATAAGCATTCTAATGATGCGGTGGATGTGAGTTGTCTCATGTTGGCTACCATGAACTCGGAATTGCAGAAGCAATATGAGTACGTGGAGTCGCCAAAAGAGATGATCACTGGCCTGAAAGGTATGTTTCAGGAGCAGGCACGAACTCAGAGATACCAGACGGTGAGATCTCTGATTGAGTGCAAGCTACCAATGGGCGAACCAGTTAGTCCTCATGTCATTAAGATGATGGGTTATATTGATAACCTGGGAAAACTGGACTGTCCCATTAGCCAAGAATTGGCTACTGACATCATTCTTCAGTCACTGCCGTCAAGCTATGATCAATTTGTTATGAACTATAACATGAACAACTTGACGAAGACGTTGACTGAATTGCATGAGATGCTTAAGACTGTTGAACCTAACATCAAGAAGGACACCCCAGATGTCCTTAAGGTACAAAAGGGTAAAAAGTTTAAGAAACTTGGTAAGAACAAGGGTGATGGCAAGACGAGCTCGATTGTGAATCCAAGCGAGTCTGGCCATGCTCCTAAGGTTAAAACCAGTCCTTCTGAAGATGTTAAGTGCCGTTATTGTAACGGATATGGGCATTTGAAAAGAAACTGTAATAAATTCTTGGAAGATTATGAGAAGCTGAAGAAGACGTACGAGACTTCTTCTTCAGGTATTATGTTATAGAAGTAAATGTTACTTCTTATAGTCCTACTTACCCGGTATTTGATACCAGCTGTGGTACTCATATTTTGTGAAAATGTGCAGGGTCTGAGCAAAAGTAGGATTATAGAGAAAGGACAAGTGAACCTACGCGTAGGAATGGAGCAAGAGTTGCTGCATTAACCGTAGGAGTATTTCATTTGTTTTTCCCTATATGGCATGTTTTAGAACTTAAGAGCTGCTACTATGTATCTGCTATGAGCAGAAAGATTATTTCTAATCCTTGATTGGATTATGAAAGGATATCAGTTTTCAAATTAAGAATAAGTGTTATTCATTTGTTTACAGTGATATATTTTATAGTAGCAATCCATTAGAAAATGGACTTTATGTTCTAAAATGTGCATAGCTATAACATTAATACCAAGAGATTCAAATCAAAAGATACGAATCAAACTTCTCTCTAGCATTATCGTTTTGAACCAAATGAATGAGAAACAGATTCAGAAGCTCCATAGTGATGGACTTTTGGGCTCGTCTGATTATGAATCATAATGGGTAAAGTGAATCTTGTTTATTGGAAAACGACAGAGGCCCCTTTCGAAATGGTAGTGTCGATCGACACAAACGGTGTGTCGGTCGACATAAGTCGCGAACGGATTAAAAGAAAGGGCCTGAGGCTTATTGGGCTTTATACATACGGATGTAAATGGCCCGATGAGCGCAAATACTAGAGGAAACTTTCAGTACTTCATTACCTTTACTGATGTTTTCAGTAGGTACAATTATATCTTATTAATAAGACATAAGTCAGAATCTTTTGAAAAGTTCAAAGAGGTCTAGAATGAAGTACATAATCAATTTGGCAAATGTATTAAAGCTCTACGATGAGATCATGGAGGTGAATACTTAAGTCAAGAATGTAGTGATCATCTGAGAGATTGTGAAAGTGTTTCACAAGTCACTCCTCCTGAATCGGACTTTATTAGATATGGTTCGATCAATGATGAGTCACTTAGATCTTCCATTATCCTTCTAAGAATAAGCTCTAGAAACGTCTGCGTTTACACTAAATAGGTTTTCATCAAAATCAGTTACACAGATACCACATGAGATGTGGAATGTAAATGTTTCTGATTTATCCATGATGGAGATTTGGAGTTGTGAGGCTTATATAAAACGTTTAATCTCTGATAAGCTCACACCCAAATCTGATAAGTGCTACTTCATTGGTTGTCCTAACAAAACCCAAGGCATGTTACTTTTACAACCAGTTCGAGAACAAATGGTTTGTTGCTCGGAACTATGTTTTCTTGAGAAAGACTTTCTTTCCAAGAAGAACAGTGGGAGTAAAAGTACAACTCGAAGAAATTCGAAAATCACAGGAGACTGCTCAACCTGATGAGGAAGAGCAGCAGTTGGATCTACAAAGAGTTGTAGAACCTGCACCGGTGGTGCCTAGAGTTTATAAAGGATCTGGTGAAGGTATATTCGATATACATTTAAATGGCGAGTTTCTGAAGAAGTGTCGATCGACACAAAGGTTGTATCGATCGACACAGATCGCGAACCAAAATATTTTGGTTTATGATTTAATTAACTACGGTTTAAATCTTGGTTAATTAGATCGTGGTAAAAGTCTACATATGAGATATGTGCGTGACTTTTAACACAAGACTGAAGCTCGCAGATCCAAAAGGATCCGTCACGAACCCGAGAAATGGGAATTTCTCGTAACCAATTGCCGTGATCTACTGATCATTGAAAGTAACGGGCCTACGAATTTTGAAGTAGCAATGATGGGCCTTGACTCTGAAAGTGGCTGAAGGCCGCTGAATCCGGAATGACGATGTCCGAAGCTGGATTGGTGGAAAAGGTTTCAAGTAAATTCATGGTATTAACTGTGAAGAAACCTATTCCCAGACACCATGCTTATGTCCATTCGGATTCTCCTAGCAACCGCCACTCATAATGGTTATGAGATCTGGCAGATGGATGTGAAAACAGTTTTCCTTAATGGAATTCTAGAAAAGAATGTGTACATGACATAATCTGAAGTTTTCATTGATCCCAATGAAGCTAGGAAGATATGCAAGCTTCATCGATCCATTTATGGATAGAAGCAAGCATCTCGGAGTTGAAATCTTCGTTTTGATAAAGTAATCAAAATGTTTGATTTTATCAGAAATGAAGAGGAACCGAATGTTTACAAGATAACTAGTGGGAGCGCAGTTGCATTTCTAGTATTGTATGTTGATAACATACTACTCCTCGGAAATGAAGTTCCATTGTTTACAGTCTATTAAGACTTGATTCAAAAGGTTTGTTTTCGATAAAATTATGGGAGAAACCATATACATTCTTGGAATAAGAATCTATAGAGATAGATTGGATAAGCTAAGTGGATTGTGTCAAGATACTTATGTGATAAGACCTTGCACAGATCCAGTATGCAGGATTCCAAGAAGGGCTTTGTGCAAATGACTCTTGGTATTACTCTTAGCAAGACGCAGTGTTCTTTGACACACGCTGAGCAAGAGCAAGTGAGGGTCAGACTACTGCTAAAGGCATTAGATGTCTTAAGATGTGATCTTAATTTTAGTGGGAGTCATTGTTATTAATTTTAGTTATGATATGATGTTTATATAAACATAATTCGATTATGTTATTGAAATATGACATCTATGTTATTTAGTAATGGTTATTAAATAATAGTCCCAAAGTAATTTATGACATTTTATAGGTCATCAAGTATGTGACTTTATCATGAAACCCTATAGATAATAAATGACATAAATTATGGTAGTCCCTGGTCGAGGTTGTTAAAATGGGACATGAACAACCGCGTGAGACTAGTATGTGAGGTGACTGATGACTAAGTTTCATGGAGTCATTAATAAGAGTATTAAAGTCAATCACATAGGTATGTGTTAGAGAACACATGATCGGACATGACCCATTGATGAGAACTCTACGGGATAGTTATATAAGTGTCATGAGAGTTTTCATTACGACTATAGAGTATAGTCCTTAGACCTGAGTTCATCATGTTTTCTTACATGTGAATTGGTCCGCTTTAACCTTGTCAAACGTCAGCCGTAACTGGTGACTATAAAGGCATTGATTGGGCGTATCATGAAGCGTGTGAAGAGACAGGGATGGAACAAGATGGGATTTGTCCCTCCTATATAACAGGAGATAAATATCTCAGGGCCCATCGAAGATTTGATACTGAGAAATGTGTGGCCACACTCAAACGAGGTGATTGTCAGTCGTTTGTCTTGTCAGTATAAATCGGAGTTCGATGAACATGATCTTGGCTAAATAAGGGTGACACAGATCTTGCCTTATGCCAGATCGAGATATAGTGACGAAGGGATTATAGGAATAGATGATTCCAGTACAAGTGGGAGATTGTTGGGAATGTCCTGAAATCTACTGTACTTGCTCTAAGTGATAGTTGTATTGTCGAGATGAGACAATCATATGACACTAGGTACTCATAATGCTTTGCTAGAAGCCACTTATGATCAATGAGTTGAGAACTGATTGCTAGTGTTATATGATTCTACAGGGTCACACACCTAAGCAAACTGGACGTTGAACATGAGGTTGATCATTAATGTAATGATCGGGTGAATGCATATTAGATATGCATTCAATACTAAGTTTCTGGAACAGTGTCGATCGACATAATAAGTATGTCGGTCGACACAGATCGACCGTGTCGATCGACACGACTCGCGGATTACCAAATTAAATCGGTTTAATTGTTGGTTAATTCCGTTGTGGTTTAGTCAACATATATAAAGATATATGGTCGACCGAAAACACTAATCTAACCTAATTCACAGCCACCAGAAACTAGAGAGAAACCTCTTGAGAGATCTGATCTCTATAGGCACTAGCATCCCTCCTATTCAGTTTGTGTGCGTGTGGATACCAGTAGAGGCGCAGCATTTGAGGCGCTCTAGATCTCGATTATCTGCAAATCTTCCGCTGCATAATCACCAGGTAATCTCCAGATCTGATAGATTCAATTACATGAACCTTAGATCCTAGGCTCGGAATTCAGACCAGGATTGCCTAATTGGATTAGGATCTGCTAGAAATTCCTTCAATAACCTGATAACATTATCGTTAACGACCAACGAGAAAATAATTTTTCAAACATAAATATGTTGGATCTACCAACTGACGTCTTAGAAGAAATTCTAGAAAATGCTCTGCGATCTGGATATGGTGAATTTATAAGGGCAAAAGCAACATGGAAAACCTTGCGTGATTTGTCAGAAACCGCTGAGTTCTACAAGAAAATTGATTTCTTCTACCATCAAATCAATTTATTTCCAAGAGAGGCTGCAAACCTATTGGTGGAGAATGGCATAACCCACAGTAATCTAACATCAAATATTTTAAAAGGGATATCTAGTTACATATACGCTGATATAATGACAGAAGGAGAATCAATGTTAAAGAGATCGCCGGAGGGAGGTTGGAATACATGGAAGTATATTTATTCCATGGTTGTTCATGTGTTCAATAGAGCAGAAGAAGTTGAAAAACGTGGAATTTTGCTATCACGAGACATAGTAAAAAATGTGCGACTGGAAATAATAAACAGAGGTGTACATCCATGGCGAGAAGTCCCGTGTAACATGTTGTTGGAGAAGGAAGAAGATGTGGATCTACTCCAACTCATAACATGCAATTGTGCTACCATCATTCAATGGCTTTCCTATTACGATGAAGGATGGAAGCAACAAAACATGTGTGATCAATGCTTTTGGACTATAGAAAGCCTTATTTTCTGCAGAATTGTTAAAAACAATTTTGCTACATAACCAAGAGTTTAAACAAAAATAATCAATGTTAACCATTACTTTACTTTGTTAACAATCGTTATATCACTCTAGTTTCTACTGAGCAATATTTGATGATCTATCATTATTAAAACCACTTTAGCAACACACAATTAGACATTATGGAAAATACGAAAACAATTCTATCAAAAAAATAAAAGTCTACTACACGACATAAACTCTACGAAAAAGACATAAAGTCTGCAATAACGTTTCAAAAATCTACTACACCAAACGACGTTGTCGTCTTCCATATAAAAGCTGCTATAACATCAAGAAAGTCTGCTAGGAGAAAATTAAGTTTACAAGGTCAAAAATAAGTCTACAAAGTAAATATAAATCTACGGTTACACATAATATATCTACAAACACGTCGATGTATTCAAGTTCCCTAAAAAATCTACTACTACTTGGTGAAAGTCTACGAACTCAAACAATAAGTATGCAGCGGAAAATTAAATCTATTGTTGTATAGTTTAACTCTACCAAACGACAAACAAACCTACAAAAAAAATCTACGAATCTACAAAACAAATTTATAAATAGGGAACAAATCTGCTGTCGTAGACAATAACTCTACGAGATGACAAGTCTACGAAAACTTAAAAGTCTACTACATCAGTTATAAAAGTCTACGACGACTAAACAAAATAAATCTACCAAACTTTAAATAAATCTACAAATCATCAAAGAAAAATCTACAATCCGGATTATAAATCTACAATCTTAAAATTTTTTTTACAATTTTGACAACTAGTCTACACCCCCCAAAACAAGTCTACAACCCCAAAAACAAATCTAGAATCTCAAAAACAAATCTACAGACCAAAAACAAGTCTACCATTAAAGACCGGTATACTTAATTTGGTAGACTTATATGAAAATCTCGTAAACTTATTCACGGATTCCAGAAAACTTAACATTTCATTAACGGCAGTTTCGTAATTATGTTTTTTGTCTACATGCTGAAAAAGGTAAATCCGTCTCATAAGGTTATTTCAGTAATTAAAACTTTCCAAGGTTGTTGTAGTAAACTTCCAAAAAAGGGGGTTTTGCGTGATTTTTAGTTAAAATTATTAGTTTTTCTTTAAAAAAAATTCATAGTTGTGGATGATGTTTTGGATTATTTCAAAAAGGTTACACATAAAAGACTAATCAATCTCTGTCGTGAATAGAAGAGAGATAAGAGAATTGGTGTCTATTACAATGAATGAAAGCTCATTTATATAGGAGTACAAAGGTTTGATGACCAAGTAAAACCTAGGGTACAAGTAATTCTAGAAACTTCTATGCGATGTGCCTTATAATGGAATGGTTTGTAATGTGTTAAAGATGTTGCCTCATTAGAAACCTTACCAGGAAAACCCAATGGGAAACCATGGTTAAGGGAAAAAGATTGCAACACACAATTACTCCCCCTAATGAGTACACATGTCGAGATCTTTGAGACGGCGTAATCAAATATGATGAACTAACTTCTTGAAAGTAGAAGTAAGTAGCGCCTTGGTAAATAAGTCAGCCAAATTATCGCTTGAATGAATTTTTAGAACATGTATATTGCCGTTCTTCTGTAGATCGTGTGTAAAGAAGAATTTTGGTAGAATGTGCTTTATGCTATCCCCTTTAATGTATCCGTCTTTGAGTTGTGCGATGCATGTTTCATTGTCTTCATACATAATTGTTGGAGCTTCTTTCCTTACAGAAAGACCTCAATCTTCTTGTATATGATGAACTACAGATCTTAACTATACACACTCGTGACTAGCTTCATGAATGGCTAAAATCTCTGCATGGTTAGAAGAAGTGGCGGTAAGAGTTTTCTTCATAGACCGCCAAGAAATGGCAATACTTCCGCAAGTGAACACATCATGTTAGCGATCTAGCATTATGGGGATCAGATAAGTATCATGCATCTGCAAAACCAATTAAGCCTTCCTTGGATAAGTTAGAAAAGAATAAGCCCATATATTTTGTACCTTGTAAGTAACGAAGTATATACTTAATCCTATTCCAATGCCTTAGAGTTGGGCATGAGCTAAACCTTGCTAAAAAATTCACCGAAAATGTTATATATGGTCTTGTGTGACTAGCAAGGTACATTAATGCTCTTATTGCACTTAAGCATGGTACTTCAGGACCAAAAACTTCTTCATTGTTTTCGCGAGGGCGGAATGGATTCTTTGACACATCAAGTGATCTTACAACCATTGGACTGCTCAAAGGGTGTGCTTCATCCATATAGAACTTTTTGAGCACATATTCTGTGTATGTCTCTTGATGTACTAGAATTCCATTATTTACATGTTTAATTTGTAGTCCCAAACAAAATTTTGTTTTCCCCAAGATCTTTCATCTCAAATTCTTTCTTCAAATATTCTAAGTGTAGGAGATCTCTACATGAGTTCCAATAATATTTAAATCGTCAACATATACTACAATTATAACAAATCTTTTCTCAAATTTCTTTATAAAGATGCATGGACTAATACGGTCATTCTTGTAGCCTTCTCTCAACAAGTACTCACTAAGGCGATTATACCACATACGCCCTGCTTGTTTTAATCAATAAAGAGATCGATTTAGTTTTATGCAATATTGTTCTCGGGAATTAGAATTTACTGCTTCATGTAGTTTAAATCCTGCTGGAATTTTCATATAAATGTCATTTTCCAGTGGCCCATATAAGTAGGCTGTCACTACATCCATTAACCGTAAATCAAGTTCTTCTTTTATCACTAGACTAATAAGGAACCTGAAAGTAGTTGCATCCACCACATGAGAGTACGTCTCTTCATAATCAATTCCAGGTCTTTGTGAGAATCCTTGTGCGACTAAACGTGCTTTATATCTCACAATTTCACCATTTTCATTCTTCTTTCGTACAAAGACCCATTTATGTCCCACTGGTTTTACACCTTTAGTTGTACGAACTACTGATCCGAATTCTTCTCTTTTAGCGAGAGATTTTAATGATGCATCTATTGCTTCTTTCCATTTTGGCCAATCACTTCTTTGTGTACACTCTTCTATAGATGTTGGTTCATGATTCTCATCCATAACATCAACTGCTACACTGCATGCAAAAATATCATTGACGTCGATTTGCTTTTGGTTCCATTTTATTCAAGACATGACATAACTAATTGAGATTTCTTCATTATCAGGTACCTGTGAGATCCGGGATTCACACTAAGAATTTGTATTCATGGATTTGGACTTTAGGATATAGAAATGGTATAGTTTCCTATGAATCAAAGACTTTATTGAGATTGATCGTCGAGATAGAACAAACACAATCGAAAAGAGAGTACAAAGTATGATGCTCGAGCTATCTAGTCGAAGTGTTCTAAGTTAGGGTTGGAATATCTTGAATGAGTCGCCACTTCTTCTTTAAATAGTCTCGACTCTGATCTCTTTGTTCCGATATTTTGGCCTCTCCTTCGTAACGATTCCCGTGATCCTCGCGGATCAGTTGAACTGGAAAAGACCGAGTCGCTCTATCCCCACGTCGTCTCATGCCGAGCTCGAGCTCGATCGCCTCTTACTTCGGCATCACTTGGGCCTTTGTCAAAGCGTCATTCGTTTGGGCCCAACGATCGAATTGGCTCGTCTCTTCTCCTTTGATCCTGGAACGGGCTCATAGATATGGGCCTTTGTCTTATTTGTTAATTGGCCGGATTTCTTAGAGGGAAATCCAGTACAACCAATAGCCCCCCAGCCCATTGATTTCGAGAAGTCGAGGTTAATGGGCGGTGGACGTTTTCGGGAAGACGCGCGCGTGTCTCGGGCGGCGAAAAATCTAATGATTACTCTCGCCCCATCCGTAGATCTTGTTGCGATCCAATGGTCAAGGATGAGCGCGTGGGACGAGCTGATCTGATTTTTAGCGCGTCAGCAGTCGTGGCGTGTCTTCGTTTGATGATTTCATCTCATACCGTGAATCTGGTCGATCATCAATGGCTAGGATTCGAGAGTCGCGAAGAGTCTTTTCAAGCTCTCCTCTTTTTTTTGCTGATGTGACCTAATTGTCTCTCATTCGTAGCCGTTGATCTTAAATCGACGGTTGGGATAAGAGAAAGCGAGGAGTCCAAATCACCTCGATTTTCACGTAATTATTTTGAGTTCGGAATCGTGCGACTGAGGTCTTGCACGATTCCCACTATAATTTTCTTATATTCGCCGGGGTTAATTTTTTTTCTTCCCACTTTCACCTCTTCTTCTACTTTTGCCCTGGTTTTTCTTCTGCCATCGGAAAATTTTCCTTCTAAAACTTTTTGCTTTCTTTATTCCGATACACCGCTCCCTTATGGCTCTCAGAGATGCGACAAGGGGTAGTACAAGCACGGCGGCGGGTTCGTTTGGCCCACATCCGCCATCTTCCCTAACCGTAAACCAAATCGAACGGTTGCGGAGGATTTGTCGGATCCCACCGGAGCTGGAAATTGTGATTCCGCCGCCGGCGATGTCGCCGGAGACCGCGGTGGAGGGCTATTGCTGCGCCTCATACGCCTACTTCAAGAAATGCGGGCTTTTCTTCCCTATTCCCCGCTTAATCTCTTTAGTGCTAGTCCAGCTTCAATTGGCATTCCACCAGATGACGCCGAACTTTGTCTTGTACGTCATCGGACTCAGAGTCAGGGCCGCAGAAGAGGGAATCGAGTTCGGGCCTGAGGAATTTATGCGTGTTTGCTCAGTGAAACACAACGCTAAGTTCCGGGGGACTTACTACCTCTCGCCTCGTTTCGGGCGGGTCCTCGAGGAAGTTCCGAAGAAAGACGTATGGTGGGACTGATACTTCTTTTTCAGGATAACCCATCATTCGGTCGGGACTTTGATTATTCAGTTATCCCGTCTCGATGGTTGCCCAGTGTCGGTAAGACCCTGGTGATAGTGTTTTGTTGTTTTTTTGTGTCGGGCCGTCCCTTATTTGGTCTGGTTTCTATCACAGAGGCTCCGGAGTCGCTTGCTACTAACCCGATCACAGAGGCTCTGATAGCTCGTCTGAGAGGGGGCGCTGTTAATTGGGGTAGTTTCACGATTGAGCGTGTGCAGGCTGTTCTGCGGGTCGGCCCTGAGCGAGCTCTGCGGGAGCGCGCTCGGGTTCCTCGAAACCCATTGCTTCCTTCCGAACCCTCCCGGACTCTCCCGGCTCAAGCTACTCAACCTCCGCTTCGTATTGCCAAGCTTGCCGGAGAGGGTGAGTCGTTTCGTTCGCAATGTTTTTGTTTATCATCGTCGTTTTGACTTGTCTGACTCTTTTCATTTTATTTATAGCTCGACCTCTTCCGGGTGACAGCTCGGCTGCTAATTCCCTTTCTCGCGAGACGTTATCACGCAGAGTGAGCAGTCGCCGGAACAGGAAAGACCCTTCTATTTGCCCTCGATCGGGCTCCTCCTCCGCCTCCGGCTTATCCTCCTCCTCCTTCTCAGACCTCGCTCCTTCCGGTGACGGGCCCGGAGGGAACGGTTGCGGGGGTCGTCGACGCAACTCTCCCCTTGTCCGAACGGAAGGTGGTTTTACCTCGGTCTAGAGATGCTGCTCTCTGCGACTCTCAGCTGGATTTGTCCGGGGAGGGAGATCTTCGGAGTCGAGGAGGGTCTCTTCCCCCTTTGCCGAAGCGTCGTAAAGTAGACGCGGGAAGGAGTCCAGAAGGGTCGGACAGAGAAGAGTGCTCGGTTGTAGACGATCCAGAAGGTGTGGTTCGTCTGCTGAGGCGCGTTAGGCCTGTTGGCTCCGAGCTCCCAGTTACTGGGGAAACGGTCCTCGGTAGTGCGTATTCCGAGATGATGGCGGTCATCGGGAAGGTGAGACGTTTTTGCTTTGGTCTCCTTTTTTCTTTAGATTTTTTTTTTGTTAAACCGATGCTTTCTTTGCAGGCCGTAGAGGCTGTGAATACGTACGCGGTTCGGTCTGAGAACGAGGTGTTGGACGCTCAGACCTATGAGCTCGAGTCTGCTTGGGAGGCTGCTACCCAAATGAATGCCGAGCTCCAGGAAGCTTTAGCTAGGGAGGAGCGCCTGAAGAAGAGGGTCGCGGACCATGCTGCTGCAGAGGCCAGGATTGTGCATCTCGAGAGGAGGGAGGAGGAGCTGTCTTGTCAGCTTAGCGCCGCCGAGGCTCGAATTCGGGCTGTGGAAGAGTCGAGCCGGGTCGAGCTTCGTAAGGCTCGAAAAGAACTCAATGGCCAGTATCTGACGATTCTGGCCGGGATCAAAGAGAGAGCCGACAAGAGGAAGATCCAGACTAGCGCCGAGATCCGTCTCCAAGAGACTGGCCAACATCGAGCTTATCGTTGAGATCGCAGCTGGAGAAGTGGATATGACCTGAGAGGTGCTTAAGCTGGCTGAGCAAAAGCGACTTGCCGCAGCGGAGATGGAGGCCGCGGCAGTCTCTGATTTTAGCATTGGCAAGCTTGCCTTGCCGGCAATGTCGGAGGACTCCGTGGCCATGGCGGGTTCTCCGCCTGCTCCTCCGGCTGAGACTGACCCGAGGATGACTGACGAGGTTGACTCCCGGCCGAGAAGAGAGGCGGGTGATGGGGCGGAGGGCCAGGTCGGAGGCTCCTCTATGCTGTGTTTTAGTTAAAAACTGTTGTTGTTGTTGCCCGAGAGGGCTTTTAATTTCCTTTTTCAAACTTTGGTTTCCCAAGGGGGCTTTTGTGATATTGAGGATGTTAAGTCCTTGTTTTGTTCATGCGTTGCTTTCAAATCCTGCATGCCTTTGAATAGATTTTACTGTTTAGCGCTTTAGCATAAAGTTTGGCTGTTATGGCGACTTGAACCTCCTCAGAGGGGTCGACAAATAACTTGTCTCGAATTGCCTTAGGGAGTTCTTTACGAGCTTGTAAGTCGATTGTACGTGAGGTACCACTCTTTCGTAGTGTAAGATTCGAACTTATAGCTGGATGCTTTCGAAATTGCTGAATATAAGGAATACTAAGTATATAGGAATGAATCGAAGTAGACTTACAAAGGTTGTTTGCTTGAGTGACTATCTCGACTTCGTTGTCTTTTGCTTGGAGGGAGGGGGTAGCCCCTCGATCCTTTTAATCCGTATAAGGTTTAGAAGGATTATAGGTTTTGGAAGGATCGCTCTGGATCTCTTTCTTTGGGACGATCATTTCAGTTCATTCGAATTGGGAGGACCGTTTTGGGTCGCTTGTTTTGGGGCGTCCATTTCAGCTCGTTCGAATTGGGAGGACCGTTTTGGGTCGCTTGTTTTGGGACGATCATTTCAGTTCGTTCGAATTGGGAGGACCGTTTTGGGTCGCTTGTTTCGGGACGATCATTTCAGCTCGTTCGAATTGGAAGGACCATTTTAGGTCACTTTGTTTGAAGGGATAATTTCATATCACTTGGTTTTGGGGGAGGCCGTTCGAGGTCTCTCGGAAGGGATAATTTCATATCGCTTTTTTGTGGAGGGATAATTTCATATCGCCTTTTTTTTAGAGATAATTTCATATCACTTGATTTTCGAAGAGATAATTTCATATCGCTTGGAAGGGATAATTTCATATCGCTTGTTTACGGAGGGATAATTTCATATCACTTTAGCTTTTGAAGAAATAATTTCATATCTCTTTTTGAAGATGTTATGGTGAGATATTTCGCAATGGCTCTAACTTTTACGACAGAAAGAGGCATTGGATTTAGAGACTTATTTTGATTTCACAAAGATAAGCTAGTATGACTTCGTCAGAAGTTGTTGAGCTCGGTAAGAGCTTTGTGCTTGGGGGGTGGCTGCGCTCGAAGTCGAGCTGCCTACGTACCCTTTTAAGTGGATCAAGCCATTTCGTAGTTCGATTATGTTGTTGTACTCCTAGTGGAAGTACTTTTTGAGGTTGATGATGTTCCAAGGTCGTAGTTCAGGTTTCTGGGTTTCCACCGACTTGAGTCGGTAGACCCCGTCCTTTACAACGTCGGTGACCTGGTAAGGACCTTCCCACTTTGCTCCTAACTTCCCAGCGTGTTCTTCCTTTTTATGGTCGAACACTTTCCGTAAGACGAGCTCTCCTACTTGAAACCTTCGAGTTTTGATCTTGGAATCGTAGTAACGAGCTGCGGCTTGTTGGTAGTTCTGGATTCGAGCTAGTGCGAGGTTCCTCCTTTCGTCAACGAGATCGAGCACGTCAGTTATCATCTTGTTATTGAGTTCCTATTGTCGTGGGCATTCTTCTTTGCGGATGCTTGACACAAGGATTTCAGCGGGTACTACCGCCTCGATCCCGTAGGCCAGCGAGAAGGGAGTCTCGCCGGTGGATTTGCGGGGGGTAGTCCGGTAGGCCCAGAGTACGGCTGGGAGCTCGTCGCTCCAGCTCATTTTGCACTCATTGAGTCTTTTCTTGAGGCCATTCATGATTGCCTTGTTAGCCACTTCCGCCAGCTCATTCCCTTGGGGATAGCGTGGCTTTGAGTAAGTCAGCTTTATGCTCCACGTTCTGCAGAACTCCTTGAAGGCGTTTGATATGAACTGGGAACCGTTATCAGTGACGATCTCGTGGGGTAGTCCGTGCCTGCAAACGATGTTTCGCCAGACGAACTCCTTAACGTGAACGTCTTTTACCTTTTGGAATGACTCGGCTTCAATCCATTTGGGGAAGTAGTCTGTCATTACCAATAAGTGTGTGGCTTTCTTTTTGACGGATGCGACTAGGGGCCCCATGATGTCCATTCCCCATCGCATGAACGGGTATGGCGATGAGATAGAGGAGAGTTTCTCCGATGCTTGGTGGATTATTGGGGCGTGCTTTTGGCACTTGTCGCATTTGTTGGAGAATGACTCGCATTCGGTGGCCATTGTTGGCCAGAAATAGCCTTGACTTTTGATTCGTACGGCCAGAGCTTGTCCTCCGGAATGGCTTCCGCAAGATCCGCCGTGGGCCTGCATGATCACGGCTAGGGCTTGCCTTTTGTTGAGGCATTTGAGGTAAGGTCCGGAGAGACTCCTTTTAAAGAGCTCTCCTTGTGTGACGCAGTACCTTGCACTTTGTACTTTGAGTTTTCGTGCCTCCCATTTGTCGTCCGGAACTTCGCCATTTGTAATGTATCGAATGATCGGAGTTCTCCAATCTTCGTCATTGTCGTGCTCGGGTCCTTGACTGGTGGATGCGGCTTGAATTGGTCGGTCGGGGACGTTCGCGACGTACACGGCATTCCTCGGGTCAGGATCATCATCAATTTCGATGATGTCGCGACTGGTGTTGCCGAGACATTTTTTGTGCTCGACATCGTCCTTTATGGCAGGCTCGTCCTCTTTCAATGACAGAGCCTTTAGGTCTATGTCAATGCTTGGTTTTTCGATCCCCTCGACCGGTATGATCCTTTTAAGGTTAGGATCTGATGTCGATGCTAATGCGGCTAGGGCATCTGCTGCGGTGTTTCCCCCCCGCGGGATCCGTGTTAGATCAAAGAATTCGATCTGTTCGGTGAACGTATGGACTACCTGTAGGTATGCTTCCATGCGCTCATCCTTGGCCTCGTAGTCGCCGTGATATTGGCTCGTGACCTATTGGGAGTCGCTGAACGCGTCCACTTCTCGGGATCCTATTGCTATTGCTAGTCTGAGCTCGGCTATTAACGCTTCATATTCTGCTTCGTTATTTGATGCGGCGAAGCCCAGTCTGAAAGACTGTTCCAATACTTCGCCGGTGGGGGAGACCAGTTTTACCCCGACTCCAGATCCTTGCCTTGAGGAAGCTCCGTCAACGTAGAGTTTCCATTTTTTGGCGGAGGTCGGGTCAAGTTCGACGGTTGGTGGGAGCTCGATTATAAAATCTGCAAGTACTTGCGCTTTTAGGCACGTCCGAGCTTTATATTCTCTGTCATACTCGCTAAGTTCGATAGCCCATTTGACCAGTCGACCGGACTGGCTTGGACTGTGAAGGATGGTTCTCAGTGGCTTAGAGGTCATTACTATGATCGAGTGCGATTGAAAGTATGGTCAGAGTTTCCGAGCCGATGTCACTAGCGCTAGGGCGAGTTTTTCCATGGCGGGGTATCTGGTTTCAGCGTCGATTAAGGTCTTACTGATGTAATACACCGGCCGTTGTTCGTTCTGTTCTTCGCGAACCAGGACTCCACTTACCGCTGCCGTCGAGACAGCTAGGTTTCGCCAGTATGGGTGGTTCGCTTAGGTAAGCTTTGAGCTGAGTGAACGCTTCTTCGCACTTTTCATCCCAGAGGAACTTTTTGTTCGCTTTGAGCAAGTGATAGAAGGGCAGACATTTATCAGTCGACCTCGAGATAAAACGGTTCAGAGCAGCTATTTTGCCAGTCAGGCGCTGGACTTCTCGCGTTGTTCTGGGAGATTTCATCTCTATGAATGTTGCGATCTATTTGGGGTTCGCTTCGATCCCTCTTTCGGTTACTAGGTAACCTAGGAATTCTCCTGAGGGGACCCCGAAGGTACACTTTGCTGGGTTGAGTTTCATCCCGTATTTATTGAGAATGACAAAGTATTCTTTCAGTTGTGGGATGTGATCCTCATACCTGGAAGATTTGACCACCATATCGTCGATGTAGACTTCCATAGTTTTTCCTAGGAGTCCTGAAAACATCTTGTTGACGAGACGTTGGTAAGTCGCTCCTGTGTTTTTTAGTCCGAAGGGCATGACTTTGTAGCAGTACGTGCCTCGATCAGTTATGAACGAAGTCTTTTCTTGGTCCTCGGGGTTCATTAATATTTGATTGTACCCCGAGAAAGCGTCCATGAAGGATTGCAGCTGGTGTCCGGCGGTGGCTTCGACCAGCCGGTCGATGTGTGGGAGTGGGAAGCTGTCCTTCGGACATGCTTTGTTCAGATCCGTGAAATCTACACAGACTCTCCACTTCCCGTTCTTCTTCTTAACAAATACAGGGTTCGCAAGCCAGTCGGGGTATTTGACCTCTCTGATCGATCCGATTTTTAATAATCGGTCGACCTCATCATTGACGGCTTGGGCTCGTTCCGGACCTAGTTTTCGACGTTTCTGTCTCACCGGTTTGTAGGTTGGGTCGACATTCAGCTCGTGGCTGGTGACGTCGATGTTGATCCCTCTCATGTCTGCTGAGGACCAGGCAAAGGAGTCGACGTTTTGTTTGAGGAAAGAGACCAGTTCGTTTTTGACTGGCTCTGATAGGTCGATTCCAATGCCAAAGAGTCTTTCGGGATGAGCATCGTCTATGCATACTTGGGTCGTGAGGTCCTTTGGAGGTCCTATTTGACTCGGGTCGTTCGACCTTTTGGTCTGCATGGTGGCGAGCTCGTCCTCTTTCTGTAATTGCTACGCAGAGGATTTTTCAATCTGTTTGTATCCATTCATGTGGCAATGGCGGGAAATCTTTTGACTTCCATACACGGTTTTTACTCCTTTAGGAGTTGGGAATTTTACGCATTGATGGTAGGTCGACGGTACCGCTTTCATGTCGTATATCCATGGTCGACCTAAAATAGCGTTATAGGGAGCTGGCCGATCCACTATGACGAACTCTGTCATTCTTCGGACTCCTCCAGCTATCATCGGGGCGAAGACAGAGCCCATCGAGTACGTTGTTTCGCAAGCGAACCCTACTAGTGGTATCTTTTCTTCCACGACCTCGGAGTCGTTGAAGTCCATCTTTTTGAACGCATCGTAAAAGAGGACATCTACCGAACTTCCTGTGTCGATCATTATCCTTGAGAGTTCGACATCTCCCACTACTAGACAAACGAGGAGAGCGTCGTCGTGTGGTTTGTCGAGATTGCTTGTCTGCTCTCGTGGAAAGTGATCTCGTGGTCTGGACCTATCATTGGGATTTTCCCCCCTTTGTCAGTTTCGACTCTTCTTTGAAGAGCTTTGATTGAATTGACCGAGTCTCGGCAAAGCTTGGAGCCACCAAAGATGAAGTCGATTCGTTTAGGGGGTATAGCCCGTACACCCCCCCCCCCCCCCCCCCCCCCCCCGCAGAGACGAGGAAGATTGATTCGTGAGCGTAAACTCTTAAAGGGAGCCGGAGGTGGGGATAATGCCGAACCTTTCGGGGTGCCGCTCAGGCTGAGCTCGCCGAGAATAAACTCAACTCGCTTCCGCGACCCCTGAGGAAGTGTTTCGGGAGATTCCGGCTCCTTTGTCCGTTCTCGTTTATTTTGAGAGGGCCTCTTGGTGTTCGATTCCTCCTCGACTTCTGAGTCTCGTTTGCTTTCAGACTCTCGCTTTTGAGCCTCGGCTTTAGCTCGAGTATAGCAGTCTTCGGTCGAGTGTCCTCTTTTGTTGTGAAATTCACAGAATTTTTCCTTGTCGAACTCGAATTTCTTCGAGCTCCTCGGGCTCTCGACCGCATTGACGTTCCATGATTTGCGGGAATCCTTTTTCGAGTTCGAGTTCTGCGAGCTCGAAGGGTTCTTTTCTTTTCGGTGCTTTTCTGTGAGGGTCGTGGTTTCGTCCTCGAGGCGATCGAAGGCCGATGCGCGATGAAGGGCGTCATCGAGTGTTTGAGGTTCGCGGACTGTTATTTCCTCCCGGAATCTGGTTGAATACCATAGTCCACGTCGCAGTGCTTCTATAGCTACTTCGTCTTGTGGGTTTGCGATTTTGGATTTTATTTCCTTAAATCGGTCGATGTACGAGCGAAGCGATTCGTTGGGTTTTTGGGAGACGCCAAACAGAGCTGCCTCGGTAGTCTTTTCCTCGATAAAGACGGAGTATTGTTTGAGGAAAGCCATCATGAACTGGGTGAAATTGTCGATGGACCTTTCTTCCAGTCCGGCAAACCATTCTAGGGCGGAGCTCAATAGGTTTTCGGCCTGCAGAAAGCCGGCTCTCTCTCCTCGTCGGTAAGGTATACCCTTGCCATCGCTAGTCGGAATGCCCTGATATGGCTTTGGGGTCCGACTTCCCAGAGAATTCCGGAAATTTAGTTTTCTTGATTTCTCGGATTCTTGCGAAGGTGATCCGGTCTGTGAACGGCGTTTGTCGCGTTTCTTCGATCACTCGATCGATGTCGGGCGCCGCGCTTGTCGCCATGTGAACTTTTGAGCTCAGACTGACGAACTAAGCCTTGGCTTATTCAATATACTGTCTAAGCATGTCGTGGTCGTCGCCCGTCGTAGGCGCGAACTGGGCTCGTGCCTGATTGGACTCAAGTCCGGGGAAAGCGGGGTCGAGGAGATCGATTGCTGGAAACGATCCCGTCTAGTCGACCTGCGACGTTCGGAACTGTACCGTATTTGACCCGTTAACGGGTCCTGAGATCGAGGCGAAAGCAGAGCCTCCTAGTTGCCTCGGCCGGATATTCGAACTACTCGGGAAAGGTGGTGGCCCGGGTAATGGTCGACTTCCCGATCCGGTTGGATCTGTTATCGTTGAATTTGAACCGAACGGGGTTGGAGTCGCGATGGGCGTCATTATAGGGCGGAAGCCACTATTTGACGTACTGGCGAAATTCCCCGACGTTCCCGGTGGAGTTACCACCTGGGAGAAGTCCAAGGGTGTACACGGTGGGGGACTTATAGGGGTTCGTTGATCGTATGTTGATCTACCCCCCTGGTTTTGGCTAGCGAGCTCTTCAAGACGGGCGTTAATACGCCTTTCCTGTTCATCGAGCTGCGCGGCCAGAGAACGGTTTGCGATCTCTTGGGCCCTTGCGCTTGCCTCATTATTTCTCGTCCGATATACCAATAGGCTTAACATCGAACGAATTTCAGCAAGATCGTTTGGCCCTTGTCTCTGTGGAGCAGAAGGCAGTGGCGAATTGGGTATGGTTGTTCCAGATCCGCCTCCTGGGGTGGGAATCGAATCGTTTCTCATCCACACCCAGTTTCTGCTCGGATCGTTAGTTCCTGACAAAACATTTGTCGGAGTCTGACTCGTCGCGATTATTTGGGCGACTGAGTCGGCCGGTGCCGAGGTCGCGGAGACTGAGGCAGAGCTCGTCAACACGCCATCGGTCAGACCCATGATTCTTACCCCGGTGGTGTTCTGAGGAACGTTGTCGACCGTTTGAGGATGGTCAACTGGTGGTGTGGCGCTGGGAGAGCCAGATTGGTCGGGATTCATCTCGATCTATCGGATCTAAGATCTGATTCTTAAGACAGGAAAACTATAGATAGTCCCCACAGCCGGCGCCAAATGTGAGACCCGGGATTCACACTAAGAATTTGTATTCGTGGAATTGGACTTTAGGATATAGAAATGGTATAGTTTCCTATGAATCAAAGACTTTATTGAGATTGATCGTCGAGATAGAACAAACACAATCGAAAAGAGAGTACAAAGTATGATGCTCTAGCTATCTAGTCGAAGTGTTCTAAGTTAGGGTTGGAATATCTTGAATGAGTCGCCACTTCTTCTTTAAATAGTCTCGACTCTGATCTCTCTGTTCCGATATTTCGGCCTCTCCTTCGTAATGATCCCCGTGATCCTCGCGGATCAGTTGAACTGGAAAATACCGAGTCGCTCTATCCCCACGTCGTCTCATGCCGAGCTCGAACTCGATCGCCTCTTACTTCGGCATCGCTTGGGCCTTGTCAAAGCGTCATTCGTTTGGGCCCAACGATCGAATCGGCTCGTCTCTTCGCCTTTGATCCTGGAACGGGCTCATAGATACAGGCCTTTGTCTTGTTTGTTAATGGGCCGGATTTCTTAGAGGGAAATCCAGTACCAACAGTACCTGAATTTCATTCTTTGTCATGTGTGAAGTCTCTTCTAGAGATCTTTCATTCATAATTGTTTCCTCGGTTTTATCATTGTAAATTTCTGCTCCTTTTCTATTTCGAGGATTTTTATCTTTAGAACCAATAGGTCTACCACCTTTTAAATGTGCCTTAGACTCATTAGCAGTTTGATTTTGTCCTTCATAAATATTTATTATTATCGGAGCATTTACAGCTGGTTTAGTGATTACACTTTTTGGGTCAGTAAACGCGTCTAGCAATTGATTTTTTAAGCTTTGTAAATGAATTATCTTTTGGACTTCTAATTCGCATTCTTTAGTCCGAGGATCAAGATAAGACATTGATAATTCATTCCATTATATATATTTTCCCAGCTGTTTATTTTCTCCCCCTAGAGTTGAAAAACAGACTCACTAAAATGACAATCTGCGAATCGAGTCTTGAATAAATCTTCCGTAGATGGCTCGGGATATTTAATTATTGATGGAGAATCATATCCTACATATGTTCCCAACCTCCTTTGAGGACCCATTGTAGATCGTTGTGGTGGAGCAATTGGAACATATACAACACATCCAAAAACTTTCAGATGGAAAATATATGGTTCCCGAACCAGAACCAGTTGTGATGGGGAGAACTTTTGATTATTTGTTGATATGATGTGAATCAATGCTGTTGCATGTAGTATAGCATGTCCCCAAGCAGATATTGAGAGTTTTAGTTTCATTAGTAATGGCCTAGCAATCAACTGAAGACGCTTGATTAGTGATTCTGCTAAACCATTTTGTGTGAACATGTTCTACAAGATGTTCAACACTTATCCCAATGGACATGCAATAGTCATTAAAAGATTGAGACGTGAATTCACCAGCATTATCAAGGCGGATTGCTTTTAAAGGAAAATGTGGAAAATGTGCTCGTAATCTAATCAACTGAGCAAGTAATCTCGAAAACGCCAAGTTTCGAGTTGATAACAAGGATACATGTGACCATCTACTGGATGCGTCAATTAAAACCATAAAATACCTGAAGGTTCCACATGATTGGGTGAATCGGCCCACAAATATCTCATTGTATGCGTTCCAGAAAATTTATTAATTCTGAATTGATTTTTACTGGTGAAGGCCGTATAATCAACTTGCCTTGCGAACAATCAACACATGAAAAATCATTAGGAAGAATCTTCTGGTTCTTTAGTGAATGTCCACATGGATTAGAAATAATATTTCGCATCATTATTGTACCGGGATGGCCTAACTGGTCATGCTAAACTTTTATGTTTTCTGTGGACTTATGGTCTACTATTGCATTTGCTCCAATTGTATTAATTGTAGTATAGTAGAGTCCATTGGAGAATGCATGTAGTTTTCCACAATGTTTCTAGAACCTTGAGTATAACTTGTGTTTGAAGGTATTCAACAGTACCTTCACTCATAGTCTCAATATGGTATTCATTTATGCGGATATCTTTAAAACTTAATAAACTTTTTTGAGACTTACGGGAATATAATGCATCAGCAATTTCAAACTTTGTTCCCATAGGCAATGGTATATTTGCTCTTACAAAGCCTTCTATTATCTTTGCACTATCTGTTACGGTACTTACACTTGCTTCTTTCATTGTCAAACAAGTGAAATAATTCTTATGTTTCAAAATAGTGTGGCCAGTTGCATTATCTGCCAAGCATAAATCTCCATCATTCATTTTCTTCAAAAAAGGCAAATAAAATAAATTAATATTTCATATAAATAACTCAATTATAATAACTTAATAAAATAAATCAACTTTAACCATAAACATCAATTCATAGCATAAAAAATAAATAAAAATCAGAATCCAAATAACTAAAAGCCAAAATATGAGAATAAAAATCAAACAACAAGGTTCTTTAAATGATTATAACTAAATCACTTGTTCTCTTCATCAAGGAGAAAGTCGGAGAGATCCTTGTGAGTAGTATCACCAAAAGCAAAATCACCTTCTCCATCTTTGTACACCAAATTTGTTTCCACTTTTTTTTCCATTTTGCTTCATTGACTCTTGATAGAGCTCAACAAGATGCTTTGGTGTACGACATGTTCGAGAACAATGATCTTTTCCTCCACAACGGTAACATTCATTCACAAATGTTGATTTCTCTTGCTTGTTACCATCTTTGTTTTCCCACTTCTGGTGAGAGTATGAGTTCTTAAACTGAACTCTACGGCCTCGTCCTCGAAAGTATCCACGTCCATGTGCATGACCACGACCACGTAGGCATCCACTTCCTTGTCCATTGGTCTTATCATAGGATGTCACATTCACTTCAGGGAATGGAGCAGAGCCAATTGGACGTAATCCATGATTTTTTCAGCAACAACTCGTTGTTGTTTTCAGCCACAAGGAGACAAGAAATAAGTTGGGAATACTTCATGAATCCCTTTTCATGGTATTGTGTTTGTATGACAATGTTATTAGCATGAAAAGTAGAGAATATATTCTCTAACTTATCTGCATCTGTCATTATCTCTCCATATAACTCCAATTTGGAAGTAATCTTAAACAGGGCTGAGTTGTACTTACTTACAGACTTAAAGTCTTGTAGTCTCAGATGAGTCCAATCATAACGAGCTTTAGGTAAAAATCACAGTTTTCTGATGATCATATCTTTCCTTTAGATCATTCCACTATTTGTGGATCTTTCACACTCAAGTACTCATTCTTGAGGTCTGCATGAAGGTATTGCGAAGAAATATCAGAGCCTTTGATTTATCTTTGCTTTGAGTTTGATTTCCTTCTTTGATGGTGTCAAGAAGATCCTTTGAATCTGGATGAATTTCAGCATCTAATGCTCATACCAAGTAGTTGTCTTCACTAATATCAAGAACTCCAAATTCAAGGCTCGTAAGTTTCGACATAGTTTACTGAAAATATTAAGAAAATAGATCAAGTTTCATACAAAATTATTTTCTATAGATATTAGATCAGTTTATAACTAAGTGATAACAATCAAATAAAATATTGTTATATATACGTATAACCTTGAAATATATATTGTATGTATAAGTAAGAATCAAACAAACAATCACGACATGGCAATTATAAGATGTACTATATATTTGGAGTTGATATGCAAGTTGGCAAAAAAAAAAAACAAACCAACAGATTCATTTTTTCCGAAAATAATTAAAAAAAAATATATATATATATATTAATATTTTAAAAATAGAAATTTAAATATTTTCATAAAATCCGATCTAAAATTTTGGAAACACCATGAAACAAAATCTTTTAGTTATAAGAAACATTAAAATGTGTTAATCAAAATGATTATTATAATTATTAGCCTACTTCATATATGTAATATAATTATGTATGAAACATTAGAATAATAAAATAATCAAATCAAAAGCAGTATAACAACTTAAAGTTATTGAACACAAGCACTAATTTATAAACAATAAAAATATAGAATTGAATTCATTAAAATAAACCATAAATTGATAATAAACAAGGTTCAAACGTATGATTAAATCGTAACAAAAAATTATTATTCTAGATAAGTATTAATAACCATCTCTTTCATGTATAAGATCTGAGGAGACAAATTTTACCATATGATCATAATCGTGAAGGCATAGCCTACCATAACGATTAGAGAAGAGGTCATTTATCATCCCAGAATAAGACATATACTAAACACAAATTTAAATATCATATTTTCGGTGTAAAAAAAAAGAACGAGAGACTATCGTGATGATAACATGTTGTGAATAGAAAGAAGATAAGAGAATCGGTTTGTCTATTCAAACTCCTTTATATAATGGTACAAAGACTTGGTGACCAAATAAAAGGGTGTAACAATCTCAAAATATTTTAGTTTGATTTGTGAAAATTAGCTTAGTTCCCAAAAGCCAAAAGACTAGTAATTTACTTCTAACGGTTCGATTGGCTCACCTACCAGCGGTTGCACTTGCAAGTGTTTGCGGAAGCGGACGGTTACAGTTTCTAACGCTAATGAACGTTTTACACGATTGGTATAGCGGTTGTAACCGAATGCGTTCGACGGTTATTTTTGACCGGTTTACAAACGGTTGTTATAGAAATGAATTTAAAAAATTCTAAACTAAAGATCAAATTTAATTAAAAATACCAAAACCATATTATTTTGATAAAATATAAATCACAAAATCAACGTAACTAATTAAATAGGTATTTTAAGAGATTTAAAACAATGTTATAGATATCAAATATATTTATACATACAAATATAATATTAACTATATTATACATATCAAATTGAAAATGAAATATGAATTTTAAGAGGTTTGAACATTTTTTATATATTCTATAAATAGTTATGTATATTTTAATTAATATAATATATATAAAGAATAATAATTTAATACTAAAAATTTTGATAGAAGGATAAAACACTTTCTTGAATAATTTTTTATTAATCTTTAAGATATTTCAAAAATAATAATTAACCCCTCCCCTCGTACACAAACGCTTACAGAAAGCAGCTTTTGGTTTCGAACAATATGTAGCAGTTCAAAATAGTAGAAAGCGGTTACGGTGATTGTTGGTAAACGCTAACAACCGTTATCATCCGCAAACACAACTTTTGTGGGAGTTAGTGTGTGAACCTGTTAAACCCTAAGTAGCACTATTTATCTGCACCATCACTACAAGAAAATTTTGATTTTACAACTACAATTTGCGACCACATAGGTAGTCGCAAAATCTTCCGACCAATTTGCGATTATTTTAAGACTGCATAGCGGCCGAAGGGAATTAGTCATAAATAGGTCACAAATATGTGACTGCGTAAACATATTCGTACATTAGTCGCGATTTTACAACCGATATACGACTGCATATATGTCGTAAATGCGTAGTCACGATTTAGTCGCAAATGTTGCGACTAATTAGCGACTTTTTGCGGCGGGTTGCAACTCAAACACAATTTGGTCGTACAATTCCACACTTTTTAATTGTTTTCGGGTTTGTGTACTGATTTTTTTGCGACTATATATGTCGGTCGTAATTCAGTCGCTCATTAGTCGCAAATCAATCTTAAAATTGTCTATATAATGAAACTTCAATCTATCTTCTCCTCTTTCCCACAGAGAGATGTATTTATGAATCCAAATTAAAAAAAAACATAAAAAATTATATAATGACAGGATATTATAATGCTCGAGAATGAATGTATAAGAGGATAAATCCAGAGACGCAAAATTTCTCGGCGAAGTTCAAAATGGGGGTCGAGCAATTCATGGCTTTTGCAAGTAATCAATCTTTTGCGTTAAGCAATGGTGGTAAGTTTTTTTGCCCTTGTAGTTTCTGCAAAAACGAGAAAGTTATCACGGGAGAAAAATTTGGAGTCATATATTAGGCTGAGGATTTATGGAAGATTATTATATTTGATATAAGCATGGAGAGGAAATTGATGTGGTTTTAGGATCGGGTTATGTTAATATGACGCATTTGGATAATGTTGTAGAAGATATATGTGTGGATATGGTGAATGATGTGTTTCCTGATAGCGTGGATTTTGATAGTTATCAAAATGTAAAAGAACCGGTACGTAACCATTCCAAAAAATTCTACGACTTGTTAGAAGGGGCGAATAATCCATTACACGATGGTTGTCGTGAAGGTCACTATCAGTTATCCTTAGCTGCTTGGGTCCTGCAAAATAAGACGAACTACGATATGACTGAAAAGTGTGTGGATGTCATTTGCGAGATGTTGACGGATTATTTACCAGAAGGAAACTAGTCAACTGGCTCCCACTATGAGACAGAAAAGTTTATGCCCAACTTAGGTCTCCCGTATTATACAATTGATGTTTGTATTCACAACCGTATGATCTTCTGAAAAGAATATGAAAGTGGGATAAGTGTAAATTGTGTGGCTCGCCAAGATGGAAGCCCAACGATGGAAACCATAGAACCAAAATACCATATAGTAGTATGTGGCATCAACCTATTGATGACATATTGAAGGGAATATATCAGAGCGAGAAGACTGCAACGACAATGAGATGGCATGCTGAGGACCGAAGTAAGGACGGAGAAATGTCTCATCCTTCTGATGCGGCAAAGTGAAAATATTTTTAAGACCTACATCCTCGGTTTTCCGAAGAACCTCGTAATGTTTATCAGGGATTATGTACAGATGGGTTCAATCTATTTGGCATGTCTAGTAATCATTCGTCATGGCCTGTGATAATGACTCCATATAACTTGTCCCATGGGATTTGCATGATCACATAATACTTGTTCCTTACGATTTTGAATTAAGGGCTAAATCATCTATGAGAAAGTCTTGATATTTTCCTTCGACCTTTTATTAAGGATTTAAAATATTGTGGTCTACTGGAGTCAATGTATACGACGTATCCTTGCATCAAAATTTTAATCTGAAAGTAGTGTTGATGTGGACGATAAACGAATTTCCTGCGTATGGTATGTTATCATGATGGCCGATACATGGTAAATTTTCTTGTCCAATTTGCATGGACGATACAAAGTCATTTTATCTCTCGAATGGAAGGAAGACATGTTGGTTTGATTGTCACCGAAGATTTTTTCCTCGTAGTCATCCACTAAGAAAGAATAGAAAAGACTTCTTGAATGGAAAACACGCTGTGAATGAGTATCCATCTTAATCTTACACCGAGCAACAAGTTTATTACGAGTGGTTGTATAGTGTCAAACCACCAAAAATAAAGAATTGCGGTGGAAACAGTCATGAAAAGAAGAAGGCTGGTTATGGCAATTGGCACAACTGGCACAAGGAAATCATATTCTGGGATAGACCTCAATCTTCGACATAATCTTGATGTGATGCATATTGAGTAATTTTTTCGACAACATCATGAATACTCTTATGAATGTAAAGGGTAAAACAAAAACACCATCATGTCACGAAGGGATATAGAACTATTTTGTTCTCGACTACACTAACATCTTGACAGTGATGGTAAAACTATTTTCTCCGCCTTCACATTGACGAAAGAAGCAAATGAAAGGTTATTGAAATGTGTGAAACCTGCTGTGAAATTTCTAAATGGTTATGCATCAGACTTGACTAGTTGTGTTGATATGGTTAAAGGTGAGTTCTCGGGCATGAAGAGTCATGACTGCCATGTTTGTATGGAGTGGTTAGTTCCATATATCTTCGCAGAACTCATAGACCGAAACGTCCACCTTGTGTTATCAGGTACTAATACTTATAGTTATATGATAAGTGCGACACATATCAAATATTATACTATTTTATAATAACTTTGGTCATTAATAGTATATTGTAAGCGTTGGATGATTTTTCCGTGATTTATGTGCAAGAACTTTGCAAAAAAGTCGCGTCCAAATTCTAAAACAAAACATTGTTTTGATCATATGCAATTTGAAAAAGATCTTTCCACCTTCTTTTTCAACGTCATGGAGCACATGCCTATACATCTCCCCTACGAAGCTGAATTATGAGGCTCTGTGCAATATAGGTGGATGTATCCTTTTGAAATGTTTTATAAAAAGTTGAAAGGAAAAGCGAAGAACAAAAAATGTGCAGCATGATCGATTGTTCAATTATACCTCAATGATGAAATATATTATTTCTCAGAGCACTATTTTGACGCAAATATACAAACAAAAACAAGGTAAACGCCAAAGTTAATTTCATTTGTAAACATATATATATATATATATATATATTTTAAGGTCAATCACTTTTTATCGCGGTAGGTTAACAAGATTCGATGAAGGTGATGCCCACGTATATTACGTCGATGGAGTACCTGATATATTTCATCGCGTATGTCGACCAAGTGGAGAAATGCACCAAATATGGCTTTCAGAGAAAGACTATCAATGTGCACATTCATATGTCTGCGAAATTATGATTACTTCAGCCGTTTGAGAAGTAAATTGGCATTTAAAAAAAAAATATTTTTCGCATGAATGTGTTTTGATCTCTCATATATGTATTTGTCTTATATAGTATGCTCGAAGATTATATTTCTGAAAAAAATATTCAGAATTCTCCAAAAAAGAAGTTGTCGTGAAAAGAGTTGAAGAATATTCTATATGAATGAAATATTATGTATTTCTAAAACAACTCTTTGCATAATAGTGTGTATTACATATATGTAGACCTGTGAATAATGTATAGCTATATGCATGTTACTTACTGGAACGTCACAAATCTTTTTCTTCCTTGGGTTAAAGAGATTGTGAACGGACCCGTGAATAAGGCTAAAACATGGCATATGCATTTCACAAGAGGATATTTGTTTCATACACAGAATCACGGCGAGGGACGGAGGACATGTAACTATGGGGTATGTGTTAAAAGAGAGAATTATTCAAATGCATCAGATGAAGTTGATTTCTATGAGATCTTAATTGATATCATACAACTTGAGTATGAGGGGGTGATTGATCTGAAAATCACACTTTTTAAGTGGTATGACCTTGTTATTGGAAGAAGAACTCGGAAGAGCAATGGAGGTGTTATTGACATTCTTCCAGGAAATACAATAAATATGAACCATTTATTCTAGGTATTATATATAAATGTTGCAATCATATATTTTTAAGTGTAAGTGGTATGACGTTGTTTTTTCACAGCCTTTCAAGCAGAACAAAACCGGTTATATTATGGACCCGTACACAAAGAAACTCAAATATTCATGGGTCAATGTTGTAAAGGTAAACCTGAAGATTTATATCTCAGGAGAACTGACTCTTATGCAACAAGAAAATGACGATGTTGTAATTCTGACTACAACTGACGATGTCAAAGTCAAAAATTTGGTTCAGTATGTAAACCCAGTACACCTCGATTACGATGTTGGAGATACTGAACAAGATATGAATTTCAATGTAATGTTTCATCGTTTGATGATGAAGATGTCGAAGAATATTAATAAGTTTTCTTATATCAGTTTGGATATTAAATTTGCAAGTTTTTAGATACTATATTTTCTGATAGATTTAAAATTTTATTTGTTTTAATTGTTTTGGTTTAAACCAACCAATTAATTAATTAAACCACTTTCCCCTAATTTAATTAAACCAATCGATTTTGGTTAAACCAATTTCCCAATTTAAGTAAACCAATCGCCTAATTTCAGGAAATCAATCTCCCAATTTCACTAAACCAATCCATTGGTTAAAACCAATTGATTTATCCCCTAATTCACTAAGTTCTGGAAACCTAACCCTAAATAGCGAGTTCTAAACCGCTCTCCCTTCTGAATCAATTCATAACCCTAAATCACTACTTCATTCGATTAATTCCTTCCCCATGAAAGCTTTGTCGATTTTCTTTCTAGAATCCTTTTTCTTTCACGTTTTGACTTGATCGTTCTGGAGCATAAACCCTAATTCCGGTTTTGTGCATTTCAGAGGCTCTCGTATGAAACTATGGCGAACGGACATGGCGGTGCTCCGAGACGAGGCGGTCCTCAGAGACGTACGATATCGAACGTAAATCAAAGACAAGGAGGAAACACGGCATCGAGAGCACCCTCTTCTTTATCAAGTCAATATGATTTCACGCCATCGGTAAAAGCTATGCCATCCCAAACTAGTTCCTTTCAAGCTCCGCCATCCAAAGCTCGTTCCTCCCAAGATACACTGTCCTAAGCTCATTCCTCTCAATCTCCACCGTCCAAAGCTCGTTTCTCACAAGCTACGTCATCCGACGTTCGTTCCTCCCAAGCTACGGTGTTAAATCCCATAAACTCAACACTTCATATCTGCAACTATCTTCCGCCGGTACAACTATTTCAGAACTCACAACCTCGATCGCGTGAGGCCACAAACAGCACATGCGCTAGTTGAGACCAAAACTCTCCAACGATTCCACTTCGGTACTCTCCAGACCTTGTACACCTTAACTCTCAAGGTCAAAGTATTCATTATTCAACAGCTCGAAATGTCGATGATGAAGAATATGATGATGATGAAGGACCACATCTTGAGCTGGTTCTCCAGGAAGACCTCATGAAACTACTGAATGCTCTCCTTCTGGTGCCAAATCGGGATCAGTTCACACAAGTTATATCTCCCACACCAAAGCCCAATGCAACTTGGTATGACTCTAAACCAAAATCAAAATGTTAGCTATAGAATTTGGGTTAGAATGTTAGCGTTAGAGTCTGCTAAGTTATATCGTTTGTTAAGTTTAATAACTTTAATGTGTCTTGATGAGTTTGTTTGAGTTTGATTCTTTATAGTTAGATCATCTGTTCAGTCTTGATAACTTTAATGTGTCTTGATGAGTTTGATGAGTCTTGATGAGTTTGTTTGATGAGTCTTGATGAGTTTGATGAATCTTGATGAGTTTGTTTGAGTCTCGGAACAGACCAATTAATTTTGTTAAGTGTGTGTATATTATAATTAATTGTGTATAAGGTAGATTTGAGTTAGAGTTAAGTGTGTCTAAGTTAGAGTTAATGTGTTCTATTTTTATTTTTTTTTGCCTATGCATAATTTTTTTAGTTGAGTTCTGTTTTTTTGCTTGTGCTTAATTGTTGAGTCTGTATTGCTAAACGTGTCTTTGTTGAGTCTCGGTTTTGTTTTTATGTGGTTAGTTTTATGAGTTACAGTACGCTAAGTTAGAGTTTATGTTAAGTTTAATGAGTTCTTTGTTTTTTTGCCATTGGTTTGCTAAATCGTTTGCAATGTGAGTCTTGGATTTTAGTTGATAAATTAGTGATACATGAGTTATGTGTTTATGTTTTTCTCTATGCTTAATGTTTTAACTATGTGTATCGGTTATGCTTGTTATGCTTTTGTTTCGTGTTTTGAATATAGGTTATATGATTTATGGCTGTTTAATGTTATGTAAACATATCTTGTATTATTATATGGTTGATAGTATGGTCTGATTATAGTATTGGTGGCTCTTGGTTTGCAGGTTTGGTCTCGACAAGGGAGCATTGACGAGTCAGATTACTAGGATATTTACCAAAAATTCAAAGAGTTTTTTATAGCTGAAAATTTGTTCTTCCGGATAGACAATAACAATACTCCATTGAATTCGCGGTAAGGTTTCTCTTCTCTAACTTTCCAATATCTATTACTTGTATTGTTTTCACAAACACTTTGTCTTGAAATGTAGAAACCCCACCATTGGGATCCATTAATCTCAGGGACTGTCCAATGCATTTCGAGAGAATATGTCAACGGCGAAAGAAAGGGATGGTATTGACTGCGCGGACTTCTGGTAAGCGTCCACCTTGGATAAACTTGACATTATAGGCAGAGATGACCGCCTACTAGGACACAAAAGACGCAAAAGCAAAGAGCATTACCACATTCAATACTCGTAAGTCTGAGCGTAAAGGTCTTGGGGTTCACATACACTTGCCTGGCCAGAAGTCTTATGAACAAATCCAACAGGAAATGATAAGTTCCTTAACCTTAAAATCTGTTTTTGTCTGGTTACATTTACATGCACTTATCTGGCTTGAACTTTAGAATCTGTTTTTGTGTAACATTTCAAGAAGAGGAATTAGGAAGACTGTAAGTATTGGCGAGGTCTTTATTAGGACCCATACGAAACCAGATGAGACTTTCATCGATCTAAGGGCGAAGAGCATCGCTGAAACTTATGAGAAGAGTTTGGAAGCTAAGAATACTGAAGTTACGACAGCGAATCTAGATTTGGACAGTGATGCACAACCTCAAGAGCTCGCCACTGATGACTACAACGAGCTATTTCTTCAGGTAAAACTAAATTATTCACTAGTTGGTTTTATTTTCCATACTTTATCCAATTTATGAACTTTTTTTTGGTAGGCCACATTCATGGATGACATATGACGTCCTTATGGACTTCGAAGCCTCGAAAACACTCTTTTCAATGGCAAGCGTAAGCATGTGGGAAGTAGTTCATCATTTCTGGCTCTGTAACAACAACTACAAGAATCTCAACAACAAATAGCGGAGTAGTTTGCTTATAATTTACGTCGTGAAGCAGAGATGGCCAAACTTGTAGCTGACCAACAAACCAAGATCGATCACATGTCTTTGGTTGAGAAGTTTCTCCGTCAAAATGATCCAGCCTTCTGCGACTTTATGGATTTTCAACCAGCTTCTTAGTCTTAACATTTAGGTCTTCTAATCTTGTAGTAAATTAGGCTTTAGACATACTTTTGACTTGTAAGCAAACTTAAGATGCATAACATGTTTTGTTAACTCCATTTTTGGAGTTCTGGTATGGTATTTGGATATAATTGGTATGTTAATGTAAAATATTTCCAGATGTTTTAATTGTAAGGTTGTATGCAATTGTATATGTAAGATCTCAATTCCGCGTATCCGAAGATAGCAAGAATTTTAGGGTTTGTAAATTAGGGATTCTAAAAGAAGGATTTATGAACACGGTGAGATTATGGAAATTAGGGTTTGAATGCCGGTTTTTCCGAGATGGAAGTCGGCAAAGGGAAGTTGAAGTCGCCGGAGAGAAATTAGGTCAAAGTCGATTTGCTTAAGTCTCTTAGGCCAAAAGTATTATGAAAAGCGTGTCCTATTGATCGATATGAAGTCCCTTTATATAGGGTTTACAAAGTCGGTTTACTTAATTAAGGTAAATACGAATATTTCCTAATATCTCGACATCGAGATATAGAATATTTCCATATCACGTCATCGTTATGCGCCGCCTTTAATCCTCCGATTTGTACCTTCCAAAACCCTAGATGTAAGCCGGTCGAACCGAGCCGGGTTTATTCCGCTTTTTATCGGCTTCGGCCTTATACCGTCTTTCCATTCGGGGCCGACCTAAATTCCTGAATAGGCCTTTTAAGGAAAGTGCTAAACTTGACTCCAACAATAAGCCCCCCCCCCCAGTGCGGCGACTTGTGTTTATTCAAGTCGGCGTTGCGAGGAGTTAACTTACGGTTTGAGAAGTAATTTGTGTTGGCCCAGACCTGATATCGTAACGATTTCCTCTTTCTAGGCCCAAACCTTTGTTCGGCCCAAACCCTCGTTAGGCCCAAACCTCGGCGGGCTATCTCTTGCTGGGCTTTAACAATGTTGTTTTGAAATGTTCCGGTCTGGGATCATTTTGACCCGGTTTTCAATGGTAGAATTCACATTGGATTTTGACCTAACCGTCTGAGGGACGCGAGAAACGAAGCGTCTTCTAGGTTATCATGATTGTAGCACGAGAAAAGAGGCGTCTCATAGCTTCTCCAAGACGATGCTTCCTTCCTCTATTTATACATCTTTCTCATTTCTCATTTTCTCATTTCCGCTCGAGTGAAGAAGATAAGAGGTAATTTCGTTCTCCACCGATTTTTTCCTTTCCGATTTACCTTCCGTCGTTACTTCGCCGTAGCTCTAGGACTTTTTAGAAATTCCGGTTGTGCCTCCGCTGAGATAATGTCGCTGGTTCGTTGCTCGGAGAAAAAGGACAAGGAAGTCGTCACCGTTTCTTCTGTAGATGACTCTTCAGGTCATCACACTAGTTCTTCTGATTCGACATCCGTCTCCACTTCATCCGACTTGCGGGATCATCCCGGCTATCAGGCGGCTGAGGAGTTTATTCGTCGTCATGAGCTCTCTCGGCAGACCGATGCCGCGGAACATTCGGGTCAGAATGATTTCACGATCCCACAACTTCGAGATTCGGATTCTGATGAAGACGTGGATATCGAGGGATTGAGTCGGATGTTGACGCCTCTGCTCCAGTCTCTGGATTGCTAGCTGCTCCCGGCGAGATGTATGGGAACGTCTTTGAAACTTGCTCTTCGGTAAAGTCGGTGACTGCCACGCTTCAAGGTTGTGGGGCTGATCCGAGAATCAAATTTCTCATACCCTGCACGCTCGACCGTCCCTGGACTCCCCCACCGGGTTATATGACTCTCTACGAGTCTTACTTTGTTAATAAACATGCTGGGGGTTCCCGACTTTGGCTTCTTTTGCCTGATTTACTCGTCTCCTACTGCCATCGTCGCGAGATTGCTATCTCCCAGCTTTCAGCTGTCGCGGTTCGCCACATGGTCGGTCTTCTTGTGCTTGGTGCCGAAGTCGATGTGACGATAACCGTTAGCTTCTTCGAGGAGGCGACTTCGATCAATCCGATGTCGAAAACCAGCCCGGGTTGTTTCGCAGTCAAGATGAAGGGTGGTAATCGCGTAGTGACGGACGCGCCGAGCAAGATTAACAATTGGCAGCGGCATTATTTCTATGTCGAATTGTCTTCCTTGGTTGTTCCCGATGAACATAGAGAACTTATCCGAGCGTCTTGGAACACAAAATTTGGTAGATGTCGTTCCGTCAATGCTATTATTTATACGGATGATTTACTCAATTCTGTTTTGTTTTAGCAGTGCATCATGCGTTTCTTAAGCCGTATCCAGATTACTTCTTTCAGATTCTCCAGAAGATTCAAGCTCTCGGCCTTCGTAAGTGGTCGGACTTTACTCGAGATCGTATTGGCAAGTCTCTTCCGCGGATCTCTAAAGGTAATCTTATTTTTAGTTTTGCGAAAGCCGATGCTTATGTCCTGAATTCTGAACCTTTGCTTTTCAGTTAAGTGGAATACCAAGGCAAAGGTAACTCCCGAGAAACTTGTAAAACCAAAGAGGATGGGCAAGGTGAAAAGAATCGTATCGATTGATTACTCGCAGAAGATTTCTTCCAAGTCTTCCTCGTCTGCTGAGCCGCAAAGGTCAGAGGAGCAACATGTGCCCACATTGCCTGAAGGCGGTAGTCAATCTGCCGTCATTGCCGAGAGGTCGAAGGTTTCTCAGGTCTCATCGGGCGTTGGACCGAACGCGAACCAGTCCTCTACGCTCCCGCCCAAAGCTCTATCCCAGAAAAGGGTTGCTGAAGACAAGCCGGACCAAGAGAAGTTGGCAAAAAGATCCGCGAAGGTGGTTACGACTTCTCAGGATGCGCCGGCTGAGAAAACGGCTTCCGCGAAGCCTGCTAGTGCCAAAGATCCGTGGCAACGGTGTTACAAGATCGACGGGGATGTCGTCGATTCTTCTGGCAACAAGAAGCCCTTCTCTGCTATGAAGGAGATCGTTTTGGTCAAGCCTCGGCGAGAGTTGAAGGAAAGTGAGGTTCGTCCGTCAATTCATAACTTTGCTTATTAATACGCGAGCGATGTTCCGCTTATTGATAACCCTCGGGCGTGCTTTGAGATGCTAACCTGCATCCGTGGGAATGAATCGGACTGGCCGGTTTTGCGGGAGCTGCCTCATTATGATGCTATTCTCAGGCTGAAACATGCTGAAGCAACGGTAAGTATTTTTGTCGGTTTGCTTGTTTTGCGATGTCTTCTTCCCTACGACTTAAAAGGTTTTCTTTGCTATATTAGATGATCGCGGCGTCAAATCGTGTTGCCCTTGAGGCCGCCTGGAGTTCTTCCAAAATGACTGAGGCCGTGAAGCAAAGGGAGAGCCTTCTTGCTAAAGCGAAAAAGGAAAAGGAGGCGTTGGAGGCAGACAACCTGGTTCTTGCCAACAAGCTCCGTGATACCGAAGAGAAGCTTTGCAAGGCCGAAGAGAAGTCCAAGGCCGATCTCCTCGCGTTCCAGTCAGAGAGGAAAAAGCAACGGAAATCCTTTACCGAGTTTGTCAGAAAAGAAAGGGATCGCGTTGACGCGGCAGCGAGGACGAAGGCGCAGACCCATTTTGATCTATTTCAGCGGTATATAAAGGATCAGGAGACTGCGACTTCGCTGCAGATTGAATTTGGCCAGATCTGTGGCCTTCGAAAATGTCTTCTGAAGCTCAGCGACGAGGGCGTTTCGATTCCTAAGTCGGTTTTGGATCAAGTCGCGACTGATGAAGCCGCTGCCGATGCTAAGTTTGACAACCAGAATGTTGTGACCAAAGAAGAGTTATCCTTTGTTCTTTCGCCAATTCGCCATCCTCTCTTGGATCTTCTCTGTGATTCACCACCTCGTGTTCCAGAGAACGTGGACGAGTTTGGTACTAACATCAGTGTGATTCCAGAGGGAGTTCCTGCGAATCTTGTCAAGTCGGTTGGTCTGGAGGTTGCATCTTTAAGCAGGGGGCCTGACGCGAGTGTCGAGAAGGAGGGTGGTCCAGAGAAGTCGTCAGCTGGAGTAGAATAAATCGATCATCCTTTTGTTTTTTGTATTTATAAGCCTTTATTTATGTTTTTGTAAGACTTTATCTCTCTTTGGTTAGGAGGAGGTTTTTTTGTTTATTATGTTTTAATCTTTTTGCATTTCCCTTCTGAAGTCGGAAATACACATTCCAAGTTAAATCTGATTTGTTTAATTAAAATCGGACCAACCCTGTATTAAACTTGTTTTTTTTTTTTAACAAATTCAACCGGGTGGCGATTTTAATTTTTTGCCATAAGGCGGATTGCGAGGCATATGCGCTCGGATTTATTCTCAGGGTGGGCGAATGTGCGATGCTGTGCTCGACTTATTTGTTATCGCTCACCGCGAAGAATGTGCGAGACGGATCTCGGCTTTTCCCTACCACGATGTGCACCTCGTGCGCAGGGAAGACCACACTCCTGGCCAGGGAGTATGATGCTAGTGCGAGCCTTTGCTCGTCTTTCTGCGAGTCTTTTCTCGTCTTTCTGTGAATCTTTGCTTGTCTTTCTGCGAGTTTCTGAACTCGGCTTCTCTGCGAGTTTCCGAACTCGGCATTCTTGCGAGTTTCTGAACTCGGCTGTTTGCGAGTCTTTTAGCCTGGTTTAGCTTTGATGAGCTTCCAACGCGGTATAGGCTAACAATAAAAAAATTATTAGTTTTTGTGACTGTGCCGATTAAGGCTGCCTACGTATCTTCCTAGGAAGAATCAAGTCGCTCGTAGTTCATACATGTGGGTTTTTTTTTTGGCGCTAGGCGAAGCCGATTTAGAAGTACTCCTTTAGACTTGTTGAATTCCATGATCGCGGCAAAGCTTTGCCCTTCATTGATTCGAGCTCGTAAACTCCAGGCTTGACGACTTTCGTGATTTTGTAGGGTCCTTCCCACTTTGCACCGAGTTTGCCTGCTCTCCACTCTTTTGTATTTTCGTAGACTTTGCGTAGGACGTAGTCGCCGACTTGAAAATGTCGCTCTTTGACTCTTTGGTTGTAGTACCGTGTTGCGAGTTGTTGATAATTTTGAATCCTGAGCAGGGCTCGATCTCGTTCTTCTTCTATGGTGTCAAGAGCTTGAATCAACATTTTTTCGTTGATCTCGGTATGCTGCGGCATAAGAGATCGGCAGAGAGTATAGATGTTTGCTTCTGCTGGTACCATTGCATCTACGCCGAAGGCCAAGGAAAATGGGGTGGCTCCGGTCGCGCGGCGGGGGGTCGTTCTATGTGACCAAAGGACCCCATCTAGCTCGTTGGCCCAAACTCCTTTTTTGCTCTCAAGGCGTTTTTTTGATTCCGGCGATGATAGTTTTGTTTGTAGCTTCGGCTTGTCCGTTTCCCTGAGGATATCTCGGTGTCGACTTGCTAAGACGTATATCCCACTTCTTACAGAACCCTTCGAATATGTTCGAGATGAATTGCGACCCGTTATCAGTGACGATCTCATAAGGCAATCCAAACCGACATATGATGTATTTCCAAACGAAGTTCTGGACCTGGACATCATGGATTGCGACGTATGCTTTGGCTTCGACCCACTTTGTGAAGTAGTCGGTCATGATGAGTAGGAAACGCCTTTGATTGGACAGTGGCAAAGGTCCGACTATGTCCATTGCCCATCTCATGAATGGGTAAGCTGCAGTTGAAGTCGTGAGTAGTTCCGTTGGTCGATGTATAAACGGCGCGTGACGCTGGCACTTTTCGCACTTGTTAGAGTAGGTCTCGCAGTCGGCTACCATAGTCGGCAAATAGTGGCCGTTTAGCTTTATTTTGAGAGCAAGGGATCGACCTCCAGAATGATTGCCGCATTCTCTCGAATGTGTTTCTTCGAGGACGCGACTTTCTTCGTCCCCGTATATGCATCTGAGAAGAATCTTGTTGGCTGAGTACTTGTAGAGAACGTTGTTGTGTATCGTGTACCGTGCACTCCTGACTTTAAGTCGTCGTGCTGCCCATTTGTCTTCTGGAAGCTTTCCTTCCGTGAGGTATGCTCTTATTTCTTGTCGCCAATCCTCGTTTTCACCTGTCAACACTGCGATGAGGTCAGCGTTTCCGCTTGACTCTCAAGACACATGTCGTCCTCGCCGCCTTGTTGGGTCGAGACATCATCAGATTCTTCATGAGTACTTTCAGTAGGTGGGATACTTGGTTCATGGATTTTCTCCACTGGAATCCGTCGGCAGAGATCGGGATTCGATGCCAGAGATGCGAGTGCATCTGCTGGGGCATTTTCTTTCCTCGGTATTTGGACGATGTCGAAGAACTCGAAGGAGCTGGTGAGCTCTAATGCCGCCTTCCGATAGGCTTCCATTCGCTCGTTTTTTGCTTCGTAATCTCCGTTGATTTGGTTCGCGACCAGCATGGAGTCGCAATGGGCTAAAGATGCCGTACTCCGATTTCTCTGGCTAGCCTAAGACCGGCCAATAAAGCCTCATACTCGGCTGTGTTATTAGACGCCGTGAAACCCAATTTGAACGATTGCTCTAATACTTCTCCGGTTGGTGATATGAGACGTACTCCTACCCCGGCTCCTTTTTTGGATGAAGTGCCATCGACAAATAGTTTCCAATTCTAGTCTTCTATCTCAGTACCGACATCTAATTCAGGTGATAACTCTACAAGGAAATCAGCTATTACCTGCGACTTGGCGGTTGTCATGTTTCGGTATTCGATGTCGTACTCGCTTAGTTCTATCGCCCATTTAGCCAGGCGACCAGATTGTCCTGGGCTGTGCAAAATTTTCCGAAGGGGCTGGCTGCTTAATACAGCGATTGAATGTGACTGGAAATAAGGTCGTAGCTTTCGTGCCGAGATAACGAAAGAGTTCGTAAAAGGGCAAGCATTTATCCGTTGAACGAGATATGAATCTGTTCAAGGCGGCTATGCGGCCAGTCAGACGCTGTACCTCTCGTGTATTCTTTGGGGACGGTAAGTCGATTATGGCCGAGATTTGTTTCGGATTAGCTTCTATTCCTCTCTGAATTACCACGTACCCAAGAAACTCTCCTGATGTTACTCCAAACGTGCACTTGGCCGGGTTGAGCCTCATTCCGTACTGGTTAAGGATGTTAAAACATTCCTTCAAATGGCCAACATGCTGAGAGGAAATCAAAGATTTGACCAGCATGTCGTCAATATAAACCTCCATCGTCGTGCCGAGCTGGCCTGCGAACATCCGGTTGACCAACCGCTGGTAGGTGGCGCCGGCGTTTTTGAGACCAAAGGGCATAACCTTGTAGCAATAAGTACCGCGTTCAGTGATGAATGTCGTCTTCTCTCGATCGTCCGGGTTCATGAGGATTTGATTATATCCTGAGAACGCATCCATGAATGATAGTAACTCGTTTCCGGCATTTGCTTCAACAAGTCGGTCAATATGCGGTAGTGGGAAGCTATCCTTTGGGCAGGCCTTATTGAGATCTGTGAAGTCGACACATACTCTCCACTTCCCGTTTTTCTTTTTGACGACCACCGGGTTGGCGAGCCAGTCGGGATACTTGACTTCCTGAATTGAACCGGCATCAAGTAATTTTCTACTTCGTCGTTGACCGCTTTAGCCCTTTCAGGTCCGAGCTTACGCCTCTTTTGCTTAACCGGCTTGTAAGTCGGGTCGACGTTAAGCTCGTGGGTCGTGATAGTTGGGTTGATGCCCTTCATGTCTTTCATTGACCATGCGAATGTTGCGACGTTTTGCTGCAGGAAGGCGATCAACTCCTTTTTGATGTCTTCTGGCAGTTCTGCGCCAATCCCTACACACTTGCTTGCATCGGAATCGTCGATGATGACTTGTTGGATTAGCTCCTTCTCGGGACCTTTCCTTCCTTGCTCTGCGTTGATCATGCACGATGGCACTCTGATCTTATGCTCTCTTGCGAAACACGATCGACTCGCCCGTTGGTACCCCTTAATCGTCTGGATTCCTTTGGGTGATGGGAATTTCAGACACTGGTGGTAAGTTGATGATACCGCTTTCATGTTGTATAGCCATGGCGTCCCTAGAATCACGTTGTAGATGGTTGGTTTGTCAATGACGTGAAACCTCACCATCCTGTTAACTCCTCCTGCGTAAACCGGCAGCTTAATTGTCCCGATTGTGTATGTCGTTTCGCTCGTGAAGCCGGTGAGTGGTTTGGCCTTCTGTTTGATATCCTCTTCCTTGATTTCCATCTTCTTGAGTGTATCTAGGAAAATCAGATCTATCGAACTACTTGTGTCGACTAGGATTCGGGATACCTGGCAGCTTCCGATGAGTAGCTCGACTACTAGTGGATCGTTATGAGGGTAGTGGGTTCCATATAGATATTGGTCGGTAAAGATGACGGGGGAATCGTCTGACAAGATTGGTTGTGGTGCCTTTTGCGCGGCTAATGCAAGGCGCTCATATACCTTGATTGACCGAACCGAGTCGTTTACGGAGATTAGACCGCTCATGATCATGTTGATTCTTCGGATGGTTTTAGGATTTTCCTCTTCGTCTTCTTCCCCTTCTTCTTCTTCTCGGTTGCGTTTCAAAGCTATGCTTTTGATACGCCGATGTTGTTTCTGTTGCTTGGGAGCTTGCCCGTTGATTTCTCCTTCCTCCTGTTGCCCAGATTCTTCTTTTTTTAACCTTTCGATTGCCGCCTTGATTTCTTCATCTGAAAGCCGGGCATAGAGTGCATTTCTAAGGTTCCGACATTCGGCAGTGTCGTGTGATGTAGCCTGATGATATTTGCAGTACTTTTCTCCTGCAACGGGAGCGGCTTGTTGTGCCTTTCCTTTTCCCTCTTTGTTTCGTTTGTTCCAAGGTTTCGATGATCGGGATTTGTCAGCGTTATCGACAACCATTGTTGTCTTGACCCCTTTGTCGTAATGTTGCCTAGGTTCCCTCTCCTCCTTTTTGTCGGACTGTTTAATCGTGCCAAACTTTCTTGCGAGAGCCACCTTCTTCTCCTCTAGCTCCACAAATTTGTTTGCTCGGTGGAGGGCGTCTTCGATGGTTAACGGCGGATTGACGACCAAATCTTGATAAAACGGTGATTCATGCCAGACGGCGTTTGTTAGTGCCGCGATAGTGAATTTATCTGGGGCATATGCTCGTGTCATAGTTGCTTTGAATCGGTCTATGAACGTCTTTAATGTTTCCTTTTCTCCTGCGTCATGGCCATCAGTGCGTTCAGCGACGTATCTTTGCTCACGTAGGCAAAGTGGTGTCTTACAAACGCTCTCGTCAGATCCGAGAATTCGTTGATCGATCTAGGCGGTAGCCGGGAAAACCAGGTCAATGCGTCCCCTTCTAAGGTTTCCGCAAACAACTGACAGAGGCCGATGTCGCGTTCTCTGGATGACGTGAATCGCGCTTTTGCTGCCATAATCTTAAAGATCGTTAGATGAGTGGCGGGGTCCTTTGTGCCGTTGTACATCCGCAATCTGAGCTTTTCTTTCTGACCTATGTATGTGTCCGTAATGCGCGACGTGAACGGCGTTCTTCGAGTTTCCTCTATGATTCGATCGATCTCAGGGGCGGATCCTTTAACGTTGTGAACTTCGCCTTTCAACTCTTTCACGGTATCTCTGAGTTCGGTTAGCTGCTTCTCGACATGGTTACGACTTGTTCCGCGAATAGACGCTCCATGAGTTTTCTCGTGTGACATACCTCGCTCGTGGCAATAGTTATCACGGTGCGAGTCGTTCTCATATCGCAAATTTCGTCTGTGATGCAATCCCCGTGTCTCGCGGTTGGTGCGCTCGTCCTTATCGGGTGAGTACCTCTCGTCGCTCCAGTCGTCTTTCTCCCGGCTTGGGCTGCGTTTAGATTCTTCTGAATCTCTCTTTCGATGTGAGCTCCGTTCGCGAGTGTCCTTCTCATCGCGTTCCTTGCGTGAGTTGCTCCTGGATTCGCTGCTTCGGCTTTGTTCTCGATGGCTCTCCTCAGATGTATCGTAGACTAGCCGTCTGGAGACTTTGTCTTTTACTTTCGGAGGCACCTCTCTCTTTGATTTCCTTGATTGTTGGTCCGAACGGATCTTTACTTGTTCTGACTGCAATAAATCGATTCTTTCCGAAAACGTTTTGATCAAATCGTTCTGTGATTCGATTTTGGCCATCAAGGTAGCCAGAACTTTGTCTCGCTCGATTTGTTCTGTCGTTTCGCTGAGTGACGGGACATGTTTACCGTCATCTCGAGCTTTCTTCGACTTAGTGGCGTCCCGCGGATTTTTGCCGTCATCTGCCGTATCATCTTCGTGATCACTTTCTTCATGATCGCTTAGGTCAACCCTTGGGTTTTCCGGATCGATTGCGTTATGGTTTCCCGACATCTCGTTCAGAAATTTCTCTTAGAAATCCCCACAGTCGGCGCCAATTGTAAGATCTCAATTCCGCGTATCCGAAGATAGCAAGAATTTTAGGGTTTGTAAATTAGGGATTCTAAAAGTAGGATTTATGAACACGGTGAGATTATGGAAATTAGGGTTTGAATGCCGGTTTTTCCGAGATGGAAGTCGGCATAGGGAAGTTGAAGTCGCAGGAGAGAAATTAGGTCAAAGTCGATTTGCTTAAGTCTCTTAGGCCAAAAGTATTATGAAAAGTGTGTCCTATTGATCGATATGAAGTCCCTTTATATAGGGTTTACAAAGTCGGTTTACTTAATTAAGGTAAATACGAATATTTCCTAATATCTCGACATCGAGATATAGAATATTTCCATATCTCGTCATCGTTATGCGCCACCTTTAATCCTCCGATTTGTACCTTCCAAAACCCTAGATGTAAGCCGGTCGAACCGAGCTGGGTTTATTCCGCTTTTTACCGGCTTCGGCCTTATACCGTCTTTCCATTCTGGGCCGACCTAAATTCCTGAATAGGCCTTTTAAGGAAAATGCTAAACTTGACTCCAACAATATACATGGTTTATTAATATATACCAAATCAGTGGGGAAAAATAGGAATGACCAAATGTCTGTTTTCGTGATAAAAAAGTCACTAATCAGTCGTTCATTGGTCGTTAATGAGTCGTACATCGTTGCAATTTAGTCGTAATAAAATTAACCCAGTCACTAATTAGTCGCACAATAGTCACAAAGGCAGTCGTGACAATCGTATAAGCTATAGTCCCAAAATAGTCACTATCAATTAATGACTGACTTGCGTCTAAACCACGTTGAAAACTAGGACAGTCAAAATTTAGTTGCAATATCTACATCTGCGTATATTAGTCGCAAATCAGTCGCGGATGGGATGTTAGCGACTGACGTGCGACTTCCTCTCCAGTCGTTATTTAACTGTTTTCTTATAATGTATATGTGTGGATACAATTTTAATATAGATATATTTATTTATTTTTATCTAAAATTTAGATTGAAAACAACTTATCATATAAATTCATTAAAATTTAATATTAACGATAATTAAACAATTTATGATATAATGCTTTTTTATCTATAACAAACATATCATATATTTTATAATATTTTAAAGTTAATAACAAATATCTTATAGTAAAGATTATCTGATATTTTATTTCTTACTACTTGAATTATGTATATCTACTAAACATAACAAAATCAACTATTTAAATATATTTAGCATGATTTACATGTACTATATGTGGGTATAAGAAATATATCTATTAATATCTTATAGTAAAAATTATTTAATCCTTTAAAAAAATATTATTGGGACTATATATTTCCAAAATGAAAGTAAAAATTATTTAAATTAATATAATAAATTAAAAATAATCTAAAATAAGATTGATGTGATAACATATCTCAACATCAACATCGATGGAAAATCATTTGAATGGAGAAATCAACGGAAAAAGTATTTTCGTAATTGGACAAATAAGGAAGTCAGAAAGCAAACGGAAGGCAAAGTAATTCTCAAAGGGTTTTTAGAATTATTTAGAAGATAAGAATATTGAAGACAAATTTTTATGAGAAAATTAGGATTTATCAGGAAATGTAACTAATAGAGCATAAAACTCTACAAAAAACGTATTTTGGTGATTTTAAATTTATGGGAAGACAAGACAGAACTAAAATTACGGATAATTATTTTTAGAGGTTAAGGAGATTAAAAATAGAGTTTGTGGATTTTGTGTGATTCGTTAAAGATTTATCATGAATTACTGGGAATTGCGGATCGGGCTCTATCAAGACAAGTGGCATGTGGCGATTGGAGGGTGAAATACTTTGTATTGTTGGATGCAATGTATCACATGGTTGATTATGTGTTGCTTGGCATGCAAAGCTAAGCATGCATGGTGACACATAAGGGTGAGTGTCACCACCACATTTTGCATGGAAATGGGGACTTGGTTATAAATAGCCATTGATTCTTCATTCAAGCTCACACCAAACCATCTCCTCCTCATTTCCTTACTGCCGGCGACCACTACCTCCCCTTTCTCTTAGTTTTCCTTGTTTCCCAAGTAAACCTTAACACCCTAATTACCCACTAAACATTTTATTAATACCTTAAACACTTCCTTATCCCTTTACAAAAATATATAAACAATAATTAAACCCTAAACACCTAGTTTAATCACCTTGTTAGACCACCCCTCCGTCTTATGTCGTCATTCGAGAAATGTCAGAACTCTTGTTGGAGTTCACCGGAAACTATTATCCTCTCTCGTTGAGGTTCACTTTCATCCCTCGTCGGATGACCGCTAGAAGATTTGATCGAAAACTCGTTGAAGTCAACACGGTCAACGGTCGAGTCAACGTCAAAATCAACACCGGTCAAGGCCGACTAACCTTGGGTCAACGTTGTTATTTTATGTTTTAAATATACTTTTGTTGTTTGTACTTCTCGATGGCTTTCTTTCATTTGTATTTGAATAAGGTTTCCGATTTCGATCACTGATCATCGGACCCATATAAGCATATTTCTGATTAATATCAGAGCTTTGAGAGATTTTAGATTTTTTTTTGTTTAACGCAAATAAAAAGAAAACAATTGCAAATGCAAACACCACATTTTAATCGTACCTTTTCTTCTCCACTTCACACGATCCTCACTTTATTTTCTTTCTTTTTTTTTAGCGAAATTTTACTTCCGCCTCGGGCGGTTCCCAAGCGTACCAGTTTGATTCGTAAGAGTCTGCTCCTGCATTTTGATGGTGCTGCTATGTATGAGTTAGTGCGGATCGGGCATGATAATTTGATTGGTAAAATTATTAGGTTAGAAGGAGATTCCAGCCACATTCCAAGGTTTTTGGTATGGCATATTTAACTCATCACGATCCATACTTGCATCTAGATTGAAACATTCGAGATGGTTCATGCATGTATGTAGTATTAATTTCCCTTAAATTGATATTTGGGAACTAATGTTTTGATCAGTGGTATTGTTCTTCGAATACACAACGTTTGTGGTGTCTTTTCTCTGGCCTTTTTTGGGTATTAGGATGTTGAAGTTGCAGCTAATCTATACTTTTGCTTGAATTTACAGTCACTATCAGTGGAGCTTGGGCCAAGAATATTGGAAAATATCTTTGATGGATTCAGGTTCAGTTGAATTTTTGAAATTTAGATTGGAAATGACATTGTAAGTTAGAGTTAGAGACTCTAGCTTCTCATTATTACTTGATATCCGCGATTGGTCACTTGCTTTAATTGTTGCTTTAATTGGTCTTTTGATCTTTTTTTCTTTTCTTCAGATTTGATGTTTCTCAATCTTGACGCATGTTGTTTCAGATCTGTAACATGGTCACTTCAGCTAAAGAATTATGAATAAAATCAAGGCCAAATCCAAGGTCAATCATTCTATTTTGAAGAAAGGGAGTGCTTGAGAAGAATAGAGCTGAAGATGAACAGCAGTTTGGTTCTTGGTAGGAGCCACCAGATCCATTCTTGGCTTCTTCTTATTCCTTCTCAAATGGATATGATTGATTTACACAAGTTCTCTGTTTCAATTTTTTTAGGTGGAAGGGTCTTTGATGGTGTAATGGAAGGTCTGCATCAGCATTGGAAGCACATGGAAGTTGAGAAAGTGATCACAATGCAGAAGATATTCTCCACAGTTGTTGACACAACGAAATCACTTGACGCAAAGAGCAATGGAGTACTAATCTAAATTAAAAGACCCGTGATACTCATATACCGTGGCAAGAACTACAAACGTCCTTCGTCCAAACTGATAGAACATAATCTTTTGACAAAAAGAAATGGTTTACAAAGATCAGCTGCGATGCAGCAACTCGGCGTAAGTGAAATGTCTTTCCTTTCATTAAATTTTATTGAGAGAATCATTCTAAACCATATTACTCCTCCTAAGTAACTGTATATTTAAACCAACAAAATATGGTAACTAAAAATAATATTTATATTGTTTCATCATCTATTTAAACCAACTCTAATATGTATATCATTAAGTAATAACCAACGTCAAATCCGTAAATATTAGTCCGTGCCAGTAGTTGGCCATAAACCATAAGTGACCTACCATAATGGGTTTTTCCGTCTTGGATAGAAACTGAAAAACCCTTGAGCCCGAGCCACGGATAGTGGGCTTATTTCTTAACCCCGCCCGTTAAAATTAAAATGCATCAACGTCGTCATTGTTACTGTTTCTTTTTACCTCTGTGTACTTTTCTCTCTCTCTGTAGCCTGTAACGCAGAGAAACCCTAATTCCTCTGGGAATTCGTCAGTTTTCTCGCTATGGAAGAAGTCTGCGAAGGAAAGGAGTTCTCGTTTCCTCGAGAAGAAGAGAATGTCCTCTCGTTCTGGACTCAAATCGATGCCTTCAAGACACAGCTCAAACGAACCGAGAATCTCCCGGAATACATCTTCTACGACGGGCCTCCTTTCGCCACCGGTCTTCCTCACTATGGTCACATCCTCGCCGGTACGATTAAGGACATTGTGACGCGGTACCAGACCATGACTGGCCACCACGTTACGCGCCGCTTCGGGTGGGACTGTCACGGTCTCCCCGTCGAGAATGAGATTGATCGGAAACTCGATATTAAGAGGAGAGACCAAGTGCTTCAGATGGGGATTGATAAGTATAACGAGGAGTGTAGGAGCATTGTGACGCGCTATGTTGAGGAGTGGGAGAAGGTGATTACTAGGACTGGGCGTTGGATTGATTTCAGGAACGACTATAAAACGATGGATCTGCCGTTTATGGAAAGTGTTTGGTGGGTTTTTGCTCAGCTTTTTGATAAGAATCTTGTCTACAAAGGCTTCAAGGTTCGGCCTTCCTCCATTTATTTGTGGTTTGACTGAAATCTGGTGAATCGAATCGATTTAATTTCGTTTTTTTTTTTGTGTGTTTGCAGGTTATGCCTTATAGTACTGGTTGCAAGACACCACTATCTAATTTCGAAGCGGGTCAGAACTACAAGGAGGTTCCAGATCCAGAGATTATGGTGACGTTCCCAGTTATTGGCGATGAACACAGTGCTGCTTTTGTGGCATGGACTACCACTCCATGGACTCTTCCAAGCAATCTTGCTTTGTGTGTCAATGCCAAGTTTGTATATCTGAAGGTTCGTAACAAGAACAATGGGAGAGTGTACGTGGTTGCTGAATCTCGTTTGTCAGCTCTTCCCACTGATAAGCCCAAGGCGAAATTAGCTAATGCTGATACCAAGAAAGCGATTCCTAAATCCAAAGGTGGTGTTAAAGCTGACAGTGCAGCTGATTCTTATGAGGTTTTGGAGAAATTTGATGGAGCTTCCTTGGTTGGAAAGAAGTACGAACCTTTGTTTGAGTACTTTAATGATTTCTCAAGTGAGGCCTTTCGAGTAGTAGCAGATAGTTATGTCACTGATGACAGTGGTACTGGTATTGTCCATTGTGCTCCTGCCTTCGGTGAAGACGATTATCGTGTTTGTCTTGAGAACAAGATCATTAAAAAGGTTAGATTTTGGTTACATTCTCCTTAGCAACCACTTAACGTCAGACATGACTAGAAAAGCTAGGGGATAGTAACTCCTGGGCTTTTCGTAGGGGTTTAAGGGATTACACTGTATGATTTATTGTTAGGAAGAGATCCTCATTTGTAGTGTTTTTCTCTCTTGTTTAGGCTTACAGTATCTTGAAGAACCGATGGTTGTCTCTACTCTACTCATCTCCCTTTATCTCATAGTGTTAATTGTACTATATGTTTTTATACAGGGTGAGAATCTAGTTGTTGCTGTTGATGACGACGGGTCGTTTACTGAGAGAATTACCCACTTCAGTGGCCGGTATGTCAAAGATGCAGACAAGGATATAATTGAAGCTGTGAAGGTGATTATTGATTCCTAAATTTTGGGTCGCGATGATTTGTCTTAGAGAATCTGAGTGCATTTGGACCATTGGATTACTTTATGTTAGGCGACTTTTTCTTGTTAGATAATATTTCTTATTATTTCAGGCCAAAGGCAGGCTTGTTAAATCGGGGACCTTTACTCACTCATATCCATTTTGCTGGCGATCAGACACTCCTCTCATATATAGAGCTGTTCCCAGTTGGTATGATTCTTGCTTCATATGAGCTTGAGCTAAAGTCTTAGTTGTTGCATCGTTCAGTGCTAGTTCCAGACCCAATGAGGCACTTTGTCTATCTGGTCCTTTTTTCCCATTGAGTTGGCTTAAGAGATGTAGGCTTTCGTCCTGTCCCAATCTTGTTGGCATAAATGACTATCATAATTTTTTTTTTCATTTGATTATCTGGCAGCCTCTTTCTGGAGCTTGATATGCTTTTCTGTATTTTTGTTTAGGATATCCCTTATGTAGTGAACATCTGACCAAATGGCACATAGAAATTACCGAAGATCTTATGAATATTGTTCTTTTTTTATGTGGTTAGGACTCTGAAGTTTGTTCGTGTTTGACCTGTTAGGTTTGTGCGGGTGGAACAGTTGAAGGAACAGTTGTTAGAAAACAATAAACAGACGTACTGGGTACCTGATTACGTGAAGGTCAGTGGAAGAAGGACCAATACTCTAGATATATTCCAAGTTTGGCAGTTTTAGTTAGTGATATGAATAAATATATTCTAATACCTTCTTCTTGATTGACCTGCAACTCAGGATAAACGCTTTCACAATTGGCTTGAAAATGCAAGGGATTGGGCTGTTAGCCGAAGTAGATTTTGGGGCACGCCTCTTCCGATATGGATCAGCGATGATGGGGAGGAAATTATTGTCATGGATTCCGTTGAGAAGCTTGAAAAGCTCTCTGGTGTCAAGGTCTCTTCTTTGTTGTTTGGATTTGTTTGTTTTGTTTCTGTCTCTCTTTATGCTGCAACTACTCGTCATGCACTATTGGAAGATAGCTTGTTTTGAAAAATAAACAGCAATATATCAGCAGGTAGCTGATTTATGCTTAGGGAAAGTCTAATCTCGTTTCCTCAATAATTGTTGTGGTGGAATTGTTTTTCTTCTTCAACACTTGGATAGCTCAATATTTTGTTTGATATCTTTACCGGAGTTTTTTAGATGCCAAAAAGACTGATGCTCATTTTGTTTTTTCTGATGATTTACGCTGCAGGTGTTTGATCTACATCGTCACCATATTGATCAAATTACAATCCCATCTAGTCGTGGACATGAGTTTGGTGTGCTCCGTCGTGTAGAAGACGTAAGATGGACCCCCTTTTTTTTTCATTTTATCTCTAATTCCTGGTTGTCTGGGGTGTTATCTCACACTTATGCTTATATTTCCTTTTTCAGGTTTTTGATTGTTGGTTTGAGAGTGGGTCAATGCCTTATGCTTACATCCATTATCCTTTTGAAAACAAGGAGCTTTTTGAGAAGAATTTCCCTGGTCATTTTGTGGCTGAAGGGCTTGATCAAACTCGTGGATGGTTTTATACTCTTATGGTGCTGTCTACTGCACTGTTTGGAAAGCCAGCATTTCGAAACCTGATTTGCAATGGTCTTGTGCTTGCTGAAGATGGAAAAAAGATGTCTAAGAAATTACGAAATTATCCGCCACCTTTGGAAGTCATAGATGAGTATGGAGCTGTAAGATTTCCCCATAATATGCTCTTATGCTGCGTTTTCAGTTTTCTATTTTAATTTGATCTTCTATAGCTATGAAATCTTAGCAGCTGTATACACGTCATCATTTAGTGACTTTACGTGAACCTTGGCAGGATGCTGTGCGGTTGTACCTGATAAATTCTCCGGTTGTACGCGCTGAGCCACTACGCTTTAAAAAAGTGGGAGTACTTGGTGTTGTGAGTGAACTTGGTTGTTGATTTTGTTGCTGCTTATTTGAGTAGATTTGTTGTTTGGCTGAACTATTTTGGTCCTGTGTGGGGGTTTACTAGGTCAAAGATGTATTCCTTCCATGGTACAATGCATATCGGTTCCTTGTTCAGAATGCGAAGAGACTTGAGATTGAGGGCTCTGGACCATTTGTTCCTACTGATCTGGCAACGTTACGGTCATCAAACGTTCTCGATCAGTGGATTCACTCAGCTACGCAGAGTCTTGTTCATTTTGTCCGCCAGGAGATGGATGGTTACCGGCTTTACACTGTAAGCTATTTACATGTCTTTTTCAGCATGATCTGGTGTCTGTATTAGAAAACTAGTTGTCACTGTCTCGTGGTATTTATCACATCTTTGTTTTTCATTTTCAGGTGGTTCCTTATCTCTTGAAGTTCCTCGACAATCTCACTAACATATATGTTAGATTCAACCGCAAGAGGTTAAAAGGCCGTACAGGAGAAGATGATTGTCACATTGCTCTTTCAACTCTATACAATGTATAGTAAATAGTTGTGGGAATATTTTTTTTTTCATGGTGACTTTTAGTTGAACATTTGTAATGATTAATAATTGTGTTTGAATTTTCAGGTGCTCCTCACTTCTTGCAAAGTGATGACCCCTTTTACACCTTTCTTCACCGAGACTTTATACCAGAATCTGCGGAAAGCGTGTGAAGGTTCCGAGGAAAGCATTCACTACTGCAGTTTTCCGGAAGTGGAAGGAACGGTAATATTCAAGTTCATATCTCTATATCCAAAAGACAACATATGAATTGACTGAATTTTTGCTTATTTGTATTTTATTTTGTATTTAAACAGAGAGAGGAGAGAATTGAGCAAACTGTTACAAGGATGATGACAATCATCGATCTTGCTCGGAACATTCGTGAGCGTCACAAGCTACCCTTGAAAACTCCTCTAAAGTGAGTGTTGTACTTTAACATTATTCTAACTTGCAGCATCTTTTTAATTAAATTAATACTGAACAAAAAAAATTGATACATGCTTATCATTGTTGTATCAGGAAAATCACTGTAGTTCATCCAGATACAGAATTCTTGGATGACATTACTGGAAAACTAAGAGAGGTATGTGGTGTTACAGGAACAGTAATTTATCTTCTTAGGGGGGTGTATTGAACTAAACATTTGGAGAGATTTGAGTTTAATTAAGATTTTAGATGATTTTGATGGTTTTTGGTGATTTTAAGGAAGTTGTTGTGATTTTAATTTAAAATACCTTACAATACCACTTAAAACCATGAGATTTGGATCTTTTTATTTTTAACTAAGGAAGTCATCTAAAATCTTCAAAAATCCTCTGCAGTCGTTAAAATCCCAGTACTTAAAAAATTTTCAATAACAGTGGATTTGATATGATTTTAACAAATTGTTGTTTGAATAACAGAGGATTTTAAGTGATTTTGAGTGATTTTACATAAATCTCATGTTCAATAACACTGGATTTGAGAAGGCATTTTAAAATCCTTAGTTGAATAACAGTGAATTTTAAGAAAACATCCAAATCACTCCAAATGTTTAGTTCAATACACCCCCGTTAGAGTTTTTTTTTTTTTTTTGGTCAACAGAGTTTTTATTATATATATAAATATCTACAAGAGTTTGAGGTTGTTACTGAGGACCGCTTGAAATCAGCAAAACATGTCTCTACAGCTATTTTTTTTTTCTCTTGACATTCAAAGAACCAATACTTCGAGTTATCCATTTTGATCTCGCGTTGCAGTATGTCTTGGAAGAACTTAATGTAAGATCTCTTGTGACATGCCATGATACGCTGAAATATGCGTCTCTAAAAGCAGAACCAGATTTCAGGTTGGTTAAGTTTTCTTCCTGCGTTTTGCTTTTAACCTTTTGTGCTCAATGTAGAATGCAATTTGACTTGTTCATTCCTATAGTGTATTGGGAAAACGACTTGGGAAGTCAATGGGGCTTGTTGCAAAAGAAGTTAAAGAGATGTCTCAGGAAGATATCTTAAGATTTGAGGAGGCTAAGAAAGTTACTATTGCTGGACACACTCTGGAGCTAGCAGATATCAAGGTATCTTATCGTATACTTTTTTTCTTCTGGGATAGAAGGAAGAATATGCTGTAAATAATTAAAAGCTGACACATTTCTTTCATATGTTCAGATTGTCAGGGTTTTCAAACGCCCGGATGGTTTGAAAGAGACAGAGATTGATGCAAATGGAGATGGTATGAATCTTAATTGATTACCTTCTCTATTGACAATTTATTTCAATCTTTGATCCATTACCGGTGCTCTACTGTTAAGGATCTATATGCATTTTTCTTTCGTTGATGATGCAGGTGATGTTTTAGTGATTCTGGATCTGCGAGCAGATGATTCGTTGTATGAAGCAGGTGTTGCTCGTGAGGTAAATAGATATTATTGCTGCACGAGTACTAGATAAAACCAGTACATTTTCTTATAAGAACTTGTTTGTTTTATATGGTTCCCTTCCCTTCCCTTTTATGTACCTTATCATTTTACTTGCTGTTTTCCGATGCTGTGCTCATGGGCTATTCTTTCCCTGTGTTAAATAGATTGTCAATAGGATCCAGAAACTACGGAAGAAGTCAGGTCTGGAACCAACAGACTTTGTGGAGGTGTACATTGAATCATTGGACAAGGATGAATCTGCTTTGCAACAAGTTCTCAACTCTCAGGTAACTGCGTTTGTTTTGTAATTCTCTTCTTGACTTCTTCAGCTTTATCTCCTGTGATTTCCTTGAAAACCCACCCATATTCGCGTCTTTTTCCAACTTGTCAAGTGCATTGCTATATGAAAATATCTTATCGTTGATCTTTTTATTTGGTGTGTGCAGGAACAGTACATTAGGGATACAATTGGTTCGTCTCTGCTTCCGTCTACGATGATGCCATCTCATGCTGTAAGTCACAGTCATCAATATTCTTTCCACGTCTGCTAAGTTGGTTCAGAAACTTAATAAATGATCACTGTCTGTTATTTTGCAGGTGATATTATCTGACGAGAGTTTCCAAAACGTTTCAAAACTGTCGTTTAAGATTAGTTTGGCTCGGCCGGCTTTGAAGTTCAATGAAGAGGCTATTCTTGCCTTATATTCAGGTGAGTCACCATCTCATCACAATAATGATTGCTGCTACCCACCGTTGATTCTCTGTCTCTGTTTTAAGTAATGCATCTATAAATGGTTTCAGGAGATGTGAAATTTGCAAGCGGGCTCCAAGCCTACTTGTTATCGCGGGACCATTCAAATTTAAAATCAGAATTTCAACAAGGAGATGGGAAGGTATGTGTTTGCTGATCTCGTTTGTTAGTTAAGCTTTTGACAAACTTGAGATTGTTGTTCTATTTTTTTTATGTATCTCTTTTGTTGTATGAACAGATAACTGTAAGCAGCATTGAGAAGCTGCCAGTTGCGAGTGTGGTTCTAGGAGACCATCTTCATTTGACAGTCGGTGAGTACTACTTGTTGAGCACCAGCAGCAACTCATGATGAGGAGTGGACCATGTCTTCACCTACTGGCTGTATTCTTTCTTTTCTACAAGTCTTGGTACTTTGTTGCTCTTTGCAACCCCCATGTCACTTATAACTTCTGTTCGAATCTCCTTTCCTAAAGAGTAATGTTTTTTACCAAGATTGCACAATTTTTTTCTCTTTTTTTGGTGTTGGAAAACAGTTAATACATTCTGTCGAGAGAAAAAATTCCTATAAATTAAGAATTGTTGACATGGTGATGATGAGTCTTGGAAACACTAATACAAACGAGTGAGATGAAGGAACAATACAAACGGTTTTATGATACATTTTTATAAATGTATCGACTCTTGTTTCCATGTCTTGGTTCATAAGCCCAAGTTACAATTGTTTCCTTGCTTGGTTTGGAGATTCATGCTATTTAGCCTATTTTCGACATCCGAGCGTGTTCATGGCTATGACTCAAAGATCCGTCCAGTCGCATCAAAAACCAACATTGATTGCCTTATAAAGGATCAGATATTTACTTTATGATCAATCATGTTTTCTGATCCGACGACCAGATTTACACTTTGGACTCACCGAGACCATCTGGTCACACTTGACGATCTTCAACAAATCATGCTTTTAAGGCTATCAAATAAATAGCTATATAAGTTGGTACTGTGTTGGATAAAAGAATACTCCCTTAATTACATGCATTTTATACAATAAATAAGAACCAAAACCATTTGGTTCTCTCTTGGCAATAAGATGCAGTCTTAATGTTGCTTATAAGGTAGGGAACCAGTGAGGGCCACGCGGCCAATCCGCTGAATATGTATTTATTTACTAGTCATATATCTACTACAATCTTGTTGGCAATTTGCAGTAGTCTTTATTATATTTATGATGTGATTTGAGGATCTTCATCATAAATATACGTCGGGACAATTACTTCTCATGTGATGTATTAGTATTATTATTATTTTCGTATATTGATTATGAAATAAGTCTAAGGTAATGTTAAAAAAATAAACAATAATAAGTGTGTCTACGCGATAGGATTGGGAACGAGCAATACGAATAGTCAACATACAACAACGTAACTCGTCTTTCTTTTTTTTTTTTTACACTTTTCGTTGTTATACAAAGCAACCGAATTTTTACTTTATATATAGCTATAAGTTAAACATATATGTTGGGTAAAGTTTATATAAAAAATAGCTAAAAAGCTATCAATAAAAAGGTATGATAATTATGAATAAGCAAGAGAATTATGGATTAGTACTATGCTACTAGACTACTAATAACGTATAAAAGAAGGGTATGATTATTAAATAATACTCCCTCCGTTTTTAAAAGAGTGTCTTTTCTAAAAATGAATGTGGGTCATTTTTAAACAAAAAACTGTCCACATTCATACCTATAAAAGACACTCTTTCAAAAACAGAGGGAGTATAATACTATATAGTCATTTATGTCCACGTGGAAAATTCCGTGAAGCTAGGACACGCGTAAAGATATGTCATCTAGTTCTCACTTAGTGATTTTTTTAATCATCCATTCAACTTAATTGTGGAGCTTGAGGGTCAATTATATCTTTCAATCACTCTTAATTAAATATTCAATTAATATATATTTACGAGTTCGATTAGTTGAGAAATTTCAAGCATTATCTGAACATGTAAAAAGCTTTTAGGATTAATCACAAAATAAAATCCAAAACTTATGCCAAAAACATAGAGAAAATTGGCAACTAATTAAGAAAATTGGCAATAATAGACTTCATGTATATTACAGACCGTGAAGCTCATAAGATAGATCATTAATTATTCACCACCTATCAAGCACCCACTTTTTGTTTCTTTTACTCTCTCTCTCTCTCTCTCTCTCTCTCTCTCTCTCAATATATAATATTTTCTCCATACTTATAATATTTTCTCCATACTTATAATATATGATAGATATACATCCTATCAATACGTAACAACCACCCAAAGATTACAAAATTCACAGGTTTCCACTTTCCATTGTTATTGTAACCAGAAGAATTTTGGGGAAGAATAGATCGATTCTCCGTTGATTTTCTTCTGTTTGGCACCAAAACATACATAAAGATGGAGATCAAAGTCAAACCAAAAGTCATAGAGTCAACGATTATAGCTACTAAAGAGGAAGATGATATGAAGAAGATGAAAGAGTGTGTGGTGATTGGTCAAGCTGCAGATGATGAAGAGATTATTACTAAAAAACAAGAACCTGTGAATACCATGAAGGAGGGTTTAAGGCAAAACTCAGATGAAACAAAACAAGATCATTCTAAGAGAGATGACTCTATATCATCATCACCACTTGAGATGATAAGGAAGTTGAAAAATGGTAAGTCCCCAATCTTTTGTTCCCTTACTTTGTTGTGGTGTTGATGTATTCTCTTTCTTATTCTTCTTCCCTTTTTTTTTGGGGGGGGGGGGGGGGGGGGGGGGGGGGGGGGGGGGGGGCTAACTCATACATGGGACAATAGTAATACCATATCACAATTCTAGGCAAAGACATAAAACTTTCTAATTTTGTCTTACATTTTCTTAACCAAATCTTAGATATTTGGGGGAAATTGTGTTTTCTTCAACGTTTTGTTTATTTTTCCCTCTTCATTATGCTAATTAATATATGGAACCAACAAATTTATATTCATATAAAAAAATCTAGACATAAATATGAAAACCTTAGAATTTTGTCGTCACTATATGTTACCAAACCTAAGAAAATTTTTCCTTAAATTTATTTATGAAATTTAAATATTTTTTGTTTTTTTTGCATTTTCTCCAACTTTGTTTTTGTTCAGCTTTTGTTTTTGTTCATTTGTTTTGTTAAGATACATCTATATATAGTATATATATATATATATATGTTAAGTAACTCTTGTGAGAACATAGATCATCTAGCTAAAATTAGTCATTAATTTATTACGATTATTGTTTTATTTATGCAATATACGGGTGTACCCCCATAAATAAGTTTACAGATTTTGCAGACAAAATTACGAATCAGAACGCAGAAAACGCCAAAAAGGAAGAAGAGAATAATAACATGAAGAACAAGAAGGCGAGTTCACACGTGTGGGACTGTGGGAGCTCTCTCTACGACTCGTTCGAGCTCAACTCGTTCAAACGCCAACTTGACTCAGCCATATCCGCTTCTTCTGCTAGAACTATGTCCATGTCTCACCTCCCGGACCGCCGTCTCCCACTAAACACAATCTCACCAGAGTCTCATCCTCCGCCTCCTGCGCCGGAGACTTCTTCTTCCTCTGGCAACAAGAAACACTCGAACAAGATCTCTCGTTCCCTTCAGAGATTCTTAAAATCAGTGTTCAGACCAAAACATCACAAAAGCTTGTTCTCATCGTCAAGCACTCCATCTTCGCCGGTATACAAGGCGGTGGGTCACGGCGGCGGAGATAAAAACCAATACTACGTTATTTATGATAAGTCTGGTTCGTTGACCACGATTCCAGAGTCGACGGAGAAGGAAGTGGGGCCCGAGATCAACTCTCTTGTCAGGAAAACCGTATCCGAGAGATTCCCGGCGAGTCGAGTCGTTGGTATTTCATGTGCATGAATATGATGATTATAACATTTTATCTAAATAATGTATTTTTATATAAACGTGAATTATGATACTAGAACTATAACTTTGTTTTAAAAATAAACGTTTGAAATATGAAATATCGTGTTGGACGTATGTGGATGTATAAATTTTATGCATTTATGATGCAACGTATACGTATCATAACCGTTTAATTTAGACTTATCTACCATGAATATGATGTATAACAATAGTATTGTTACAAGGGAACGTACATGATGAACTATAATTCACATCATATCCCCAATATTCAATATTCATGTTGCTGAAGAAATTACAAAAAAGTACGTGATGGAAGTACGCTCAAATAGTATTAGTTTTATATATTAACAATGAATATTTAAAAGTCATTTTCATGTTGGGGATGAGGACTGGAAAATTAGGTTTGTAGTCATATTATGTGTGCGCGTATTATTTGTCGTGACTACATTTAATTACTCATTTTGTTATTAATTTTTCGGTAAGACATGTAAACTTAAAAGTTAAAAAGTTAACGACTTGTTAAAAAACTGGTGATGAATATGCTGTATGCACGACACGAAGTAGGCCCTCAAGGATAAGTCAATTAAATGTATCGTAATAAATGAAAGGCATCATAAATATGGACTACAAATATGTCTCCTCCATAACCTCGATTTCTTGTGTACGGTTAAAATTTAAGTTTAATTTTACGTTCTGCTTTGAATGATCTATATATGGACTACAAATATGTACAGAATAATCACTCACAATGGTAATCAAACTTGTATGAGTACATGTGAGAATAAGTTTTATACGAGTTCTTGAAACCGACATTGATAATGAGACTCCAATATTAAAAAAGGACAATCGACTCCCAAGTCCCAAAACCAACAAGAAGAATAACAAGTAAAAATAATAATAGATTTGAAAGTAGTTGTTCTGCCTATTTTATGAATTGTAAGTTGGGATAACTCAAAGATCATTTAAGCAAACTTTTATCAAAAGGATGCTCAAAAGAGTATGGTGAAATGTATTAGGGGAAAGAGACAAGACTTCCTCAACACCAAAAATGGTACTTACTTTGTTAAGCCAAGATACCATGTTCTATGTAAGCACTTCTACCAGCCATCCCAAGTACCTAGCTCCAGTCAGAATCACTCATAAAATCAAATTGTGAAAAAACTTATACCAGTTTCACCAAAGAAAAACAAAACACGTGTGGTGGACAATGGTTATTTACAAAAAAAAACTCTCTGTGTTTTATAGTATAAATTATTTAGGTAAAAACGGGGAAACTACCAAAACTACACAATACAGTACAGTTTAACCAATCATGGCTTGACAAAAAAAAGTTTAGTTAATCATGAAAAAACTACAAAAATTTTAATTGCTGACACAATATCTAATAAATATCAAAGTAACATTGAATTGTGAAAACCATTTATAATTTGAAATAATTTTTTTTTGGGTCAACGGTTGTTATCTTTCATAAAATTACCAAGGTTCTGTTACAACATTTAAACCAGTCAAAGAAGATAGGGCAGATTTTGCCGAACGATCACATAGAGTATTTTCAGATCGAGGAATAGAGTGAAAAGATAATAAAGAGAAGAACATTGACAAGCGCCTAATATCACTAAGGGGGCCTACAATTTCCGATATCTCTTGCTCCGACGTTAGAGCGGTAATGAGGACATTAGAGTCCGAACAAACTTGGAGTTGACTTACACCTTCATCCAAAGTTGTCTTCAACCCTTCCAACATAGCCAGTGCTTCTGCCGTGATAGCTGAGCCGACAAACTTCTGAGTTGATGATCCCTGCCAAAGATTGGGGAGTTGTCCGTCTGTGATAGACCATCCCATACCACCAAGGAGCGACTCTTTTTGCCAAGCACCATCAAAAACTAAGATAGCAATATGTGAGACACAAACTAGGGGAGCAAAGCTTATGTGCTTTGCAACAGTTTTTGTTTGGTCCATAGCAGTTTTCCATGATTTTGCATCCACAATGCTTTCGTAATAGTCTCAGCAGCAGAGAAAACTTTACTTTCGAAAACTCTTTTTATTTCTAGCAGTCCATAAATTCCAGATTATCCAAGGCATTAAGGGAGTCTTAATCAAACCTGATGGCGGGAGAATTGTCCAGTTTTTACTGGTTACGAGCAGATGCTTCAACTCCGAACACTGCACCGAAAAAGATTCTTCGATAAACAGGGGAACTAACTTCCAGACATCTCTGGCAAATGGACAGTGAATGAAAATATGGTCGCTTGACTCTTGCTGTCCACAGAAACTGCAACTAGCCACATTTGGAACCCCTCTAAAGCTGGGTTGATCTCCGACTGGTAAAGCATTATTTGATGCTCTCCAGAGTACATGATGGAGCTTCGAAGCTGTGTGAAGGTTCCAGATATTGCCCATCCAATTGGACTTTGAAGTGTGACTGAGTAGCTGATTTCTCTTGGCCATATTATACCCTTATCTGAGTAGATACCAGTTTTCTCATGATCCAAATCCTTTTGTCCGGGTGTTTGATTGAGCTTGGAATAATAGACCGTATACAGTCCTCATACAGAGATAACTGTGCTTGAATAGCAGAAACATTCCAGTATTATCTGACTGATTCAGCAGGTGTGCAACTTTAAGGTTTGCATTGCTTTCTGTTGGGGGTCCGAATGGTGCTTTTACATTGCCCGTCGACAGCCACAAGTCTCCCCAAACGCTTATCGACTGGCCTTCCCCCACCACCCAACCGAGTCCCTTATTAATCAGTTCCAGCCCTGATATGATACCAGTCCACCCATGAGAGCAGTTTTGGCTTGTGACAATATCAATAAAAGGTGCCGATTGGCAGTATTTCCTAAACAAAACTTGGGCAAACAAAGATGTTGGATCTTGAAGGAGCCGCCAGCTTAACTTAGCTAGAAGGACAATGTTATAGGTTTCAATTTCCTGGAAACCCAATCCACCATCACTTCTTGGGAGGGTAAGCTTATCCCATGCTATCCATGCCATCTTCCTTTTATCCGTAAAGGCGTCCCACCGGAAACGAGTAAGTATTCATTGAATCTTCTTACAGAGGGAGATGTGTAGTTTGAAACAAGACATAGAGTATGTTGGGAGAGAGTTGTTTCCCAGCACCAGAGAGAAACTTGGTGGTCCAACTATGGGACCTTTGTCTTATCCTGTCCACAAGACCCGCAAACATATCTTTCTTCTTTCGACAAAAAATTTCTGGTAAGCTCAAGTACTTTCATGTGCCTCCTTCCTTCTCTATGCTGAGTAACTCTTTTACTTTTGATCGAATAGCCTGTGGCGTCTTAGAAGAGAAGGTTATTGAGGATTTCTCAACATTGATGCACTGTACCGAGCTCACCTCATATCGCTTTAAGATGTCCAGCAAGGCCTCGCAATTTCCTTCGTTGTTCTAAAGAAGAACATCGTATCATCTGCGAAGAGCAAATAATTGATGTGCAGGGACTTCCTAGCCACTTGGATCCCTTTCAGATTCCCAGAGGCTTAGGCTTTCTTGCACATGCCTGAAAGCACTTCCGTATAGAGTATAAAGAGATAAGGAGATAGATGGTCTCCTTGTCTAAGGTCTCTAACCGGTTTAATCGATCCTTGCGTTGTGCCATTTACAAGGAAAGAGTATGAAACTGTCCGGACACATTCCATAACCCACTTGATCCAAAAAGGTTGGAAACCGAGGCATACTAGCACTCTTTCAAGGAAGGACCATTCAATACGTAAGCCTTGCTCATATCTGTTTTGACCGCCATACTACACCTTTTTGTGGCTTATGAATTTTTTAGATAGTGCAAAGTCTCATGAGTTATCAAAACATTATCCGCTATGGCTCCCTGGGACGAAAGCTGATTGATGCTTGGATATGAGCTGTTCCAGTAGTGGCTGTAAACGAAGAGTGAGGATCTTTGCGATGATTTTGTATCGTACGTTACACAGGGCTATTGGTCTATAATCTCATGGTGCCTTTGGGGCTGTGATTTTGGGAAGGAGACAGACGTGAGTATCATTTAGTCCATGCTCCATTCTTTCTGATACAAAGAAACTCCGAATTTCTCGGCACATGTCTGTTCCAAGAATATTCCAAAAAGATTGGTAGAAGCCCGCGGAGAAACCATCATGCCCCGGGGCTTTGTCTGAGTGTATGCTAAGTACTGCTCTACGGATTTCTTCAGATTCCTCGGTGATACACTTCTCTAGCGCCTCTTCCACAGTGTTTTCCGCTGCTCTTCCTATGGAAATGAAGATCTTTTGGTGATACTAGAAATGCGCCCGCGCTACGCCACATGATTGATTATAAAATTTATTTTTTTAAAACTATTTTGAATTGTTTTTTATTAATAAAATTGGTTGTTTATAGTAGAAATATTTAAAAAGAGAAGAAATGATAAAAAATATCTTGACGGAAAAATATAAAAATATATGTAGTATAGAATTATTTGATTCTTCTGCTTTTACATCTTTTTGGCTCCATTTTTTTCTTATAGGTCATTCGTCTTGTTCCATTTGTCTTGTTCCATCCAGTTTCATTGGTTATGATAATGTTTTGATTTTTTTTTAAAGACTATAGTAGTTGCATCGAGAGTGAAATTAGATTATAATAGAAGTTTATTTATTGAAGTGATTAAGGGAAAAAAACAATTAAATAGCATGAGAAACGTTGAAACAACTCTTGTTTTAACTCTTGTTTACTGGAAATTTATTAGTTTTTAAACACCTAATCATTTATTTTTATTTTCAAAGAATTCTATTTTACTATTAAAGAATGACAAAATAATGGTTAAACAGCTACATAAACCAATGAATATGATAGTTGTGGTTAATTTTGTCAACAGAAAGACATCAAATTTTTATGTATGTTATTGTCATTGTGAGATAAAGTCGTTTTACCATTGCGGTTCATTTTAAGTTGGCCTATAACTTATTCAGTTTATTTTCACAAAATATTTGAGTAACTTAGTTAGAAGATAAGCTCGCTCAAGCTTTGATAGGTCAAATGGCAAATTCATTCAGTCATTCAGTCATTCAGTCAAAATATTTAATTTATTGAAGGAGTATTGAATAAACTTAATTTATTGGTAGCTTAAAGCCAAGAATAACATAACAACAATACAAACGATTTCACAATGTAGATGTATAATAAATTCTAGAATAAGATAATAGTTTCAGAGAATTGTGGTCAAATAAAAATTATGATTCTTGCTAAGACTACACTCCATATGCTCAATTGAACCGCATTTTCTTGGCATATTTCTCCTTATGTTCTGCAAGATTTTCAGCTCCGTACAGGCTCCACATAATCCTGATTCTCAAGTTCACTGCTTTCTTTTTGTTTCTAGAAAGTAGACATGATTTACCATCCTTAATTTTGACATTCTGAATATATTGTGTACGATCTATTAAGCTAATATGCCACATAACAAAAAAAAAGTTGTTTGATGATTGGATACTATAAAATACCTTAGTATTGCTGGCTTTCGACACCAATCCTCCAAACAACGATGGTGGGATGAGCCTAGTCACAGTAAAGGCTTGTGAAAATGTTTGAAAGTTATAATCTGTGATCTTCACCTGGAAAGCAAATGTCTTTCCAGTCATCTCTAAAAGACATGTTGGTATTTCCTGCTAGTCAGAGTTTGTCTCTTCTTCATTCTCCTGGTGTAATTAATTTCAAATAATTCAGTTTCATAAAGCAGTTAGAAAGTTATGTAAATATAAATTACATTTGCTAAGTTTATTTGAAGCTTATTTTAATGGAAAATGCTGATTCCTTCTAGTGTAATGTTGACGGTCATGTGTAAATCGTTGCCATATCTCCGGAAACGGGCATGTGGTGCAGTTTTGATTCGGAACTGCCAAATGTACAATAATGGTTCATTCTCTTATCTTTGAAATAAAAGTATCGTGGAAACTTAGGGAAGAGGCTAACCTTAAGGTCACCAGGTTCACCGTCGAGAATAGGCTCACCATCTTCATAGAAAGACACTTACTGATAGGAGAGATCGATAAGTTCAGAGTGAGTTTAAGAGATACAATGGTCTGTTGTATCTAAGGATTACTAGATGAGGGTTTAGAGTAGAGATTGGAGGCTTGCTTCTCCGTCTTTCATTCCTTTCTCAATATCAACTATGACATCCTTCACGTTCGTTTTTAACATTTGGTCATTTGTCACAGACCTGCCAAAAAATTAAATGAAACATTTTCACTACTCCGTCATCTGTTGAAACATTTGGGCTTGATATTGAACTAAGAAGGATGATTTGAGAGAGTTGAATAGATCTGCCTTACCTACTCTGTCATCTGTTGGAACATTCCATGACCAATTTGTCTGTGATAAACCTCATTCATTCAGTTTCAATTTATCTTTCCAAGAGCTAGTTTTATTACATTCTTCTCCCTCTATACCTGATAGTTTAACGTGGGGCGTTCTTATTAAGAAACCAAAAGTTAAGGCAAGTCATTTCATGTGCATTCCAACCTACTATAACAAAAACATCTCTCAAACGTAAAGAAAGTCGGAGTGACACTATGAAATCATGTTTACTAAGTAAGTGATGAAGGCCAAGAATATTTGAATCAAAGTAACAATTTCCAAACGAGTTGCATGCATAAAAAAGAGTGAGTGATGATAATAAACATCCTGACAGGGAGCCGAACATACCTTCACAAAGCCTTCCATTTACAAATATTCTAGAGTATCCTCAAGTTCCACAATCACGTCATTACCCTTAACAACCTTCTCTTCTTCCTTCATTGAGCACATTATTAATCTATGCACATTAACAATTTGTTACATTGAAACATGTTATCAAAATTTAGGAACTATTTGCACTACAATAACGACCCTTAACATTACCAAATCATCCTCAGACTCTCTCTTACCTGGAAAAATAACAACATACAAAGTTAAAATCAAGTAAGACCTTCAACATAAATCGTTATATACCAACACAAGGGATTTGAATATCAAGATCGAGCAGTCAATATACTTCAACTGGTACACATAAGCAAGCGTATTCAAGATTCAAATCCTCCGGAACATGAAGAGTTGCAGATAAGGGTTCTCGGATCTAAGCTGAAAATATGGAGGAATCTTGGTCGGAGGTTTGTAAACCCGCTGCAACTGGTAAAATCGGTGAAAATCGCGGCAAATCGGACTTTTGTAGAGACAGCGAGAAAATCGCCTCGAACTCGCCTCCAATAAAGAGAGAAGCTCAACAATATAACCAGACGAAGGAGAAGCCGAAGAACATAATTTTTTAGTCTTCAATCAATTTTTTTTTGGAACAGCTGGATTCTTACGTGGAACAAGCTTATTTTCTAATTGGTTTGGAGAGTGGTTTCATTAATTGAGGTGTCAACTCCACATGCATTCCTGCGGCTGATGTGTCACCACCATGAGATGCACAGCTTCCTTTATATATATAATTTACCAAACGTTTTTCCAGTTTCCTCCTCATCAAAAACAGGATTCTCGTTTTCATCCTCCATCACCGAGATCCTATTTCTTGCTCTTCTTGCCTTTGTAACCGAGTGGAAGTAGCCGGAATTTCGATCACCGCATTGCAGCCATAAAACACTACTTCTTTGCCGCCAAAAAAGTTCTTCTGCTTTATACGCCTCCTGTAGCTTTTTAGATAGGTCTCTAATGAGCTCTTGACACGGAGAAGAGGAGGATAAATCTGCCTCAAGCGCTTCTTGACCCTCCAAAATAGCCTTTGCATTGTTTTATCTTTTGGTCCTTGCCCATATGATTAGTTCTTTACGGCATTGGTTTATCTTGATCACCACCTTTTCAAGTAGATCCAGCTGCCAAGCTGATTCAATGATAGGTCTGACTTCTACATCTTCGCTCATGCTTTTATCATAACGAAAAGGTTTTCGCTTGCAAAACTTGGTTGGATCAAGAAAGGTTATTAATGGACGGTGGTCCGAACCTTTAAACCGGAGATAGTTGCATCAGCTAGATGGATATTGTTGGGATTATGTCCTGAAATCACATTGTACTTACTCTAACGATAGTTGTGTGTCGAGATCAGACATGTTGTATGATAATGGGCGGTTGCAATGTTTTGCTAGAAGCCTCTTGCAGTCTGTAAGTTGTAAACTTACTGCCAGTATTATATGATCCTATAGGGTCACACACCTAAGCAATCTGGAAGCATATACATGGGAATGATCATCATGGTGGTGATCAAGATGATGTGTATTGGATACATATCAATATCGATTAAAGAGAGGTGTGTCGATCGACACAGTAGGTGTATCGATCGACACGGGGTCGATTCCGAAACTGATGTTTTGGTTTATGACTTAGACTTTTTCGGTAAAACCCGAAAGATGGTTTAGTCATAACAGGTCGTATATATAGGCTTATATGGCCGACCTGAACCCTGAGCCAATCAGTTTTCTTGATCAGAAAAGCAGAAAAACTCTCTCCTCGATTCCCAGATTCGGCACTAGCATCCCGACTTTCCAGGTTGTGTGCGTGTGGACTACGATAGAGGCGAGGCATCTGAATCGCTCATGATCTCGTTTATCTGACCATATTCCGCTGCCAGAACAAGGTAAACGCGAGATCCATGATTCAATAACACAAACCCTTAGAACCTAGGCTCGGAATTCAGACTTAGGGTTGCCTAATCGGATTAGGAACTGCTAGGAATTCCATCAGTGGTATCAGAGCCTTAGGGTTTTCCATTGAATCAGCCTGTTTAATAGAATTTGATGATTTAAATTCGTTCATAAGATATTATGAATAAGAACAGGTTAGATCGATTCTGATCAGAAACGATTCTATTTTTCGCATGGTGTCGATCGACACAAAAGGTGTGTCGGTCGATACAGAATAGCGAATTCGTAAGAATCGGCAGCTAGGGTTTTTTCGCGAAGAAAACCTGAATGCCTACTGTGTCGATCGACACAGGTTGAGTGTCGGTCGACACAGACCTTGCAATTGGTTGATCGGTTCAATTGGATTGGACCGGTTATCATTCTTGGCTAAGTCCGATCAGATCATTTTAAATTGGATGAATTGGTTCAATTAGATTGAACTGATTATCTCAATTAGTATAAACCGATTTGATCGGTTAAGATCAGTTTGATCTGATAAGTCGGTTCAATTGGATTGGACCGGTTATCAAAACTGTCTCCGGTTTAGGTCTATGTCGACTGTCACACATGGGTTGTGTCGATCGACATGACCGGTTCAATGAACCTGGTTAATTGATTTAACCGGTTATTGAAGTCTGGTTTTGTTTGGTGGTGTCGATCGACAGACATGGTCTGCGTCGATCGACACAGTGCTCACAATTCTGGTTATTGAACCTTGAATTTGCAAAACCAAACTCGACTAAAACCTAGTTGATAAAGAACAATTAAAACACTTTTTGGATGCATATTGGATATGTATCAAGATTAAATGTTCTAAATCCATTTTGATACACATTGGATGTGTATTAGATCAAAGCTTAGCTTTAATATGGTCAACTGTCAAGACTCATTTCGTTGTGTGATGGTCTAGCCAAGAGCTTGGTGTCCACAATTACGTGAGTAAGGCAGATAATTATGTTGATGGACTTGCAGTGCTTGACATCAACAATTACATGACCTAAGAGATTGATTTGCTAACCTTTTAGAGTTTCGTTTCCTCAACTAAATATCAAGTGACCTTGATGTCTTGCCCAATCTTGTCTACTGTCAAGACTCATTTCGTTGTTGGATAGTCTTGGAGTCCTTGGTATCCACAATTACATGAGTAAGACAGGTGATCATTGATAGACTTGCAGTGCGACTGTCAGTGATCACAAGACTGAAGAGATTGGTTCACTTGACTGGGCTATCAGAAGTTCTGCGCCCAGAGACGTCAGAGTAGATGAGACATGGATTGTCTTATCTGCGACCAAGAGTTGTACTGGGTACAATTAGCAATGATTTGCTTACCTAGATAACTAAATTTTGGGTGATGGCGAGTCGTCCACTCAGATTTTGGTGAAGTATGGATCTTGGATCATTATATTCATAGAGGAAACATTGTTTGAATATAATGCGAGTTTTCTTATTAGATAAGATTTCTCATTTCATGGAATACATAACTAAATCTTTGTTTTCTTGGATTTCAGCTTATGTCTAAAACTACTTTCTCATTGCGATCCGTCCTTGAGAAGGACAAGTTAAATGGATCAAATTTTCTGGATTGGTATCGGAATTTGAGAATAGTTCTCAAGCAAGAGAGTAAGGACTATGTCCTTGAGAAAGCTCTCCCCAAGAAACTTGGGACCAATGCCTCGCATGCAGTATATGATGCTTGGAATAAGCATTATATTGATGTGGTAGATGTGTGTGGTCTGATGTTGGCTACCATGAACTCGGACTTGAAGAGTCAATACGAGAACGTGGAGTCGCCAATAGAGATGATCACCAGTCTGAAACTGATGTTTCAGGAACATGCACGAGTTGAGAGATACCAGATGGTTAAGTCTCTCATTGGGTGCAAGCGACCAAAGGATGCTCCAGTGAGTCCTCATGTCATTAAAATGATGGGTTACATTGATAACCTGGGGAAACTGGATTGTCCTGTTAGCCTAGAGTTGGCTACTGAGATCATTCTGCAGTCACTGCCGTCAAGCTATGATAAGTTTATAAAGAGCTATATCAAGAAAGGCTTGATGAAGACGTTGACTGAGCTGCATGGCATGCTCAAGACAGCAGAGCAAAACATCATAAAGGGTAAAAGATTTGAGAAGTCTTGTATAGACAAGGGTGGAGGCAAGGCCGTCCGGATTTGGAATCGGGATAAGCATGTGTCATCTTTTAAGCCCAAGTCCGGCCCATCTGATGTTGGTAAGTGCTGCTACTGTGATGAGTTTGGGCATTGGAAGACAGATTGCATTAAATTCTTGGAAGATTCACAAGAGATGAAGGAGATGTACGGTACTTCTTCTTCATGTATTGTGTTATTATTTCAAGTTCTACGTATGTATTGGATACTAGTTGTGGTACTGATATTTTTGAAATATGCAGGGCCTAAACAACAGTAGAACGTTGAAGAAAGGACAAGTGAAACTGCGTGTCTGGTATGGAGCAATGGTTGCTGCATGAGCCGTAGAGATTCTCCACTTGTAGGAGCCTTTCAAGCTTGGTTTTTGAATTAAGTAATTGCTACTATGTACCTGCTTTATGCAGAAATGTCTTTCATTTTCTTGTAAGAATTTGGATGTTTTTCATTCTGATAAAGGACAAGTTTTGCTCTTTTGATCTTAATGAAATATTCAATGGTAGCACCCCTTTTGAAAATTGGGTTTTATATCTTAAACCAATGTACGCATGTATATAACATAAATTCCAAACGGTTTAATTATGATGACTCGAACTCGACTTTTCCTTGGCATAGTCATTTCAACCACATAGAGTGAAGCGGATTCAGAAACTCCATGGTTATGGGCTTTTGGGCTCATTTGATTATAAATCATATGAGATATGAATTCTGCTTACTGGGCCAAATGATAAAGGCCTCTTTAGCAGTGCTAAAGAAAAGAGCCAGAGGCTCATTGGGACTTGCTCATACTGATGTATGTGGTCCGATGAGCATAAGTGCCAGAGGAAATCTCCAATACTTCATTTGCCTTATTGATGACTTCAGTAAGTATGGCTGTGTTCATTTGATGAGACACAAGTCGGAATCTTTTGAAATGGTCAAAGGAGTTCCAGAATGAAGTATAGAAACGATATGACAGAAGTATTAAGATCCTCGATTGGATCGCGGAGGAGAATACTTGAGTCAAGAATTGAGTGATCATCTAAGTGAGTGTGAAGTTGTTTCACGACTCAATTCTTCTGAAAACCTGGATGGTGTTTCTGAGAGAATGAATCGGACCTTATTGGATATGCTCCGATTAATGATGAGTCACACGAATCTTCCATTATCCTTTAAGGAATACGCTCTAGAAATATATGTATTTACGCCAAATAGGTTTCTATCAGAATCAGTTGAAAGACACCACATTGGATGTGGACTGTATGTTTTCCTGATTAATTGGGGTTGCAAAGCTTATGTAAAGCAGTTGCCAACAGACAAGCTTGAACCCAAATCTGATAAGTGTTGCTTCGCTGGTTGTCCTCTGGAAACCGAGGCTTATTACTTTTGCAACCAATCTGAGAACAAGGTATTGTTGTTCGGAACTCTGTTTTTCTAGAAACAAAGTTTCTTTCCAAGAAGAACAGTGGGAGTAAAAGTGCAGCTCGAAGAAATTCGAGAAACACAAGAGGCTGCTCAACCTGTTGAGGGAGAGCATCGGTGAGATCTACAAAGTGCTGTAGGACCTACACCTGTGGAGCCTGAAGTTCGCAGATCCGAATGGATCCGTCACTAACCCGAGAGTGATTTCTCGTAACCGATTGCCGTGATCTTTTGATCATTGAAAAGTGACGAGCATGCGAAATTCAAGAAGCGATGGTGAGCCCCAACTCCGAAAATTGCTAGGAATGCATGTTAGCTTCACCAATCCATTTCTGGATTGAAGCAAACATCTTGGAGTTGGAATCTACGTTCTGTTAAAAACGGTCAAAAGTTTTGACTTAATCAGGAACGAATAGAAACCGTGCGTTTACAAGTAGACTAGTGGGAGCGTAGTTGCATTTCTCACACTGTGTGTGTATAACATACTAATTCTCATAAACGACGTTCTGTCTCTAAAGTCTCATCAGGACTTGGGTCGGAAGTCAATTTTAACACTGGACATGGGAGAAGCCGCGTGAGTTCTTGGAATAAGGATCCATTGAGATGGATAGGGAAGGCTAATTGGATCGTGTCAGAATCCTTATGTTGATAAGGTATTGGACAGTTCCAATATGCATGATTCCAAGAATGGCTTCACACCAAAGGTCTTATGGCAATAATCTTAGCAATATGAAGTGTCTTGGACACTGGCTGAGCTAGTATCAATCTTAGCAAGATGAAGTGTTTTGAACACTGGTTGAGCTAGTATGTATGAGTGAGATTCCTTATGCTTCTGCAATAGAATCCATCATGAATGCCATATTTTGTGCTTGTCTAGATGCAGCTTACGCATAAAGCATGACGATAAGATACCTATATGTTCCGGTAAAAGTCACTGAACAGTTGTAAAGAATATCCCCAAGTGTTTGAGGAACACTAAGGAAAGGTTCTTGCACAATTGAGAAAGTGACGAATCTGTTATGAGTAGTTAAACGGACAAAGACGATTCCCGGTTCCCACCTAGTTATGTCTCTTTGTCTGAATAACGGTACTATCTGTTGGAAGGGCTCCAAACAGAGAACCGTAGAATAGTGCTTTTATCTGAATGGCGGTGTGGTTTGTTGGAATTGTTTCAAGCAAAAACACCGCAGTCTCTCCCACAACCTAAGCACGAGATTTATTCTGTTGCTGTAGGTATTAGATATCTGAAGAGATGATCTTGATTCTAGTGGGAGTTATATTAGTTATGTTATAATCTTTACATAGACATGCTATGGCAATGTTGTTGGAATCCCTAGGATCCAGGGTCTAGGTGATTGAATCTAAGAACTGACCTCGTGTTTACCTGGAGATTGGCAGCGTAATGAAGAACAGGTAAACGAGATCTAGAGCGCCTCAATCGATGCACCTCTACCGTAGTCCACACGCACACAAGCTGGAATCCGCCGGAATGCTAGTATCGGGAATCGGATCTCCTGGGGTTTCTACGTGTTTCTTGAGGAAGAGGGTCTTTTTTTCTCTCTAAAAAACTGTCTGCGATGGCTCACCTTTAGGTCGTGTATCCTGGCCCCTATAAATAGGCCCACAGTTTACAAACCGTAACTTCAGTTTCGGTATCGACCTTGTGTCGATCGATGCACCCAATGGCATCGATCGACACACCTCTTAAAACACGAATTCAATGTGTATCCAATACACATTGATCGGACCATATGCCAATGATCAATCCCATACAAAGCGTATCCAACTTGCTTAGGTGTGTGACCCTGTAGGTTCACACGATACTAGAAATGAGTTACAACTCATTTGTCATAAGCGGTTTCTAGCAAAACATTATGACTACCCAGTATCACATGAATTGTCCGATCTCGACAATACAACTATCTTTAGAGTAAGTACAATGTGATTTCAGGACACAATCCCAACAATCTCCCACTTGTACTGGAATCATCTATTCCCATAATCCCTTTGTCGCTATATCTCGATATGGCATAAGGCAAGAAACTGTGTCATCCTTATTATAGCCAACATCATGTTCATCGAACTCCTGATCTATACTGATAAAACAAACGACTGACAATCACCTCGTTTGAGCACGGCCATGCATTTTCTCAGTACAAATCTTCGATGGGCCCTGAGATATTTATCTCCTGTTATATAGGAGGGACAAATCCCTTCTTGTTCCATCCCTGTTTCTACACATACTTCATGATATGCCTAAGCAGTGCCTTTATAGCCGCCAGTTACGGAACGACATTTGACAAGGTCAAAGCGCACCAATTCATACGCTAGAAAGCATGATGAACTCAGGTCTAAGGACTATACTCTATAGTCGTAATGAGAACCTCTTATGACACTGATATAACTATCCTGTAGAGTTCTCATTAGCGGGTCATGTCCGATCATATGTTCGCCAACATATATCCATGTGACTGACGTTGATACTCATATCAATGACTCCATGAAACATAGTTATACGTCACCTCACATACTAGTCTTAACTGTTGTTAGTGTCCCATTTTAACAACCTATGACCAGGGACAAACATAATTTTATGTCATCTTTCACTTATAGGGTTTCATGATCAAGTCCTCAACTTGATGACCTATAAAATGAACATAAAATACTTGGGACCATTACTCAATTATCCAATAATAAAATAATGCTGATGTCAGTTTTTCATAAACATGACCATATCATGTCTATCAGAACATCATAACTAACATAACTCCCACTAGAATCAAGACCACGTCTTCAGATATCTAGTACCTACAGCAACAGCACGGAACTCATGCTTAGGTTGTGAGAGATGCTGTGGTGTTCTTGCCTGGAACCATTCCAACAAACCACACCGCTATTCTTCAATAATCACTATTCTACGGTCCACTGCTTGGAGACCTTTCCAACAGATAGCGCCGCTACACAGACAAAGAGACTTAACCAGGTGGGAACCGGGAATTATCTTTGTCCGTCTAACTACTTATAACAGATTCGTCATTTTTTCTCAGTTGAACAAGAACTATCCTTATTGTTTCTCAAACACTTCAGGATATTCCTTACAACTGTCCAGTGACTTTTACCGGAACAAATTGGTATCTTCTCGTCATGCTTTATGCGTCAGCTGCATCTAGACGAGCGCAAAATATGGCATTCATGGTGGATTCTATTGCATAAGCAAAAGGAATCACACTCATAGATACTAGCTCATCCAGTGTCCAAAACACTTTATCTTGCTTAGATCGATACTAGCTTAGCCAATGTCAAAGACACTCCATCTTGCTAAGATTATTGCCATAAGACCTTTGGTGTGAAGTGATAGGTCGAGTTTTATCCCTATACTAACTGCAAGTGCACAGTGATGTAGTCGTAGTACTTAGGGTATCGAATCCACAGGGACTCCGGTCAACGATAGATTAAGAACAGAAAAGATTAAACTAGGTGAAAGTAATGAGAAAGCAGTAAATCAAGCAAGCAGAAAGTAAATAAGTAGCGAGTTTGTGAGCAAGGAAGCGAAGCGTTAAGTCTAGGGAGTTCTCAGGAAATCAGGAACATAAACTAATCAATCAATCGGGATCTAATTAAGAACTGTTCTAGAACTCAAACACAGATATAGAATTAACCAAATCTCTTTGCGAGAATTCTCTAAGTCTAAGTGCAGTAATCCAAATCTCTTTGCAATTACTAACAGATTAAACCAGCATTAATTTCAAGTTCGATATGTTCACAATTAAACTAAGCCAAATCTCTTTGCGAATAATTCAATTGCTCATCTAGGTTCTTTCTAGCTAATTAACCAACTGTCGTTGCATCAATCAACCTAACATCATAAATCTGGATAGCTACTTCAGATTAAGCATTAAGAACAATCCTAGACAAAGAACTAGCAGATATGAATCCCTACATATTGATTAAACTATAATTCCATGAAATCCCTAATGAGAATCCCTAAACCTAACAGGTAAACTACTCAGACATGTTCATCGAAACAGAAAACAACTTGAATAGAAAACCAAATATCATAAAATCAAATAAAGAACTGAGGTTCGAAATCAAGTCTCTTTCGAGAACAAGATCAGCCCCTCAAACTCTCTCTGAATAAAATAAAGCGTAAAAAAGCGTAGCCTAAACAAGTGGCTAAAAACCCTAATATATAGTCTAAAACACGTTTTGGGCTTCTGTGTAAATATCTGGGCTTTTCTGCAATATCAGTATTCTTCATTAAACCGCCGAGTCTGGCCCATCTCGCATATGCAACGATCGACACCAAAGGTGTGTCGATCGATGCATTCCTCAAATGTCCACAGAGAACTCTATCTCTCGGCCAAACACTCCAAAAAGCTCCAGAAAGTGCCATAATCACCAAATCTGCTCCAAATGTGCTTGTACCTAATAAATACCTGAAAAGACTTTAAAACATAATAATAGACTCGATAAATAAGATATATACCATGGTTAAAATCCCTAAAATCTATGGTATATCAACTCCCCCACACTTAGCTCTTGCTTGTCCTCAAGCAAGTAAAGAACCAAAGTATAAGAAAAGAAGTTTGAAAACACAGAAACTCATTTCGTCCTAGGAACTTTCGCATTCACATTCACATAGTAATCCACTGAAAACTTTCCTACAGAACTCAAGACCACAATATACTTCCCCCACACTTAGCAACTGTCCTAAGTAAACTCCACTATCACATTCATGCATTCAAATTCACCCTACTGACTTCTGCGAGTATTTAAGTGCGGTCTCACCTAAGGAGTATCGATCAAAGGGCACATGGACTCTTACCTTATCAGCTCTAGACCACCATACTATCTTTCTATAGTCCCTTTCTTCTCTTTTCCCTTCCTTAGCATTCTGATTTTTCCCCATTGGGTATCATTTTTTTTTTTATCAGTGCTCTTCCCGTTAAGGGGTGTACTTTGGACACATTCCATGGATGCACAGGATATGAGAGTTTTAGATACCATTCCCATGACCACTTCGGATTTACTAACTCATCCTCAGTTTATTATCTTTTTTTTTTATGGAAGGGGAAAAGGGAACTAAATAGGACAAGTTTACAGGCTGTGTCAGAACTAACAAGGGAATCCGACACAAAGTATACCAAGCCCTTAGGTGAGAAAATCTAAGTCAGTATTAAGGTGAAGTCAGTAAAGGGATCCTCTGATACCTGAAGTGATGTGGGTGTTCTCAGTAGGTTGATACGTGTCTGGGTTTTCTAATAGTCATAGAGGCTCTGCAAGTCTGTCTAATGGTCACTTAGTTCCTGTTCAAGCGAAAAGTTTCCTCGAAAAATCATAGTTTCATACAATTTTGACTCAATAAAACAAATTTGAAAAACAAGACTAATTCATAAGAAAACAAAAGCGTGCGTCAGTAGCGACCTCCCCCACACTTAAACTACACTGTCCCCAGTGTAATCAAGCTCAGGATCTGTGAGAAAGAATAATCAAATTGAAAACAGTCCGAAAAGTTGTAGAATATGTACCTGTTGTCGCCCTGTGTCGATCGATACCACAAGGGTGTCGATCGATGCAAAGCGAATATGCGCACGGTCATGTAGATAACCGGTGTCTAAACCGCAATCGAATCGGTAAACCATAAATCGCAACTGCATCGACCGATGCACAATATGTGTCGATCGATGCAGTGCGATTCTGCCTGTTTCACACGCCGCTGAACACACTTAAACGGAAAAATCAAAACACCAAAATCAAAACGAAAAATGAAAACAAAAACGAACCTAACAGTGGGTTGCCTCCCACTCAGCGCTTGTTTTGAGTCATTAGCTTGACTATGGGAAGATATCAGATTCATGGCGGTTTCAACAGAGACTTTGAATGTCTCTGTGAATATCTCTTCATCCAGGGTGGTGTGTATGATGTCAGATCATGAGGTCTCCCAAGGAAAGAGTAAACAGAACCGGAGCAGGAGCGAAGCTTGGGTGGGACACTTCGTTTTCCTGCATTCAAAACAATGTGGTCAAGAGGTTTAAGCTTATATGATTTGTACCTTACCTTTGGTGCAGATCTGATGTCTGGAGTTTTCTGCTTATGAGCAGTTGCAGGTACTGAAGATGTTAGAGCAGGTTCAAGAGGAACCGCCATCTTCTTCTCTCCACTATCAGATACTGTAGTTCCACCAATCTGAACTTCTTCTTTCAGATCATCATCAGTGGAGATCATCTTCTTTGCATGAACTCGCGAAGCTTCAGCTGGTAGAGTTTCATTCATCTTCTTATCCATCACTTTCATGCAGTTAGCCACTTCTAGCTCTTGTTTAGAGGGTTTAGGAACCTTAGGATATGGCACAATGGGCTTGTAGACTCGTTCTGGGACTGTTGCAGGCTTCTGGTCTCGTCTGCGATCTGTGTCGATCGATGCAGTAGGTGTGTCGATCGACACAAGGCGATTATGTTTGTCGTAAGAACTCAAAATTGCTGTCAGAACTGCGTGTCGACCGACACTAAGGGGGAGTCGATCGATGCATGTCTCAGACCGACAATATTCATCCAGAAAATCCGAGATTATGCTCTCTTCTTCACCTAGCAACTCAATCTCATCTCTTAAGGTCACAACTTTGATGGATATGTACTGTTCAGCTTTCCTAGCTTCATTATGCCTTTGTATTGCTCCAGCTGTTCGTTGAACTTGGACATCTAGCTTCTTCACATGTGTGCTCAAAGATTCAAACTTTCCATTCAGATCTTCATACAATGCATCTATCTTTGAGTTGTATGACACATTGATCTGTTGTTGACCCTCAAGAAACTGCTCCATCATAGCTTCCAATCTGCTCTTATGTGTAGGTGCAGGCGGTGCTTGGTAAGAAGAAACACCATAGTTCCTTGAGAATGAGTTACTATGTTGCTGGAAGGGTCTCTGAAAAGCAGATTCCTGACTGTAGAATTCATTCCCTCCAACACAGTTGATAGCTCTTCAGCCCAGCTATTTGCGAGCTGTCAATCCCTGAACTAAAGAAATCATACATCTTCCTTACGATATGTGTCGATCGATGCAGGAGAAGCGTCGATCGATGCAAGCGCGATGATGTGATGATCGACACACATGACCGTGTCGATCGTTGCAGGGCGATTACAGGCGTACCTGAAATGCAAGAACAGAAAGAAAAAAAATTAGTAAAAAAAAAACAAAAACGAAAAACCTAGTCTAAACCCTAAGTTCAAATCTATCGAAGACTCAAAAGAGTCCCCGGCAACGGCGCCAAAAACTTGATAGGTCGAGTTTTATCCCTATACTAACTGCAAGTGCACAGTGATGTAGTCGTAGTACTTAGGGTATCGAATCCACAGGGACTCCGGTCAACGATAGATTAAGAACATAAAAGATTAAACTAGGTGAAAGTAATGAGAAAGCAGTAAATCAAGCAAGCAGAAAGTAAATAAGTAGCGAGTTTGTGAGCAAGGAAGCGAAGCGTTAAGTCTAGGGAGTTCTCAGGAAATCAGGAACATAAACTAATCAATCAATCGGGATCTAATTAAGAACTGTTCTAGAACTCAAACACAGATATAGAATTAACCAAATCTCTTTGCGAGAATTCTCTAAGTCTAAGTGCAGTAATCCAAATCTCTTTGCAATTACTAACAGATTAAACCAGCATTAATTTCAAGTTCGATATGTTCACAATTAAACTAAGCCAAATCTCTTTGCGAATAATTCAATTGCTCATCTAGGTTCTTTCTAGCTAATTAACCAACTGTTGTTGCATCAATCAACCTAACATCATAAATCTGGATAGCTACTTCAGATTAAGCATTAAGAACAATCCTAGACAAAGAACTAGCAGATATGAATCCCTACAGATTGATTAAACTATAATTCCATGAAATCCCTAATGAGAATCCCTAAACCTAACAAGTAAACTACTCAGACATGTTCATCGAAACAGAAAACATCTTGAATAGAAAACCAAATATCATAAAATCAAATAAAGAACTGAGGTTCGAAATCAAGTCTCTTTCGAGAACAAGATCAGCCCCTCAAACTCTCTCTGAATAAAATAAAGCGTAAAAAAGCATAGCCTAAACAAGTGGCTAAAAACCCTAATATATAGTCTAAAACACGTTTTGGGCTTCTGTGTAAATATATGGGCTTTTCTGCAATATCAGCATTCTTCATTAAACCGCCGAATGTGGCCCATCTCGCATATGCAACGATCGACACCAAAGGTGTGTCGATCGATGCATTCCTCAAATGTCCACAGAGAACTCTATCTCTCGGCCAAACACTCCAAAAAGCTCCAGAAAGTGCCATAATCACCAAATCTGCTCTAAATGTGCTTGTACCTAATAAATACCTGAAAAGACTTTAAAACATAATAATAGACTCGATAAATAAGATATATACCATGGTTAAAATCACTAAAATCCATGCTATATCATGAAGCCATTCTTGGAATCAAACACATTTGAATTGTCCAATACCTTATCAACATAAGGATTCTGACACGATCCAATTAGCCTTTCCAATCCATTTCAATGGATCCTTATTCCAAGAACTTTCGCGGCTTCTCCCATGTCAATTGTTGAATTTGACTTCCGACCCAAATCTTGACAAGACTTTAGCGTTGGAACGTCGTTTATGAGATTAAGTATGTTATAAACATACAGTATGAGAATTGCAACTACGCTCCCTTTAGTTTACTTGTAAATGCACGGTTTCTATACGTTCCTGATCAAGTCAAAACCTTTGACCGTTTTAACAGAACATAGATTCCAACTCCTAGATGTTTGCTTCAATCCAGAAATGGATCGGTGAAGCTAACATAAATTTCTAGTTAATTTTCGGAGTTGGGGCTCACCTTCGCTTCTTTGAATTTCGCAGGCTCGTCACTTTTCAATGATCATCAGATCACAGCATTCGGTCATGAGGAATCACCCTCGTCTTAGTGACGGATCCATTAGGATCAGCGAACTTCTGGCTCCACAGGTGTAGATCCTACAGCACTTTGTAGATCCAACCGCTGCTCTCCCTCAGCAGGTTGAACAGCCTCTTGTGTTTCTCGAATTTCTTCGAGCTGTACTTTTACTCCCACTGTTCTTTTTGGAAAAACAGAGTTCCGAACAACAAAACTTTGTTCTTGGATTGGATACTAAGCCTCGGTTTCCCTAGGACAACCGGCGAAGCAGCCCTTATCAGATTTGGGTTCAAGTTTGTTTGTTGACAACTGCCTTACACAAACCTTACAATCCCAATTAATCAGAAAAACATACTTGGAAATCACCCAGTCCACATACAATGTGGTGTCTTTCAACTGATTCTGATAGAAAACTATTTGGCGTAAACATATTCATTTTAGAGCGTATTTTAAAAGGATAATGGAAGATTCATGTGACTCATCATTAATCGGAGCATATCTAATAAGGTCCGATTCGTTCTCTCAGAAACACAATTAGGATTTCCAGGAGAAAAGAGTTGTGATATTAATTCACACTCACTTAGATGATCACCCAATTCTTGACTCAAGTATTTTCCTCCGCGATCTAATCGAGGATCTCAATACTTCTGTCAAATCGGTTCTATACTTCATTTTGGAACTCCTCAAAGGATTCCTACTCGTGTCTCATCAAAAGAACACAGCCATACTTACTGAAGTCATCAATAAGTTAATGAAGTACTGAAGATTTCCTTTGGCATTAATGCTTATCGGGCCACATACATCAGTTCGTGTAAGGCCCAACAAGCCTCGGGCCCTTTTCTTTAGCTCTGCTAAAGAAGCCTTAGTCATTTGGCCCAGCAAGCAGAATTCATATCTCAAATGATTTATAATCAAATGAGCTTAAAGCCCATAACAATGGAACTTCTGAATCCGCTTCACTCTATATGGTCAAAACGACTATGCTAAGGAAAAAAATCAAGTTCAAGTCATCAGACTTAAACCGTTTGGTATTTATGTTATATTCTAGCGTATATTGGTTTAAGACATAAAACCCATTTATCAAAAGGGGTGCTACCATGTAATATTTCATTAAGATCAAAAGAGCAAAACTTGTCTTTTATCAGAATTATGCCAAGGAAAAGTCGAGTTCGAGTCATCAGGATTAAACCGTTTGGTATTTATGTTATATACATGCGTACATTGGTTTAAGATATAAAACCCAATTTTCAAAAGGGGTGCTACCATAGAATATTTCATTAAGATCAAAAGAGCAAAACTTGTCCTTTATCAGAATGAAAAACATCCAAATTCTTACAAGAAAATGAAAGACATCTCTGCATAAAGCAGGTACATAGTAGCAATTACTTAATTCAAAAACCAAGCTTGAAAGGCTCCTACAAGTGGAGAATCTCTACGGCTTATGTAGAAACCATTGCTCCATACCAGACACACAGTTCCACTTGTCCTTTCCTCAACGTTCTACTGTTGCTTAGGCCCTGCATATTTTCAAAATATCAGTACCACAACTAGTATCCAATACATACGTAGAACTTGAAGTAATAACACAATACCTGAAGAAGAAGTACTATACATCTCCTTCATCTCTTGTGAATCTTCCAAGAATTTAATGCAATCTCTCTTCCAATGCCCTGACTCATCACAGTAGAAACACTTTCTAACACCAGATGGGCCGGATTTGGGCTTATAAGATGACACAGGCTTATCATGATTCCAAATCTGGACGGCCCTGCCTCTACCCTTATCAACACAAGGTTTCCCAAATCTTTTACCCTTTATGATGTCTTGCTCTGCTGTTTTGAGCATGCCATGCAGCTCAGTCAACGTCTTCGTCAAGTCATTCTTGATATAGCTTTTGATAAACATATCATAACTAGACGGCAGTGACTGCAGAATGATGTCAGTGGCCAACTCTAAGCTGACAGGACATTCCAGTTTCTCCAGGTTATCAATGTAACCCATCATTTTAATGACATGAGGACTCAGTGAGAGACTTCACCATCTAGAATCTCTCAACTCGTGCCAGATCCTGAAACTTCAGTTTCAGGCTGGTGATCATCTCTATTGGCGACTCCATGTTCTCGTATTGACTCTTTAAGTCTGATACCATGGTAGCCAACATCAGACCACGCACATCTACCACATCAATATAATGCTTATTCCAAGCATCATATACTGCATTCGAGCGATTGGCCCCAAGCCTTTCTGGAAGAGCTTTCTCAAGGACATAGTCCTTACTCTCCTGCTTGAGGATTAATCTCAAATTGCGATACCAATCCAAGAAATTTGATCCATTTAACTTGTGCTTCTCAAGGATGGATCGTAACGAGAAAGTAGTTTTAGACATAGGCGGAAATTTCAATAAAAGAAAATTTTAGTTATGAAGCTCAGGAAATGAGAAATCTTATCTAATAAGAAAACTCGCATTATATTCAAACAATGTTTCCTCTATGAATATAATGATCCAAGACCCATACATCACTAAAATCTGAGTGGACAACTCGTCATCACCCAGAGTTTAGTTATCTAGGTAAGCAAACCATTGCTAATTGTACCCAGTACAATTCTTGGTCGCAGATAAGACAATCCATGTCCTATCCACTCTGATGTCTCTGGGCCCAGAACTTCTGATAGTCCAGTCAAGTAAACCAATCTCTTCAGTCTTGTGATCATTTACAGTCGCATTGCAAGTCTATCAATGATCACATGCCTTACTCATGTAGTTGTGGATACCAAGGACTCCAAGACTATCCAACAATGAAATGAGTCTTGACAGTAGACAAGATTAGGCAAGACATCAAGGTCACTTGATATTTAGTTGAGGAAACGGAACATTTAAAAGGTTAGTAAATCAATCTCTTAGGTCATATAATTGTTGATGTCAAGCACTGCAAGACCATCATCACTACTACCTGCCTTACTCATGTAATTGTGGATACCAAGCTCTTGGCAAGACTATCACAACAACGAAATGAGTCTTGACAGTTGACCATATTGAAAACTAAACTTTGATCTAATACACATCCAATGTGTATTCGATAGGTTTAGAACATGATTACTTCTAATTTTAATCAAGTTTTAATTGTTCTTATTTAAGTGGGTTAGGTCATATGGTTCGGTTTTTCAATCCTCTGGTTCAAAACCAAACGATTACGGTTCACATCGTCACCATATGCATCGACTGACACACTTGGTCGACACTTGATATGCAACCTTAACCAACCCAATATCCGGTCAATCCAATTGAACCGATTCTACCAGTTTTAACCAATCGCGAAAACCGGTCCAATCTAATTGAACCGACTTATCCGATCATACTGATCTTAACCAATCAAATCGGTTTATACCAATTGAGATAACCAATTCAATTCAATTGAATCAATTCATCCAATTTAAACCGGTCTGATCTGCTTTTAACCAAGCATGATAACCAGTTCAATCCAATTGAACCGATTAACCAATTGCAAGGCCTGTGTCGACCGACACTAAACCTGTGTCGACCGACACTAAACCTGTGTCGATCGATACACTAGGGTATTAGGGACTTTTAATCGAATTAAACCAACATAACCATGCGAGATAACCGGTACAATCCAATTGAACCGATTAACCATTCGCACAGCCTGTGTCGATCGATGCACCTAGTGTGTCGATCGACACAATGCGATTTCTAATTCGAAACCCAAATGTTCAATAGGCGTTTTCGCGGTGTGTCGACCGACACAAACTTGTGTCGATCGACACTGTGTGAAAACCCTAAAACTTTATTATCGTTTTCGCGGTGTGTCGACCGACACAAACTTGTGTCGATCGACACTGTGCGAAAACACAGTTTCTTCGTTTTCGATACAAAATCTAATCCGAGATTAATTTCAACCAAACGAAAACTAGCATGCAAAAACCTATCCAAATTCATCATTATTTGAATTACATGCTTCAGATTCAATGATGAAAACCCTATGGCTCTGATACCACTGTTGGAATCCCTAGGATCCAGGGTCTAGGTGATTGAATCTAAGAACTGACCTCGTGTTTACCTGGAGATTGGCAGCGGAATGAAGAACAGGTAAACGAGATCTAGAGCGCCTCAATCGCTGCGCCTCTACCGTAGTCCACACGCACACAATCTGGAATCCGCCGGAATGCTAGTACCAGGAATCGAATCTCCTGGGGTTTCTACGTGTTTCTTGAGGAAGAGGGTCTGTTTTTCTCTCTAGAAAAACTGTCTGCGACGGCTCACCTTTAGGTCGTGTATCCTGGCCCCTATAAATAGGCCCACGGTTTACAAATCGTAACTTCAGTTTCGGTATCGACCTTGTGTCAATCGATGCACCCAATGGCATCGATCGACACACCTCTTAAAACACGAATTTAATGTGTATCCAATACACATTGATCGGACCATATGCCAATGATCAATCCCATACAAAGCGTATCCAACTTGCTTAGGTGTGTGACCCTGTAGGTTCACACGATACTAGAAATGAGTTACAACTCATTTGTCATAAGCGGTTTCTAGCAAAACATTATGACTACCCAGTATCACATGAATTGTCCGATCTCGACAATACAACTATCTTTAGAGTAAGTACAATGTGATTTCAGGACACAATCCCAACAAATGTTTGTGTAAGTTAAAACTGACATCAGTGAGAGATGACATAAAATTATATTTGTCCCTAGTCGAGGTTGTTAAAGTGGGACACTAACAACCGCGAGAGACTAGCATGTGAGGTGACTGTTGGACTAAGTTTCATGGAGTCAATGATATGACTATCACAGTCAATCACATAGATATATGTTGGTGAACATATGATCGGACATGACCCGCTAATGAGAACTCCAGAGGATAGTTATATCAGTGTCATGGGAGGTTCTCATGACGACTATAGAGTATAGTCCTTAGACCTGAGTTCATCATGCTTCCTAGCATATGAATTGGTGCACTTTGACCTTGTCAAACGTCGATCCGTAAATGGCGGCTATAAAGGCATTGCTTAGGTGTATCATGAAGTGTGTGATGGAACAGGGATGGAACAAGATGGGATTTGTCCCTCCTATATAACAGGAGATAAATATCTCAGGGCCCATCGAAGATTTGATACTGAGAAAATGCATGGTCGTGCTCAAACGAGGTGATTGTCAGTCGTTTTTTTATCAGTATAGATCAGGAGTTCGATGAACATGATATTGGCTATAATAAGGATGACACAATCTCTTGCCTTATGCCATATCGAGATATAGAGACGAAGGGATTAAAGGAATATGTGATTCCAGTACAAGTGGGAGATTGTTGGGATTATGTCCTGAAATCACATTGTACTTACTCTAACGATAATTGTGTGTGATCAGACATGTTGTATGATACTGGGCGGTTGCAATGTTTTGCTAGAAGCCTCTTGCAGTCTGTAAGTTGTAGACTTACTGCCAGTATTATATGATCCTATAGGGTCACACACCTAAGCAATCTGGAAGCATATACATGGGAATGATCATCATGGTGGTGATCAAGATGATGTATATTGGATACATATCAATATTGATTAAAGAGAGGTGTGTCGATCGACACAGTAGGTGTATCGATCGACACGAGGTCGATTCCGAAACTGATGTTTCGGTTTATGACTTAGACTTTTTCGGTAAAACCCAAAAGATGGTTTAGTCATAACAGGTCGTATATATAGGCTTATATGGCCGACCTGAACCTGAGCCATTCAGTTTTCTTGATCAGAAAAGCATAAAAACTCTCTCCTCGATTCCCAGATCCGGCACTAGCATCCCGGCTTTCCAGGTTGTGTGCGTGTGGACTACGATAGAGGCGAGGCATCTGAATCACTCCTGATCTCGTTTATCTGACCATTTTCCGCTGCCAGAACAAGGTAAACGCGAGATCCATGATTCAATAACACAAACCCTTAGATCCTAGGCTCGGAATTCAGACTTAGGGTTGCCTAATCGGATTATGAACTGCTAGGAATTCCATCAGATATAGCTCAGTCCAAGCACAATTTCCTAATGATCTATCTAGCCTCTCTTGGATGAAATGAGAAGATCTAGTACCTCTCCAAGATAAAGGGTTTTTGGAGTATTTAATGTCCCATAAACCATTTGAAGAAACAAATCTCCGGAAAGGGATAAATGAGCTTTCACAACGTAGAGAGCCGCCAACTTTTTCCCCATTCTCTAATATTTCATTAAAATCTCCTGATAACAGCCAGGCATCCTCCCTATCTGCGCATAAACACGAGATAAGATCCCAAAATCCTTGCCTATCTTCTTTGATAGGCGGTCCATAAATTTCAGCAAAGAATAATGATTTGCCTCTGTATTCGATCCTTGTGTCGATGAAATTTGAAGCTGAATTAATAACATATATTTTGATATTCTTTTTCCACCAAAGAGCTAGTCCGCCACTAACTCCGATGGGAGGGATGGTAAAATGATGATAAAATCCTAATTCAAGGCACTTTTTATTACAAAATCATCTTGTTTTTTTGTTTCCGAAAGAAAAATTACATCCGGGGAAATCGTTTTCACTATGTCCCGGAGTCTTGGAACTGTCAAGTCACCCCATACCTTGGCATATCCAGCTTACTACCGCTAAGAAGTCGGGTTTGATGGATTTTGAAAATCTACCTTTCGTCGGGTCGGCGATGGCAATATCCTACTAGCCAGTACTGAAGAATCTTTAACACAAGGGAAATTGCGGGCAGTCTTGTTCTGATTATTACCCAGCTTCCTTTTGGTGGAAGTACTTGCTCTAGCTGTGATCAGCTTTCCTGAGCCAGCCCCTTGGAGAGGACTTCGAACTCCTCTCGATTTTGAAGTAGTCTTTGTCACCTTCCTTTTCCCTTAAGCTTTGTTTTGTTGATTTGAGATGGAAGGAAAGCCTGATTTCTTTTTCCTTTCCAGGACAGCTAGTTGGCCTACACGAACTGTAGCAGATAAGCGGAGATTTGAGTCTGGTGAAGCTAGCTGGACAGTTGGGATATATGTAGCTACTTCCTCGCTGAATTCTTGGAGCTGGAGATCATTGTCATAGAGGACAAGAACCTCTTGAAGCCGAGCCAGTAGAGAACTTGAGAGAGACGTTTAGCCCAGATTCTCATCCTCATTCACCATCTGTGCAGATAAACGTTCCAGAGTTGATGGTCGAATGGAGTCCTGAACTGTTGGGATTGATATACGTTCAAGGGCTGAGGGTCGAGAGGCGTCGTGAACTGCTGGGATTGTTATACATTCAAAGGTTGAAGTATGAGGAGCCTCCTGAGAGTTTGGAGTTGAGATGCATTCTAGAGTTTGGCGCCTATCCTTTGCAAAGCTTGTTACTTCTCTGGATCCTTGCTTATGAGGAGTGGTGGCTCTTACTGTACAGGGTGGTGAGGTCCCAGTATACTGAGACTTTTGTGTCTTAAGGAAAATACCCGATGAGTCACGTAGAGAAGGAGGGTGCTCAGATGTGACCTTGTGTCTGTAAATTTGTTCTATAACCTTTTCTTTGTTTTGTTCCGAGCTTCTATGATGATCCTTTTCCCTTTGGCATGGATGATAGCGTGAGATACCCCCTCCATCCTGTGAATTTCTGCCAGAAACATAAGGCCTTTCCTGTGTTTGCTTAGCTGAATGTTCACGGTGAGAACTTTCACGTGATTTTCCAAAGAGCTACAGGCACTTCTCAACGGTAAGTTCCTCTCGGGGTGTCGTTGAAAGTAGCTAGTGTCCCCAAAAGAACGATTTTCACTGGAGCATCTGTCCCTGTTGAGAGGGTAATGGTTTCTAGATGGGATAGAGTCTTCCCGATTCCTAGTATCATGTTTAGAACGGTGTTCTTCCAGACTTCTAATAGTATTAATTTGTCTTAAGCCAAGGACATAATCCTTCAACCTTGATGTAGACTTCTTCGTAGGGCATGATTCTGCTTCATGGGTGAGCTTGTAACAGAGAAAACAATGTTTCTCTAGCTTCTCATAAACCAACGCAATTGTTACTGTTTCACCCGATGGAACTTGCACTGGAACAAACATTTCTAGAGGTAACAGTCCGTTAATATGGAATTGTACTTTACCGTTGACACATCCTTATCGAGAATGGGTCCAAGTTCTTTACCAATTGCATCGATTGCTTTGTCATTCCAAAAGTGCAAAGGCAAGCCGTGTAACTGAATCCAAAAGGGATATAACATGGGAAAGTATTAGATACCACATGTTCCCATGTTTGGATGATGAGCATCCCTTTCTTGTAATGATAGGGGCCACTGCGAAGCACCGAGTTCAGAGCCTCTTAAGTCTTGAAACTGATTTGGAACTTGTCTGGTCTGAGATCACGTCCCACAACTTCAGTTTCCAAATTCCAGTACTGGATGAGCCAGTCCACCACCCATTGGGGTTTCTGGATAGCAGGTTTGTAACCAGCCCTATGACAGTGAGTTTATTTTCTTCGATGAGTTGGGAATTATCACAACTTGGGAGAATAATGGGTCTTCTGCGAGTTGTCGGGAGAGAGTCAGCAACCCATTTCCCTTTATCTTGTCGGGATAATCTGTGAGCCATGTTACTTTCACTGATGTTCGAAGAGATTTAGAGTAACTTTAGTCACGGAGATATGAGCTAGTTGAAATAGGTCAAATGTGATTGACTTAAACGTCCAGTGACTAGATTTACTGTCCTCACAAGGAGGTAATGTGGTAGAACCACAGTGTCTTCTTTAGATAACTTCTTTAGAATTGAGCAGCTACGAAGGTCTTCCATGAAAGAGTTGTCGAAAAAGTTTTTGTAATAATCCAGAGAGTCTGGTAAAAGGTTATACGAAGAGAATAGAGCATACATGGATACTCTAGACCTGTAGAACCGGAAACGCAGAGTAGCAGGTGTGGTTCAAGCGACTACTCTTCATGTCTGTAGATGTGAATCCCTTTGTTAAATAGCTAGATGTGTCGGTACACTTTAAAGCTGATAATAAGACGAGCCGAATCATCTGATTAGAATCCAGAAATTCGTCGGAAATATTTTTCGGTCGTCGGAAGTTGATGTTTGCGTTGTGGGGGACATTCAAGGTGCGGCGGAAACCTAGACCAATCCTGGTGGTGCTGCGCTTTAGGAGACAAGATTTTTCATCTTGGGAAATGATTCCTAGAGAGAAAATCCGTACGGAAAGTAGCTCTCACGCGCTATTTTTTTCTATTTGATAAATGTGAAAATTGAAACAAAAATATTTCTAAAACAACTTATATTAGAGAAGCGGATGAAGTACAAAAGAAAAAATTAAGGGTCAATAGTAATTGTGTCATATGTGGTGAGAGTTTGAAATCGTTTCAATCACTTGCTTCTCGAAGCACGGAAAGAAGACTTGTATTCCATCTACCGTTGTATCTTTGGAAAAATAAAAGAAGTGAGTTTTGTGTCACATACTAAGACACAAAAAGAGAAAAAAAAAAGCCAAGAGCGTTGCTTAATTAAGGACACTTCACAAGCCATAATCACACTAACAAACTGAGAGCATTAGCCAATTGGGAGTTGAAACTAAAAAGCTAATGTACATGTATAGGCCAAGCAAAATAGTTCAATCAATAAATGAAGCAGTCTATTTTTACAAGCCTGCAAAATGGTACTAAAAAGGTAAAAATGTTGAACTCCCATTTCCAACAAGGTCTCATCTCTTATTGCACATTTTATGGCCTGAAGATTCAAAACACAACGATGTAAACATCCTTAAATATATCACGGGGAAAAAGAAAATGCGCAAAAGTAGATATCCCAAAACATATTACAGATGAAATTGTGATATCTTCATTCCATGCAGCTTACTCTGCAAATGATATAAGATCACATTCAACATGCAAGATGTATGTAACATAACAATGTCGAAGAAAACCCAAAGAAAGGGGAAACAATTTGATTTTCGCGCTAGATTAAGCAGTTGGGCCCGCTCGAGAAAGGAGCCAATAAATACCCAAATATGCTGAATACATATTCATCACTCCATAAAAAGGTGAGATCGAGATTCATTGCAATTAACACAGAGGAGACATGACGGGTCAGATTGTATCCCCCATCCTATTAGTCTGTCTCTTGTTGGACAACTGTTCAAAACTGTTAGCCAGACCAAGAACTTGTGCTTCGGGATTCCTCGAGAGAACCGTACAATCTTCAACCAAGGTACCACCTCACTATTATTCTTTAGGAGGTTATATATCATTCCCAATTTGAATGTGTGCATTTGTCTTCCATCTGGCGACCACTCATAAGTATCAGGAGAATCATAAAGAGTTATAGTTGTTAGTTGAATGTGAATCACGGCAGCTAGCTTCAGAGACTCAAGGACGAAATTCGCCTCCCAACTGCTACAACTCTGGTTCGCAGGTCCTTCAATCTGATTGCGTGATCAACCAAGGTCACGAGTGAGTCTTCTCCATACGTCTCGATATTTCGATGATCTCTTTGTTTGATCCTGGATGAATCGCAGAAGTTGGGTGAGTTGGTTGGAAAGTAAAGGGTAATTGATCCTGCTGGTTAAACTGGTTATGGCAGGATTTTATTCTCTAGTTCAAATTAATTTTTAGGCATGTATTTATTTGTGTTGGGATTAAAAGCAAACAAAGTCCCACATTGGAAGTTTCGACAATAATGGTCTAATATATAAGTAATGTCAAACTCTGATTAGTATGAGGCCTTTTGGGAGGAGCCCAAAGACAAATCCGTGCGGGCTTTGCCACTTGGGCCCAAAGCGGACAATATCATACTAATAAGAGAGTTGGACATGGGCTTAAAAAGCCCAACAATTGGTATCAGAGCTCAGGTTCAAACGTGGACCGGGAGAAGTGGGTTGGGTTGCAAGTTCCTTGTGGGAAGGAATCCTCAAGGTGACCTCGCGAATAAGGAGTGCCAGGGCCTTGTGTCGAAAGTCTTCCTGACAAGCCCATAGGGTCAGGCGGCGGGTTCCGTTGGTGATTACGGCGGTACAAGAAGGGTGCCAAGTTTCGCTGGAGGAGATACCAAGGATATATGTGGTCCTTGGTTTGAGGAGAGGTTTATTGGGATTAAAAGCAAACAAAGTCACACATTGGAAGTTTAGACAATAATGGTCTAATATATAAGTAATGTCAAACTATGATTAGTATAAGGCCTTTTGGGAGGAGCCCAAAAGTAAATCCGTGCGGGCTTTGCCACTTGGGCTCAAAGCGGATAATATCATACTAATAAGAGAGTTGGACATGGACTTGAAAACCCAACAATTTGATTTGGATTACTTAGCAACAAATCTTAAAAACTGGGTTGGGCTTTGTAAAACATTTTTTCATGTTTTAAATAGAAGAATATTTGCAAAAAAACAAAAAAAAACTTCTCTTTGTGCGTGCTAACATTACCTCTAATTCTAAATTTTGTGCGTGTTAACATTATCTCTAATTCTAAACCATTAATTAATTAATAAGAAAAACTATTTTTGTCGACTTTAGAAATAATTGGCCTGAAAATGGATGGGTCCCGCGGAGAACGGCAATGATAGTAACACCGTTTATAATTAATTACCCCCTCAACACGCGATTTTATGAGTTTCATTTCTCTCTTTGAATATTTTCAACAATGGCTAAGCTGACCGTTACCGTTACCGTCACCGCTCTCTTGTTCACGTTGTCGTTGGCTCTCTCCGTCGTTTCCTCCCAGACGGAAAATGAAATCAACCTGTCAGCCAAACCCGACCCAGATACCACAAACCCAACCCTTCACGGATCCGAGTCAGGACCCGAATTAACATCTTCCGACGAGATCACTATACCCGTTAATTTCATGAACTTCCATCCGATCAATCGTCATTTCCCTAGACGTCCCTTAACGACGGCATCTTTCAACCGCCGTCCGTGCCACCATACTCGGCATGAGCTGTTGTCACGAGACCTCCAGATCCCTTATGGCAACGACATGATCTTCTCCCGCGAAGAAAAGACAACAGACGGCGTCGTCGTGGATATCCCGGCGATCAATATGTTAGTCGCGGCGGAGGAGGATGGTTCTATGAAGATTGAGGTGAAATTTATGAAGCGCAAAGAAGAAGGAGAAGGTGACGGAGAGAATATGTTCAGGAGAAAGATTCGCAAGTTTCTTAACCATTTGGTATGAAGAAAAGACTCTAGCTTATGTTAGTTATCTAATAAGATATCAATAAAAACAGAGCCTTTTTCTTATCTATGGCTCTTCTGGTAAATAAATAGCTTCCATGTAATGTGAAAATGATGAACATGTTTTTTGTTTATATAATAAATTCGTTAGAACGATGTGATTCAAAAAAAAAAGTATCTAACGAGATTATATTAGATCGATTGTAGAAATATGAAGATCAAACACGTAATGTTGGTGTTTCCAACTTAATAATAACAATTGCTTTGTTTAAGTAAGAACACATAAGATTGTCTATCCAGCTTACGCCTCTAATCGCAACATTTGAGGTGAAATAATGATCTCACAAATCTAATCTAATATATATAAAGCACAAGTCATGAGAGAGAAAAATTCTTTTCTGGTCCAATCAGAACATCCCATTATGCTGACGTGTCAAGCAATTTAATGACTATTGTGAAAAAAATTTGGTGACTATTCTGACTTTTTTTTCCATCTTTCTCAATTTCTCTCGACACCACCTCTCCATTTCTCTCCTCCTCTAAACTGCGATCACAGAGTCTCCCCGATTTCGTCTTCTCCATTTCTCACCCATCAAAGTATGAAATCAATCGTTTTTCTTTGATTTTCAATTCCTTTGATTTTCTATTTCTTTGATTTTCAATTTAAACCGTTTTTCGATTTCTTTCTCACCATTTTGATCCTCTGGATTTTTCTGTGTTAGGGTTTCTACACCAGTCCACATGGAGATCTTCGTCTTCTCTGCATCTCTCGAGAACAAATCATGAGGCCAAAGTGTTAACTGATTCAAATTATGGAGGTTCGTGTTCATATCTGATCTAAAATCCCAATCACTTAAATTTCTAAATTTATCAGAAATCGATATTCGTCAACAATCTTTGGCTAAGCAGTTATCAGAAGCGGAGTAGGAGATCTAATCTCTGCCATCGTGAACGGTTTATAGGTTTGCCCGTTTATAGGAGATCTAATCTCTGCGATTGTGAACGGTTTAGAGGATGAGAAATTTTTTTTGGGAGATCAAATCTCTACTTCTAGGAGATTAGATCCATCTATCCAAGTTCTCCTACTTATGAACTGAATTCTTACATTCTATCTCTGGAAAACTCAAATGCCACTTACTATATACAATCTGAAATTCTTTTGGTTTTGAGTTGTAGTATCAGATCTGTAATGCTCATGTGGCGTCTAGAACTAGATGATTTAGTGGTTAGGTCTTGATTTTGAAACAACTACTGTCTTCGTTTTTAAGGATGCAAGAAATTCAGCATCGAATTCTCCACCTAAACTTTACGGATTCTATCGTTTTGTGAGTTTTAGCAAGTTCATGAACCTATGAATCTGAGTTGCTTTGATTGGTTGCAAGCATTTACGGTGGTCTAACAAATTTGTATCTCATGAATACGTTGGCATAAATGTTAGGTATGTGATATATTGTTTGATAAATTGTAGGTCGGAGGATCTACATGATGTTCATAGAGAGTGCTATCAGAACCTTAGGCCTTTGGTACCATCTATTGCATCTTTGGTGAAGGGTCTATATCCAATGTTAACTAGGCTCGCAGAGATTGCAAGTGAACAATCTGAGGTTCAAAGTGATGAGATTTCCTACAGTTAATATATAACAATTACCAACTGTAAAATCAGAAATACATAGAAAACGGTTTTCGGATGTCTGCCATATGAGCTACATTTGCAAATTTGAGTAAACCTGAAATCTTTATTTTTGTGCAGGAGGCTGCAGCTTTGCTCGGTTTCTCATCACCGCCGAAAGTAGCTCTGAAGATAGATCGAGGAGACGGTACATGAGCAAGAGAGAACCGGTTAGTAAGTTCAGCAGATCCCAACAAAAAATATTGAGCTTTACATGAAATGATATCAGAGTAAATCTTAACTCCATAACAACACTTTACATGAAATGATATCACCACCTTTAAAACACAGCTTTTAAGTAGTCATGATGTTTTATAATACTTGAGAACAGATTCTTTAGCTACTCATTGGAGCGTCAGATCATCCCAAGACACACCACTATGGTTGAGAACAGAGTTAACTTTAAGCTCATATACATGATGGCTTATACTGATGAAGAATTTGAGAGTTTGGTAGCTGATATCGATGGCCTACGAGCATGACTAGATTCAGCGTCTGCTCATAAGAAATAGTTAGAGAAACAAATGGTGAGCAAAGGCGATGAAGCTTTAATGCATATTAAGGGTTTGGCGGATGAGATCACTGGTCTGGGCCAGAAAGTGGTTTCACTTGAAAGCCAGAGAGCAGAACTAGAGATCCAACATGAGAGGAAGTCTGAGGAGATCTCTGAATATATAAGTCAGATTACAGTTCCAAAACAGGAGATTGCAATTAAGGAAAAGATCAATTAAGGACCCTGACAAAGTAAGATATGCTTACATTACATGAAGATACACATGAATCGTCATCCCATAGTTATAAAGGTTGATGCATTCTCTTAGTGCACTTACAAGTGACTTCTCTAAAGATAATCAAGATAAAAGATTCAATTTTTTTTTGCATTTGATTTTTGATCTCAAACAAGATCACATGTAGTTAGTGTGGTGATCTTATTATTCCTTTCTTTATGTCTTCCTTTTTTTGAACAGGTTCCTTACCAAAGAACTTGATTTGTTTGAGGCTTTGAGCTTTTAGTTGGTGAATGTTTCAGGAAAAAATTGTTGGCTGCGTTTCTTCCCCGAGAAATCTCAGCAACAAGCTTCATCACAAGAAGCATAAATGTGTTATAAATGTTGATGCATTCTCTTAGTGTTCTTACGAGTGACTTCTCTGAAATATAATAAAGGTAAAGATCCAAAAAATTTCCATTTAATTTTTGACCTCAGACAAGATCACATGTAGTTAGTGTGGTGATCGTATAATTCCTTTCTTTATGTCTTCATGCTTTGAACAGGTTCCTTAGCAAATAATTTGATTTGCCTGAGGGCTACATGTGTAGTCTCAATCTCTAATGCTGACACGGTGTACCTTGGTGAGTAACAATCTTACAACCTCAAAACGAACTTTCTCTTCTTCTTCCTCTTCAGTTACAAAAAAAAAAAAACATTGTTTTATGATACATGTAGGTGGGAAGACGAACTAGCTGAGAAAGTAGAGTACAATGCTGACAAAACTGTTAAGACTGAGATTGTCGAATCTTCGTTCATTAAGGTACTTTTAGTTTTACGAGCCATTACAGATTTTCTGAAACTGTTTTCTTTATTACTAAGATTTTTTTCTGTCATTTGCATTACACAGATTCCTCTAGGTGTCACATAGGACAACTCATTGGGTCTGTTGATGTTGAGGACTCTGTGAAAAGGGGAACAACTGTTTTCCAACTTGGTCTTTTGGCTGAAGCACATAGGGGAGTGTTGTATGTCGATGAGTAAAATCTCTTAGATGAGGGCATTAGTAATTTGCTTCTCAATGTATTGACGGATGGTGTTAATATAGTTGAAAGAGAAGGAATCAGCTTTAGGCATCCATGTAAGCCACTATTAAGTGCAACCTATAACCCGAGTTTTTTTTTAATCTTTAGTGAATTATGATGTGTTTCTTTTGGGTAGTTCCCAGATCTTTCTCATTTTACATCACAATGTTAACATTTTCAGTGCATACCTTCCTATGAGTTTAAAAGATCACGTCGTAGCAGTTGGCATTGACACACAGTTTCAGGAAAGCAGTAATGAGGTTTTTAGAATGGTAGATGAAGAAACATAAACAGTAAAGACACAGGTACCTTCAAATAAATCAAGAGATAAAGGGATGGGATGCTATGCTTCTTATCAAACTTTTATCGCTCTTAACACAATGCATTTTCTCTGACTGCTGATTATATTGGCTAGAGAATACTTGAAAGATGTCAAAATAAGTAGAGATCAATTGAAATATCTGGTTTTTTTAACTCCTATATTATTCCGTTAAAATTGGATCATAGTACTTTCGCTTGCCCTCATGTTATTTTTCCTTTTGCTTTTATTTATGTTGACCAACGTTTGCATCTGCTTCTTCACCTAAAACAATTTCATTCTCTGCAGTCATATTTGACAACAAATATTAGAACTAATCAAGACCAAAATTAGACATCAAGTCATTGTCTCACATGAATAGTTTACAAGTAGTTTCAGAGTTCCAACACGTTTTCAAGTAGTGTACATTGCTCTCAGATTCTTTAGAATTCTGCTACAATATTCCATATGAGCAGTCACAATTGTGTCGAACTAACTATAGGATTTTTTTTTAAAATAACATATTGCAAAAAAGATATTAGACATAATATATCATGATTTCCGTATAATCTCATCTTCCAATAAATAATTATTTAGAAATATCCAAAAGTGATATGCTATCAATTTTACAAGAAGAGAAGATAATGTATAAGTAAACATAATAATTTGTTGATAAGATACATCAAAATTTAGATTTCCGATTTTTGCATTCATATTTCTTAGCCCTAACAATTTGGAAATGTTATGACCATACATTATTAAATCATAATTTTTTTTTTACCAAAAGAAATAATAATTTAAATTTTTGCATAAGAGTAAATATGTATGGAATAGTAAAAATTAATTTTTTAGTTTATAGAAGGATTAGGTCTTCGACTGTAAATGTGTGTAGATTCATAAAAAAAGATGTTGCATAATGTAAGACTTTTCCAAACGTTAGTATTTGGAAAAGTAAACTATAGGCCATGTCATACGTTACAATTAAATAACATACAATATCTTATTTTTTTAGCTATGAGAATAGTCGAATAATAAACGTATAATAGAATGTTTTTATACATGGATATAGAGTTCATATTAAGTGCTAAAAATATGTATAGAACTAAAACATTTACTTTCATAATATTTTCTGGATGATTAGAATATGTTATGTAATTTTTACTATTCTTGCATTTCCAAACTTAAGATGATGGTGAATCAATTTTTTTTAGTACGACAGTCCTTTTTTTTTGTCGATCGAATGTGAGGTTGATTTTTTTTATACCATCTTTTATGTTTATGTGTTTCGTTAAATATTATCACAAAATATGATTCTCTAATATTTCTTTAATTTACCTTTTTAAATCGAATATTACATGGTAATGTTGTCTTGGTTAGTTATACTTTAAAATGTTATTTGAATTAATTGAATTGAAATCCAATGTCCGTGCAACGCACGGGCCAGAATACTAGTTTCACTATAACCGAAAAGTGAAATAACCTTAAGAATTCTTAGTTTCTTCGCAAGTCTGAATTAGAAAACAACAGATCTTAAAAATCAAAATAAAAACTGTAAGAAATAATGACCTTAGACATGTCTATTTAGATAAGATTATTTGGAACTAATCCTAAATATATCTAGACTGTGAATCTTTATCCAAATAGGATTTAACATATTCCTTAATATATCTCACAAATCTCCACATTTGTCTTTGCCTTTAGCCCAAGTATTCATTCTTGAAAATCCATTTCAATTGGCCCACCACACAACTCTTCTTATCCAAAGCTGGCCCACTTTGAATTTGCTTTAAACCCAAACTTGTTGGCCCAGCTGAAATCCTTTTGACAAAGTCCAAGCTTTTTGTCCATTTGCGTTTATCTTTGGAAAGCATGTTCGGCCCACGCAATTTTGAGCTTTTGGGCCGTTAATAAAGATAGCCCATCCGACCAACCCTAATCACCTCTAGTGGTCACGGTCACTCCATCATCGACATCAGAGCAAGTTTTTTTTTTTTTTTTTGTTGACAAACTACATCAGAGCAAATTTCCGATGAATCCTTGATGTGAGCTTCTCCTAAGGTGAGCTCTGTCTCCATCTCTCTTTTACCTTCTAAGATTTTGAAATTTCAATCTAACCTGAAGATATTTCCCCTTTGGCATGTCAAGCTTCTCTTCTACCTTGAATCGCCGTTCATCGGCGAGACCAATCGACCTTGGCTGAGTTCGCCAAAGTTCTCCAAACTCTGCCATGTTTCGCCTGAAGCCAGTTGAGCTCCACCGTGAGTTTTCCCAGTCAACTCCGAGTCTAAGCCGAGTCAACTCTGAGTCGTCTCCGAGTCTTAGCCGAGTTTGACTAAATTTGAGGTGAGCTTCGATATTTGCCTCTCTTGCTTGTTGAGCTTGTTGGTCCAATACTCAAGCTCGGAGCTCACGCGGGAAGTTCAGGTTTTCTGTTTTTCTGTTTATACCCGTTACAGGATGAGTTATAGCCGTTGAGCTGGTTTAATTGTGTTACTCGGTTTGAGTCAATTAAGTCGGTTCAATGTGCTATGGTTTAGTCCGGTTATGTAAACCCCTATATGTATAAAGGGGTGTATGTAACGGTGTATTTGTTCAGTTGGTCATCTTGTTCGACCTTCGTTTTTTTTGTTCCCCGTGAGTGAGCTCTGTATCTTCTCGCCGAGCCTCTTGATCTTTCCAAGAGCTCGATTCTTTCGTCTAGTGATCTTGCTGAGCTGAAGCTTAGCCCCAGTGAGTAGTTCCACATATCGTGGGCGAACACTGGGTAATCAAAATCCCATGTGTCTTTATTGTTCTTGCGATTCCTTTTATCTCTGTTCAATTTGTGCGTTCAATCAAGTGAAAGAGAGATTGCAAGCGTGAGGGTGATTGATTCGAAGTATCGGAATCGGGTGTTAAGCGCAACAAGTGGTATCAGAGCCGGAGGTTCTTTAATCCGGTCTGGGTTCCGATGTCGACGAAGACGAAGATCCGTGCGAAGGTGGAGCTGTTTGATGGATCCGGGGATTTCTCGCTATGGACCATCAGGATGATGGCTCACTTCGGTGTTTCAGGATTGAAAGAAGTAGTTCTCAGTGATGACTTTGAAATCGAATCCTCGACACCTAAAGATGAAGAAAAGAAGACCGATGGAGATGAATTGGTGAAACCCGACGTTGAACCAAAGAAAGTGCTTGACCCTACGAAGCTGGAAAAGGATGAAAGGGCCAAAGACATGATCATCTTGAACATCAGTAACCAGGTACTGAGAAAGATTAAACACAGTACTACCGCAACATCTATGTGGACCTTACTGGAAAGATTGTATATGTCAAAATCTCTGCCAAACAGAATCTTTGTACAATCTCAGTTCTACACCTTCAAATGTGATAGCTCAAAGACTATAGAGATTAACGTTGATGAATTCCTTAAGATTGTAGCTGAAATGAGCAGTCTTAATGTCAGTGTTAGTGACGAGATTCAAGCAATCGTCTTCTTGAACTCTCTTCCTATGAGCTATGATCAGTTAAAGCACACATTGAAGTATGGTAAGGATTCATTGACCCTGGAGGATGTGTGTTCAGCAGCTCGGTCGAAGCAAAGAGAGTTGCAGGAGAGTAGTAAGACTGAAAAGGGGTCATCAGTAGCCATGTATACCAACGACCGAGGTAGATCCGGCAAACGGGATTCATCTGTCTCCAAAGAATCTCGTGGACACAGCAAGCATCGGAGCAAATCAAAAACGAGAAAAGTGACATGCTGGTATTGTAAGAAAGAAGGCCACGTCAAGAAAGACTGTTATGCTCGGAAGAGAAATCTTGAAAGTGAGTCTGATGGTGAAACTGCGGTAGCCATAAGCCAACCTGACACTGGAGATGCACTAAATGTATCCCTAGATGAATCAAAAGAGAACTGGGTCATTGATTCTGGCTGTACCCATCACATGACATCAAGGAAGGATTGGTTTGTCCAATTTACAGAGAAAGGATCTAGCAAGATTCTTCTTGGAGACTATCACTCGGTAGAAACTCAAGGAGTTGGGAGCATACGGATTGACTCTCACGGTGGATCAGTGAAACTCCTTCAGGATGTCAGGTACGTCCCAAGCTTAAGAAGGAACCTTATATCAACCAGTGTCATGGACAAGCAAGGTTTCTCGCACTCAGGAGGAAATGGTAAGATCAGATTCCACAAGAATAATAAGCTGGCCCTACAAGGTACTCTGAGGAATGGACTGTACATCCTGGATGGTGAAACAATGACACATGAAATATGTCAGGTAGAGATAAAGAAGGGCTCATCAGCGAAATCAGTCTGGCACAGTCGCCTGGGCCACATGAGATACAAGAACATGCAGGTTCTGGCCAGAGATGGAATCCTTAGCAAGAAGGACATTGGCAAGGAATTCTTCTGTGAGCATTGTGTTGTGGGAAAGGCAAAGCGGGTCAGTTTTGAGAAGGGTAAGCACAATGCCAAAGGAGTTTTGGATTACATCCATGCTGATCTTTGGGGCTCCCCAAATGTGCAGCCTTCTATCTCAGGTTGCCAGTACTTTCTATCAATAATTGATGACCACTCACACAAGGTTTGGCTATGTTTTCTCAAAACAAAGGATGAAACATTTGCAAAATTCTGTGAGTGGAAAACCTTGGTGGAGAACCAGGTGGACAGAAAGGTCAAGTGTCTTCGTACTGATAACGGCTTAGAGTTCTGCAACAAGATGTTTGATGAGTTCTGTAGTAAACAAGGAATCCGCAGGCATAGAACCTGTACCTATACCCCACAGCAAAACGGGGTGGCAGAAAGGATGAATAGAACTATGATGGAGAAGGTCAGATGCCTTCTGAATGAATCTGGATTAGAGGAAAGGTTCTTGGCTGAAGCTGCTGCTGTCTCAGCGTATACCATTAATCGATCTCCATCATCAGTAATTGGTTTCAAGTCTCCTGAGTCAGTCTGGCTAGGAAAACAACCAGGGTATAAACACCTAAGGAAATTTGGGTATGTTGCTTATGTTTACATGGACCAAGGGAAGCTCAAGCCCAGAGCAGTCAAAGGAGTGTTTATAGGATATCCCACTGGTACAAAAGGGTATAAAATCTGGTTGCTAGAGGGAGACAGGTTTGTGGTCAGTAGAAATGTTAGATTTCAAGAGGATCAGTTGTACAAGGATCTACTGACTATTTCAGACGCTAAAGATGAGGTATGTGATCCTAAAGGTAAAAGACAAAGGTACTCTGACATTGAGGACTTGGAAAGATCAGAACCTGCAAGCTTTGATCAAGGTGGAGTGTCTCAGGATATAGAGACTGAAAATGACAGTGATCAAGGAGATGGGGAAACATCACCACATCAGTCTGGATCAAGAGGCAAAACTCAAACAAGTCTCAGTAAGTATCATCAAGCTAATGATCGACCTAAAAGGAAGATTGTTAGACCAATCAGGTTCAATGACTACGATTGTACTGAGGAAGAAGTGGCGTTTGCATTATTTGTATCTGAAACAATGAACACTGAAGAGCCAGAGAATTTTGTTGAAGCAAAGGCTAGTGAACATTGGGACAAATGGAAGAAGGCTACTGATGAGGAAATGGAATCACTTCTGAAGAACAAAACGTGGGTACTTGTTGATAGACCAGAAAACCGTAAGATCATAAGTTGTAAGTGGCTGTTCAAGATAAAGCCAGGCATACAGGGAGTTGAAGATAACCGGTATAAGGCCAGATTAGTGGCTAGAGGCTTCTCTCAGAAGGAAGGTATAGACTACCAGGAAGTGTTTTCACCTGTTGTGAAACACGTGTCTATCAGGATGTTACTATCCATGGTTGTGTGTTTGGACCTGGAGCTAGAGCAGATGGACGTGAAGACAGCCTTCCTCCATGGAAGCTTGGAAGAAGATCTGTATATGTATCAACCAGAGGGGTATGAAGATACCAAAAGGAAAGATCAAGTGTGCTTGCTAAAGAAATCCTTGTATGGATTAAAGCAGTCTCCCCGCCAGTGGAACAAAAGATTTGACAAGTTCATGAAAGATCAAGGCTTCAGTAGAAGTGAACACGACATGTGTGTCTACACAAAGGAAGTCTCAAAGCATAACCACGTATACTTGTTACTATACGTGGATGATATGCTGTTAGATGCAAAGGATATGATCTACATCCAAGACCTGAAGGAGCAGTTAAACTTGGCGTTTGAGATGAAGGACCTAGGAGCAGCACGGCGGATCCTCGGAATGGATATCATAAGAGACAGATCAGCAGGTACACTCAGGTTATCACAATCTCATTATCTTGAAAAGGTGGTTCACAATTTCAGGATGACAGATGCAAGAAGCTCCTTAACTCCCATTGGAGCCCATTTCAAACTGTCTGCAGTAACAAACCAAGAAGAGTGTATTGATACGGAAACAATACCATATTGCTCTGCGGTTGGTAGCATCATGTATGCAATGGTAGGATCAAGGCCTGATCTAGCCTATGGGATTGGGTTAGTCAGCCGTTTCATGAGCAAACCAGGACACATTCACTGGGAGGCAGTGAAGTGGTTGCTTAGTTACATCAAGGGAACTGAGGACATTCAGCTTGTTTATACCAAGGCTAAAGATCCTCACATACAGGGATTCTGTGATTCGGACTACGGTGGAGACCTTGACGGAAGGCGTTCTATATCAGGCTATGTCTTCACGTTTGGTGACAATGTTGTAAGTTGGAAGTCCAGTCTGCAACCTGTTGTTGCGTTATCCACAACTGAAGCAGAGTTCATCTCTCTAACGGAAGCTGTTAAGGAGGCAATCTGGCTTAAAGGATTGCTTGAAGATTTTGGTTTTCACCATGATGCAGTGAAGGTTCACTGCGATTCGCAAAGTGCAATTTGTCTCTCAAAGAACAATGTGTTCCACGAGAGAACAAAACACATTGCAGTCAAATACTATTTCATCCGAGATATAATCTCAGACGGTATTGTTGATGTTCTGAAGATTCACACCAGCAGGAATCCTGCAGATATTCTGACTAAAGTGGTTCCCGTGAGCAAGTTCAAGTCTGCATTGGACATGCTCAAAGTCATCAGAGCCTGAGATGGCTCGTGTTAGCTAAGCGGTGTAAGCTCAGAAGGTGAGATCACAGGTGATTCGAAAGATGTTGATTGTTGTCTGTCTTTGTTGAGTCTGTGTTGTAGATTCTTAAAGGTTGTATGGAGTTTGAGTATAGGACCAAGGTGGAGTTTGTTGAGCTTGTTGGTCCAATACTCAAGCTCGGAGCTCACGCGGGAAGTTCAGGTTTTCTGTTTTTCTGTTTATACCCGTTACAGGATGAGTTATAGCCGTTGAGCTGGTTTAATTGTGTTACTCGGTTTGAGGCAATTAAGTCGGTTCAATGTGCTATGGTTTAGTCCGGTTATGTAAACCCCTATATGTATAAAGGGGTGTATGTAACGATGTATTTGTTCAGTTGGTCATCTTGTTCGACCTTCGTTTTTTTTGTTCCCCGTGAGTGAGCTCTGTATCTTCTCGCCGAGCCTCTTGATCTTTCCAAGAGCTCGATTCTTTCGTCTAGTGATCTTGATGAGCTGAAGCTTAGCCCTAGTGAGTAGTTCCACATATCGTGGGCGAACACTGGGTAATCAAAATCCCCTGTGTCTTTACTGTTCTTGCGATTCCTTTTATCTCTGTTCAATTTGTGCGTTCAATCGAGTGAAAGAGAGATTGCAAGCGTGAGGGTGATTGATTTGAAGTATCGGAATCGGGTGTTAAGCGCAACATTGCTCTTGTTTAATGTTTCTAATTAGACTAACTCCAAGATTCTCTCTGTTGAATTTTCGCGCTGAGAATTGGGAAGAACATTCGGAGTTGTTGAATTATTACGGCTTGCAAAACAATGCAAAATGGTCTAAAACTCAATAGCTAATTTATAATGGGCCTAAATAAGCAAGCCCATTAATTTGTCCCGCCAAATTTACCCATTGCTTTCCTCTTTCCCGCTATTTCCACAGAAGGCCACTCCAAATACCCTTGTCTAATCGACATTCCTCTCCGGCAAGATCTTCCAGAAAAACGTAAGCTTTCTGAAATTAACTCCTGCTGCTGTCAGTATAAGATTCAATTCGATTATGATGTTCATCTGAATCTCTACTTAGAAGGAAAAAAACTCTCTTTTTTGGGCCCAGATAGTAAAGAAGAACCCTTTTGTTTTGTCTCGTTGTGGGAAAGATGACGAGAGAGGAGACTGAAAGCAGAGGAGATGATATGATGATCGATGAACCACAAACCACCGACCCAAAACCTAAAATCGAAAACCCAGAAGAATTCAATGTTCATTACCTCCGAATTTACTACGGCAAGTTTTGTTTTATTTTATTATCACCATTTGTTGTTCTTCGCAAATCATATCTTTCTGTTTCATGATGCTTTGATTAAATATATGTATTGCAGGAAATCTATTCCCTTACAGTGATATTCACAAATGGCTTTCATACGGACATGGTACTTGTGTTATTTACTCTTGTTTTCTCTTTCACACACTCATGAAAAGCTAATTATATTGTAATCTCTGTATAGATGGGAAACATCCTGGTTGCGATGAATACTATTTTGGTAGAAGAGAATTCTCGTTTACACTTGAGAACGATGTTTATCTGCGGTATAAGTCCTTCAAGAATGCTTCAGCTATGGAAGATGCTATTAAAGGGAATTTTCCATACAAGATTGATATTGGTGCTGTCTATAGCGTCGACGTAAGCCATTTTTTCTAACTTCATCGATGTGTGCTTGAGAAACCATTGTTACTCAGAAAAAAAAAACATTTATAAATCTCAAATTTCTCTTGCAGCCGGATAAGAGGCATGCCTATTCTCAAAGTGGTACCAATGTGTTTACTCCTGTGGAGAGGGAGTTGGTCTTTGATATTGTGAGTTTTAATATCTTATCTAGATTTGACTGGTCTTATGTATATTAACTTGAATATACTTTTGTGTTTTCTCAGGATATAACAGATTACGACGACGTTAGGTACTGTTGCTCCGGAGCCGATGTTTGCTCCAAATGTTGGCCTTTAATGACAGTTGCTATCAAAGTCATTGATACTTCCTTAAGAGGTACCACATTTGTTCTCTCAACTTTCAAATAGATACGACTAGAATGGGGTGGTGTTCCTGAGATTTTCAGTCTTTTCTTAGGAAGATCAATGTAGTCACTCATTTTGGTCTTGCCAATTGCAGAGGATTTTGGTTTCAAACACATCCTTTGGGTCTTCAGCGGTCGTCGTGGAGTTCACTGTTGGGTTTGTGATCCTAAAGCTCGAAGGTGAACAATTACTGAACGAACACTTGGTTCATTTCGTTTGGTGTATGAATCACTTTCTGCATTTCATCGTCTGCGTTATGAAATGATCCTCTGTGTAATCAATCCCTGCAGGTTGACTAATGAACAAAGATCAGCAGTTGCTGAATACTTCCGTGTTTATAAGGTGGTATTCTCAAGAGCTAAATTGTGCTTTATGTTGTTGGTTTCTGGTATTTACGAAACTCTCTAAAGTCTAGTTAATGTTTATGAGTCACAGGGAAATGAAAACAATGCAAGAAAAGTAGCTCTTATGGGTTATTCTCTTCATCCGTTCCTTGCGTACGTGTTTCACCATCAACTTATTGATTTCAATAACACTACCTCTGCTACTAATCTCATCTGGCTTTACAGGAGATCGTATGTGGATTTTCTCAAGGGTTTCTTTGAGGGTGAATTACAAGCAACTCAAAGTATATTCTCAAGCAAAGAAAAGTATGAGAAGATACTTGAGATGATTTCAGATGAAGGTATGGAAGTGTGATAATGTATTTTTCCAGTTTAAACGAGTTCCTTACCTCTGTTAGGTCACTTATAATGATCTATATCTTCACGACAGATATTCAATCAGAGCTCAGAGAAAAGTGGGAGAATTCTGCTAGATCATCTCTATCAGAAGAAGCCATCAGCCTTGTAAGGTGGGAGCAGCTTAAAAACACACTGCAATCGAAGAAACAGAAGGTGTGTAATGTTTTTCCAAATGAACAGAAAAATATATGTATGTTAAGTGTTGTGAAATGCTTATTTGTCTTTCACTCAGATTTTAGCTCGATGAACTTGAATCACATATCTGTTCATCTTCAATCCTGTATTTCAATGTCTCAGGCTCCGACACTGCGGATGTGCGTAGAAGAAATTGTCTTCACCTTTACGTATCCTCGAATTGATTTGGAGGTTTGTTATAATATATGCTACAAGCCTCCATGCTATTATGAGATGATATTTTCTTGATGTATAAGATCTTATAGCAACAGAAAAGTGACGTTGTATGGTTTCTTCTGTAATTACAGGTCTCAAAACAAATGAACCATTTGCTTAAGGCACCCTTCTGTGTCCACCCCAAAACAGGTCCCTTCCGTTGATTCTTAAATATATCACATCAATTGATACGAGTCATGTTCATACCTTAAGAAATGTCTTGTGGTTTTCAGGTCGTGTCTGTGTTCCTATCGACCCTAATAACTGCGATGAGTTTGATCCATTGGCAGTTCCAACACTTTCACAGGTAAAGTAATAGACAATATGCGGTGTGGATCTGAAATAGCTCCCTCAAGATATTGTTCCTGAATCTTATATTTCATTTTTCTAATGAGTTTCAGCTAATAGAAGAAATCAATTCAGGAGGTTCCGAAATGGATGTAGGTGATAATGGTACGTTCTTAAATACAATAAATGTTGGCATGTTTCAGATTTAGCATATAACTAGCATAAATAATTTCAGTTATTTAACACATGACAGATTCAGATGGAAGTTTACTTGGGAAATCAATCAAGTTCTTCAGAACCTCATTCCTAGAACCTTTACAAAAATCATGCAAGGTAAATCTCTCATTGCTCTAATCTCCTTTATCCTCTATATCTAAAAATATGTAAAAGGACTCTGATGCAGCTGTTGGAAGAGTGATATGTATTAATGAAATGTCTGCAGGAAGAAATAGAGAGTTCATACAAAACTAAAATTGGCAAGTCTAAGGATTCATTCAGCTGGTAACTGAGGTATTGAGTGGTTTACTGTCCGGTTATTTGGTCCAAGTTTCGATTTCAGTCTGGTTCAGTTTGTAATGTATAATCTTCTCTAAGCTTTACAATCTGTCATTAGAGTTAGTCTATATCATGTTGTGATGTTTCTTAAAAAAATAACATCTATAAGCGAATTATTAATAGCGCATGACATAATAGCGCATATTTATATGGTTATGAATTACACAAAAGATTCTACATTAATAATCAAAGATGGTTAAGGTAACGAATGTTAAAAGGTGTAGCCACAGTTTGGTCCCCATCAAGAAGTGCTTTGGCAACAATGAGATTAGCAGCTTCGGTTGGGTGATACGCGTCCCAAAAGACAAATTTGGACCGGTCCTCACAGGCCGCTTGGCTCGAGTTCTGTTTCGGTCCCTTGAAGCAAGTAAAGGGTGGAAAGTAACCGCCACAACAAGGCTTGTCCGCGTTCTCCAACCCTTCCAAACCAAAACATTTATTTCATTAGGATTATAATCAGATCAAAACATTTCGTTACCTAGCCTATAATTCTTACCAAATTGACGATAGTTTAAAACCAGTTTCAAGAATAGGTCGTAGGAGTTGGCGTAGACAAATCTAGTGTTGTGATCTTCGGATCTTAACTCACTATTCAGTGTCGTAAGTGAGTGTCTAAGCTTCATGTTATAGCCACGGACTATTTGGTTGACTTGGTCGGAGCATTTTCCGGCTGGTACAAGATTCAAAGCACGAGCAAATGGTATGCAACCGAGTGGACCTACTCCGACCACCACGAACTTTCTAGCTCCTAGTTGATGCAAACGCTATAAACACACCGTTAATATGATTTAGATCGTGCATGTTATGTTACTTGTAACTTTGTAAGTAACATATTATTTTTTTATCTTATGTAACGTATTATTTTTTTACTACCTTAAGGTGTGTGGTTAAAAGAAAGACCATGGAATCTTGTAAGACATCAATGGGGAGCTTGTCTTGAGAGAAGAAAGGTATAGATGGTTGGATGTAATTTAATATATCATTTGACCCAATTGTGATTGTGAACATTGCCTTCTTCAAAATCTCTTTCGTACCATTTTCACCAATCATTCTTACCATATAATCTCTACTCTTCTCAAAGTTACTCACTTGTTCTCTCAACGGAACCCTCCCAATCTGTCAGAAACAACAACACAAAAAAAAACTGTCTGTTGTCTCCATATAATATTGGATTGTAATAGACATTTTAAAACAACATTTATAAATATAGATGGAAGCTTACGAACAAAAGTCCAGTGTCGTCAAAGATTCCAGCCGAACCAGAAGCATAGTTGATTCCATTGTGAATTGTGTTAGCCTCAGTGTTTGGTTCAAGATATGGAGGTGGTGCTGATTTTGCTCCCAAGGCTTCACCTGTTTTTATAATTTCACTGATTATTATTATTATTATATCATAAGACAACTGATCACAGATTAGCATCATCTATACTTTCAAAACCAAACGTTAAGTAATGAAAGAGACGACCAATTCAGAGAATAGATAAATTAATACTCCTACATGAATGAATTGTTGGTTGCATTTATGGAATAGCATTTTGACTTATCCACGTTATATACATAACTCTGTTTTTATTGCTACTGTTTTCAACATGTCGGTCCAACCCAATGCTGCTGACTTTTACATGCTATAAAACGAGTCAACTTATCTATCAATCGTTGACTTCCAAACTTGTCTCTTAAATCGTTGTAACTAACCTTTACATCAAGGCACATTTATATCTCTAACTAATGTACTAACCACTTTTTTCATATTTTCTCCGGTTTCACAATAAAAGGTTGTTTTACTATAAAATCTTTTTGTTTAAGAAAGATTATCGTTTTATGATTGTAAATATAATTATTAATGTTGTAAATACATACTATAATTTATTTCTACGTTAAACTAACATAAAAATGCAATATATAACAGAAGTTGAATAATCTCTTAGATTAGAAGTATAATATAAAAGAATAATTTGTTTCTTAATTCATTTAAAACATACTAGTGAGTGAATAAACTGTACGTACCAACGATATCAGAAATGGTCCGACCATTAGTGAATCGTCCGGTGGGTTGGCCATTGGAAGGTCCGAAGTCGATACCGTAAGGAGAAGAATCAGCTTTTGACAATGTGAAAAGATAGTTATTGTTTCCAACATCTACCAATGAGTCTCCAAATATGAAATTTGTAAAAGATTGAGCAGCTTGACAATGTGACAGCCAAAGAAGGAGAAGAAGAGTGAAGTTTAAAGGCTTGTGGGAACATCTATATGTGATCTTCATTTTTTTTTTTTTTAACTTTGATTTGTCGAATCTTTGCCAATGGAGAGAGAGAGAGAGATGTATACTGTTTTGGTTATATGTAGTTAAGACGTTTGAACCATTCCTCTTGCTTACGTTACGTATGTAACATTATGACTTGTTCAAAAAGGTAGCGCACATGGTTCTTCTACGTACACTATTATTACTTAGTTTGTTGGTCGAGTAACACTAACACAACGATTGATTTCTCCTGAGTGTGCATATATATATACTTTACGGACTCTTTGGTACAAAGTCACTGTAAATCTCAAAAGTAATCGAGGGTTTAGCTAAATTAATACTTTTTTCCTTGTAAGTTTTGTAGTCAACATTATGAATCGTGATAGGAAAACAAACTATAGGCAAGGCTGTCTTTTAGATGGACTGATTAATATTCAAAGACAATATATGATCATGCAAAGAGTTTTATTAATTACGCATGTGACATATCGACCACACTTGACAACTCTATATATCTTTCAGTTTTCTAATAAAGTATTATATCCCGTATATGCAAAATTGTAATTTAATAAACATTTTACAATCCTTTTAAAAAAAAAAAAACAGAAAACAAAATCATATCACTCACGAAAATAACCAAAATAATTTTGGTACTATTACGTTTACCGTTTGTTTAATTTACCCTAATACTTTGTTTAATTATTTTTACATTTCTTTTTTTACCTTTTTAGTCAATTCTTCTACATTCATTATATTTATTTCTATTATTTATCAAGAGGTTATAACTCGAAAAATATTTTCTACCGAAAAGTTTCGACGAAGTACTAACAAATGAACATTGTCAAACAAAAGATTACTTCATTTGTTGTTACAAAAAAAAAAGATTACTTCATTTGTATGATTTAACTTAATTGGAAAGTGAAGTATATTTTCTGGTTAAAAAAATATTTCTATTAAAATCGGAAAATTGAACAATTTAAAAAACAAAATTAATTGGAGAATGAGTCAAATACTTATTTACTTTTCATTTTAATATTTCCTTTTTAATTATAATTCTAATTTCTTAGAACTTTGCATTTTTATATTTATGTTAACTATATATCAAATTTTAATATTTTATATTTGTTAACATTTGAATAATAAACTTGACATGTACAAAATCATGTTAATATTAAATTTGACACATCAGACTGTATTTAATAAGATGTGGAGTACTTATTTATATATATATCTCGATTATGTAGAAATTTAGAGAGAAAAACACAAAATGATAAAATTGGCAAGTATATTTATAGATTTTCGCCAAAAAGAGCAGATCGACTTATAGATATGTACATATTGCAATCAAAGAAAATAAAAACAATAGTAGAACTACCTTGAATAAGTTTCAAATTGGTTATATAAATAATTTCAAAAGATATTATACTGCTAAATTAAATTACTATAATGTTTATTTCAGTTACTAATTTTGTCTACAATTTTTTATAGAATTATTAGAAAGTTTAATTAAGAAAAATATGTAATAGAATAAAATACCGTGACATTTTTCAGCATTTGATTTTAGTTTTTTTGGATAAGATAACCTAAAAAGATTCACAGTAACAAAATATCTATTAGCTATTACAGTTTCATCAGTACTTCCAGACCCTCAAAAGTCTCTCATACATAAATTAATATGTTACATTCCAAATAAAACATATTATGTACAACTATAACGAACATTAAATTAGTTAATTTAGGGGTTGCCCACCAAAAAAGGATTCAACGTCCACCCAATTTCATCACTTTGGACAGCAAATTATGTTAAATGAAACAATAAATTCATATATCCGTCATCTGCTATAAACTACCTCTCTCACACACATCATCAAATTATATAACACTCTCAGATACACATCCAAACATATTCAAATCAAAATCATTTCTTCATCACCACCACCACACATCATGGCCATTGCACGGTGGCTCAACCGCACCGTGGGCTTCTTCGTCTTTTTGTTCCTCGACATTGTCGATTTCTTGCTTTGTTATACTTACAAGACTTTAGATTTCTTTTTTGAATCCGAATGGAAACCATGTTATTGCTCTTCTCCACGCGAGGCACAAGCCAAGACAGAGAAGATTATAGTTTCCGAACGAAGAGAGTACTCAAAGGTTGTGTCTATGACAAGAACTAAGATCCATTTCGATGAGATCTCAGACACACTTTACTCACGTGGTCCTTCGCTTCTAATGAGGCTCTCTAAGCTCGTGAAGTCCGTGAAATGCTTCAATTATAAAGGTTTGATCATGAGAGGCATTGTGGTGGAATCTTGTGATCATAGTGAGCCTAAGAAGAAGATTAACAAAAAGAGATTAATGACTTTGAACTCTACGGTCGTTGAGAGAACTCCGACAACACCAAGATGGTCTGATTGTCATTGCAGCTTTTGCACTTCATGGCTTTCTTCTTCCAACAAAGATTCTCTATTTGTCAAAGTTCAACAACCCAAAGGTAAAAAAATTAAATCCACTATCTTTTTGAATTTCATATATTATTTGTATTTATACACATTCAGAAAAATTGAATGTTTGGTTACCTTAAATTCCTATGAGATGAAAGTTGGTTCTTTGTTCTAAAAATAGTAACATGAGCTTAAGACAACAAAAATCACCATTTACATAAAAGTAACAGATAATTCATCTATTTAATATAATCACTAATTTTTTTTTTTAACTTAATGAGCATATTAAGAAAATGTGAAAACATATTATTTGTCATAACAAAAATTAATAACTTATTATTTACTGAAAAGACAATTAGGGAAAAACTAAAAAGTAATATATATTTTTTTCATTGGAAAAACCAAAACTTAGTTTAAAAGAAAAAAAAATGTTTTTGATTAAAACATCAATTAATGAATATGGTTATTTTTACAAAAGAGTACTTATAATGTTTTGAGTCGGGTAGATATACTCCATCTATTTAAAAATATAAGATGTTTTATCTAAAACACAAAGATTTAATAAATTATTTTGCTTACACAATTATTATTGAAATATAATTAATACATTTTAACCAATTTTTAAATAAATAATAAAATTGGTTACATAATATTTAATAAAGTTAGAAGGTGTTTTGAAATATGAAAATAACTCATTTGTGAAAGAACTCTAAAACAGCTTATATATTGAAATAGAAGGAAGTATTATATTCTAAGTATTATATTCTTGTCGTCATCATCCCATACACTAGAAGCTTTCTTATTTTGGTATTTTGGGGAATATAATAAGGTAAGAAATAAAGAAATGGGATATGTATATGTGCAGATAATAAGAAGGCACGAGACAACATTGTGTTCATACATGGATTCTTATCATCATCCTCCTTTTGGACAGAGACTCTCTTCCCAAACTTTTCTGATTCAGCCAAATCGAATTATAGGCTCATCGCAGTTGATCTTTTGGGTTATGGAAGAAGTCCAAAGCCTAATGACTCCTTGTATACATTAAGAGAACATTTAGAGATGATTGAGAAATCAGTGATCTCTCAATATAAACTCAAAAAGTTTCACATAGTGGCTCACTCTTTAGGCTGTGTTTTGGCTCTTGCGCTTGCCGTTAAACACCCTGGAGCTATCAAGTCCCTCACTCTCCTGGCTCCTGTAAGTCAATTATTATACTTACCTAATTCTAACTATTCTATGTTCTTAGAAATCAATCAATGGATCATGACTAGGAAAGTTTTATATCATTTATATATCAGTGTCCGTTTCATTCTCTCTTCTTTCATGTTTTTTTGTTGTTGTCTATAATAAATATGGGAGGGAGAATTTAAACTAAAGATTTCATGAGAATAAAAAGGAAACACTAGTCTACTAGCAGAACCAAAAAATCACGAGACTGCTAATACGGGTGTTTTCAATTCGGTGTTTAGGGTTTTTGATTTCAGGTTTAAGAAATGTAGTAACCAAATTGAAAATGAACCTACTTTTAATTTGTGTTGTATAAACTTAGTGGGACTAACGATATACGAATATTTTGATGTTAACTAAATGAAGTCTTATAATGAATATTGGCAGCCATATTACAAGGTGCCAAAGGGAGTACAAGCAGCGCAATACGTGATGAGGAAAGTGGCTCCTAAGAGCACATACATTGAGGGGTTCTTAAGGGTGAGTTTCTTAACTATTCACGTGGGTCCCACGTGGGGCCCACATGAATAGTTAAGAAACTGTCTCTTAAAATCCTTATCTAAGGATCGATCCTTACACTGTTCACGCCACGTGGCGCATTTTTATTGGTCAACTTTTTTTTTTTAATTTTTTTTTTTTTCGACAGATTAAAAAAAAAAAAAAAAAAAAAAAATGATGAATAGTTAAGAAACTTAGGCGATAACACGGATGGACATGGTCTAAGAACGTCTGGCCACCGATGCAGTTTGGTGCATCGCTAATTAGCTGGTACGAGCACATTGGCCGCACCGTTTGCCTTGTCCTCTGTAAAAGCCATCGCTTGATTGATTCTATCACTCGTCTCCTCACCTTAAACAGGTACATATTTAAGTTGAGTTTTTGATTATGTTTATGTTTGCGTTTTCATATATTCTAATAACCACAAGAAAAGATAAAAAAAAAAAAAAACGCAATCGTGTAAGAAGAAGAACATACGAAATACCGATCGTAAGTTAAGGGCCACAAATTATTTTGTTGAAACTTAAATAAGCAAAATTGACCCGAAGTTCACGGTGCATGAGATTAGGGGTACACCTAAGTGTCTAAAAGTCTATAAGTTTTAATGAACCAACTACTCTTCTTCGACATTTGAAACTGACGTTTCGGAATTGTTAGACAAACTTTCCAATAATCAGATGTTTGATTGGTTCACTTTAGTTATTTTTACATAAAAATATGTAGTACCATATTGGGAAATGCGAGAATGCAAGCTAATTATAGTTTTTTGTAATAGAAAATTTTCTTTAACACAGAAAGCGACTAATATCGACCGTGTCTCCTCCATTATTTATATGACCCCAACATTTTCCATTTTTGGCATTTTATATTATATATCTATCATCTATACAAAATAAACCGACATACATAAACATTATTATTTAAAAAATGTTTTAATTATTTCACAGAAATAATGTAAGTTTAAAAAGAGTTCATAAAAGTTTCTCGTAAGAATTACTTAATCATGAAAAAGTACACTGGCGAACTTTTCATAAACCTAAATTCTATGGCATTTTGGAATTTATTTGTTTGGTTGGTATTTTCTAAAAGAAAAGTTATAGAATGGTATTTTTGAGAAAAGAAACTTAAAGTAAAATATGGTTATAAATTTGAATAAGCTAAACTATTTTTTTGCAGGATGGGAACGTATTTGATAGAAGGATTTTTTTGTCACACACACAACGGGTCATGGCACACATTACACAACATCATCTTCGGAGCAGGAGCCAAGCTCGAGTCGTATCTTGACCATGTCCGTGATCACGTGGACTGTGACGTCACCATATTCCACGGGGGCAAGGACGAGGTCATCCCAGTGGAGTGTAGCTACAGCGTCAAGACTAAAGTGCCACGTGCAACTGTTCACGTCATTCCTGACAAAGACCACATCACCATTGTCGTCGGCCGACCAAAGGACTTTGCTCGAGAGCTTGAGCTCATTTGGCAAAGAGCCACTACTATACACAAGTGAACATATATAATGAAACTTATGAAGTATATAATACTATTTGAAAAGATATATATTTTTTCCTTTTACATTTAGTTAAGAATTTGTTTTGCTTGTTTCGGTTCGAAGAAGAAATGTCAAGACTCTAATTTTATTTTTCTTTTTATAACAAAAGAAAATTAGAGTGTACGTAGGCTCTTGTAGAGACACTTAAGTATAGAAAGATAATAAAAAATAATATGTGGTTGCGTCTTATCGAATAGTCTATTTGCTGCCGATGTTAGAACGAATTCGGTGATTAAAAAATGTTCGTTCATTGCATCCACAAGAGAAATTAAAGCATATAATTCGAAATTTGTTTTTTTTTTTCTTGATGATAGATTCATAAAGTCACTACAAAAAACAGGTTGTATAACGTCGCTTATATCTCATGTTTACATCAATTATTGAATGATACTATAGTATTACTATAACGACGTAGAAAACACGCATGTACTGGGACGTATGCTTTTATAGGGTTTTCTCTGGTCCACTTCCCGAAGCGCCGCCCACCTATCGCCGGATCTACCATGGATTCGCAGATCCAGATCTCCTCCGCCGGAAGTATCGCCTGAGAAGATGCTTCTCATCATCGGGAGCCCGTCTGGGTTAGCCCGAAGAATCGTCTCACCCCTTGGTGTAGATCTGTTAAAAGCTCGAAAGTTGCGCGGCTCATCCGGTCAGCCTCCATCGCCTGAATCTGTAACGCCGGCGAACCCGCCTGCTTTCCGAACCTTAGCTATCGCTCATCGTCTGGAGAAGACACTTTCTCTCAAGACCTTTTCTCTCCCGGAGACGCCAGACACGTTCGAGCCGGAATCTGTGAAGCTCTCTCAACTGTCGGTGCAGCCGAAGCCACCAGCACAGGCGATATCACCAGACCTTCCTCAAATTCCTCCGGATCTACTCTCGTCGTTAAAACCGAAGGTCATGAACATGTCTTCTCTCTCACCATATCAACCTCCGGAGCAGCCAAAGGCGCCAGACCTGCCACCGTACCCACCAGATCTGCCTCCTACGGTGGAAGTTTTCTCGAAACTCAAGGAACCTCCTCTCTGTATCTCACCACCCATCTCCCAAGATATGTCGCTATGGATAAAAGCTTTCTCAAAGCTCAAGTTTTTGCGGAGATGTAGTGAAGTACCGGTCGCTTCTGCCAAGAGCCCCTCTTCTCCAAGGCGAGGTCTCCTCTCCGGTGAGCTTCGACCCGTACAGAGACCGCCAGACACTGCCCTTCCGCCTCATCCTGTCACTCGTTTTCTCAATGTGGGCTGGGTTAAAGAGATTCTGTTAATGGGCCAAATCCTTTCTTACATGCCATCAAGATCAGTGTACACTCAAGTCATCCTTACCAAATCCAAAGGGTTAGTTCAACAGACTCTACGTCAACAGGCAGTGTTATTTTCCTTTGTAGCCTGGGAGAGATCAATCTCATTTTCCTTCCTTATTTGGAAGAGATCCTATCAATCTATTTTCCTAGTCGGGAAGAGATTGTGTTCGTTTTCCTCCTTCCATAAAGAGAGAATTGTTTCATCATACCTCATTTTGTTAAAGGATGGCGTTTTTTTGGATTTAATCTCAAGAAAATCTTTCAACTGTCTCACCAGTTCAGCTTCTTGCTTTGGTGAAGATTGGTTTTCAAGGTCACAAGGTTATGTAATCAGTTTTCAAAGTTCCGGTTTTACCGTGATACTCCCATTGACGCATTTGAATCTTGTTTCAAATTTGCTGTCTGATCTATCTGATTTAGCTTATGCTGATATTATGTCTTACTTGTGTTTTCAAAGAGGATGTAACATGCTCTCTATTTGTACCGTGAAAGTTTAAATTAATGAAGTTAGTTTCGTGACAAAAAAAAAAAACTATAGTGTTACCATCACTTATACAACTGAGTCTGAAAGCAGTGATGCAAATTAATAAGTCAGTTATAACAAGTGATGGTAACATTAACGTCAATTGTAAGTAGTGATTCTAATTTAAATCGATTATTATAACTGATGTAAATTTTACGTCGATTACCATAAACGAGGTTAATTATTTGTGTCGTTTAGTAAATGTGACACTAATATTTACATCAATTTTAACAAAACGAGGTTAATTATTTGTGTCGCTTAGTAAATGTGACACTAATATTTACATTAATATTAACAAACGTTGCGAATGTTTATATCACATATAAGTAATTGAGATTAATATTTGTAACGATTATTGTGGTAGCTATTATTTACTATTTTAAAAAAAACATATGTATAAAAAATACAAACAAAAAATTATTTAAATTTAAATTTATATTTATAATAAAATATATTTACATTAAATAATTAATTTTATATAAAAAATAGAAGAGCTGATGGCAGATCGATAAATTAATATTTATAATATAATAAAATACAATAAATAATTACATAATAAATCTAAAAAATACAAAAAATAAAAATCAGAAAAGCGTTCCGGCGACGTCTTCGTCTCTCTCCCGACGGCTCCGGCGACGTCTTCGTCTCTCTCACTGCGGATCCGGCAAGGATTCATCTTCTTCTTCGTCTCTCTCACTAGGATTCATCTTCATCTTTGTTTCTCTCACTCGATTCAGATTTGTCTCTCTCTCACACTTCTTGAATCTAGCAAGATCTCATCCAACAAGAGCCCTGAGAATTTTTTTAGCCGAGCCTAGCTCATCCACTGCTCTTTGTAGCTACTCAGCTTCAATTCTTCTTCTTTAGTCAGCACCATCTTCGCCAACGCTTCTAGTTGTTGTTGATTATCATATCTGATCAGATCTGCAATGGTTGATTATCATATCAGATCATTGATATTTAGCCTTGCCCTGTAACATAAAAAACGGTTGATTATCATATCAGATTTGCAATGGATCGATTCGAATTGATGGTGGTTTACCTTTCCCCAAGGCAGAGCAGATTTGGTCCCTCTCACTGAGGCTTCGACGACTTGAGCGTATGACGATGAGAGCGTGGAGGAGGGAGATCGTGTCGACTTCGTTGTTGTCTCTTCATATTCGTCTTGATCTGGTTCTTCTTTGCCTTTTTCTTTCAATTTACTTGTGTTTTTGATACCAAAAAAATTGAAGATGAAGATTGAATACACTTGACCGAAAAAGAGAGATTGAGGCTCCGAATGGAGACAGTGGATCAAGCGGTGCGGGATAAACGGATAGGCGGTGCAGAACCGTTCAAGTGCGGTTTGTACGAAAGAAACGCACTATGCGGAATAAGTGTGGTTACTGCGGAACAAGCGGTACGTAAAAATGTTTGAATGGTGAAAATAAGCTGTCTGCGGTACAAGATAAATGTTTGAATGGTAAAAATGACAAAAAGTGGTGTAAGATACATATTAAAACAAATATTTGAACAAAAAATGATTTGTTGAAAAAATTGATTTTGTTTAATTCGGTTTAGATTTCAGTTATTTCAGATCTTGCCTAAATAAATTAAAATTTTCAGTTTTTAAAAAGAATTTTGATTAATTTTTGTTTATTTCGGGTAAACTCGGTTAAATTTTGGATAAATTTGATTACTTCGAGTCAGTTCGGTTATTTACTAAATTTTTGGTATAATTCGGTATATCCGGTTTAAAACCGGTATAAATTGATTTAAAATTAAAAAACTAAATAACCGATCAGGTCGGTCAAATCAAACCGAACCAAATCAATAACCGAAATTAAATTTTAACTATCGAAATAACCAAATTAGATAACTGACATGTTTGGTCAAACTGAACAAAATTAATAACCGAAATTACTTTTATTTGGGGTTTTCGGTTCCGTTTCTTCAATTATTTGGTTTTTTTGGAAGTTTCTTTTTTTTTTTGGCCGAAAATAGCCAAAACTTATATCGGTTTAGTTTGGTGTGGTTCGGTTTCGGTTATTTCTTTTTCAAATTTTGTTGAAATATATTTTTCGGTTTTTATAAAAAACTTCGGTTAATTTTGATTTATTTGTATAAATATATATTTGTATAAATATATATATTTAAAAGTTAACAACATTAATTTTGTTGGATAAAAACAATAATTATATGTATAATATATTATTCAACTATCTATTTTTAATAATATTTTTAGAAACCCAAACCGTACCTGGTAACCACACCATTTCTAACAAAAATATTTTCATGTGCGGTCCAAGAGTTAAAGTAAATCGCACTTGACTTTTAATTTTAATTTTGATTTTTCTTTTTATATTAAACCACATAACAACAGAAACGTGAATGGTAACCATTTTTCAAGACGCCATGTGTTTTACTTGAACCGCGCTAAACATTCATAACCTGAATACGGCTGGCTCCTGTCGTGACTGAGTCAAAGAAAAATGAAGATGAAAGATTGAATACACTTGACCGAAAAAGAAGACGAGAAGATTGAATAAGGCTGGCTCCTGTCGTGAGTAAGTCAAAGAAAAAGACAATTAATTAGGTTCAAAGAGTATATTAATGGTCAGGATTTGATTTGAGATGAGATAGAGATCAGTTAAAAATGATTAGATTAATCTTCAAATCTAACGGTTAAAATTAGTGTGAGAATATAGATCTAACGGTTACAATAGTGATCCGTGTGATGACAATTTCAACCAATAAAAATAATTTATTGATTTAATTAATATATAACAACTTAATATAATTATAAAAATAATTAAATGATTAAAACAAAATTTTTAAAATAATTAAATTTGCATTATGATTTTTAAAAAATAAAAAGTATTAAACTTAATATATGAGTATATATAGTAACTAAATTATTATTTAATACTTTGATTTATTATTTGTTAGTAGATTTTTAATATGTAGTTTTTTTATTTTATGTAAAATATATATGTAAATGCTAAAGTATTAGTTTCATGTATATATATTCAAAAGCTTATAATAAATGTTGGCATTTACATGAATAAATTCAGAAACACACAACATATAGTTTGAAATCCAATGATCTATGTTTAAATCATTTTCTATTGATATAGTTATTGATTTTATTAGTTTGTAATTTTTGACCGGCAGTAACTAATAGCAAACGATATCTATATGTAAAACAAATATATAGTTACGTCCATTTTTAAAGTTGATATTATCATAATATTAGTTAAAATACAACTAATTAGATGTATATTTACATCGTTTATTTATTGATGTAACATTAGTATCACTTTTATGAAATGGTAGTAACAATAAATAATAAATACATCACTCCTATAATTGATGTAAATTTATATTTCGTATCAATATTTTATAAGTGATACAAATTAATAAAGATTTGTATCAGTTTTAATACACTGATGCTAAACAAGCATCACTTATATCATAATTGATGTTAAACTATACTATATTATGTCATTTATTAACAAACGATTTAAAAAAGCATCATTTAACTTTGTGATTCTAATTAAATGATGTAACACAGCCCTTTTCTTGTAGTGAGTGGTAAGACATAGTTTTGATCCTAGTGTGATAAGGTTTACAAAAACTTTTTCCTTTTTCTTTTTCTTTTTCGTTTCATTGAATGTAATTTTAGCATTGTGAAATTCGGTCGTAGCTATTTACTTGAATATTAATTTGTTATGAATATTTTTTAAATGTATTTATATACGATTATAATAACTGAAAGGAAATATGTTTTTATAGAAGGACAAAGGAATGAATTAAATGAAATGGACCGACCATGTTGTAAGATGGTGGAATATATAAGACGTGGCCTTTGTTTACTTCCTAATTTGTCTCTGTCGACAGTCGGCTATGGGAGCCTAGGCCTGGGCAATCGGATACCCAATCGGTGTTCGGTTCCACCCATTCGGTTTTTCGGTATTTCGGTTTTATGCATAGAAGCTCCAATCGGTATTTTACAAAAAAATCGGTTCGGTCCGGTTCGGATCATGTCGGGTTCGGGTCGGTTCTCTACTTCAATGTAAAATCCGAAATAAACCCGAAATACTTTCGGGTATCAATCGGGTTCGATTCTTTTGTAACCAAAGTACTCAGTGTAACTTAAAAAACCCGAAAAAACCGAAAAATATCCGAAAAATCCGGAAAAATATCCGAAAAACCCGGAATAAAACCCGAAATACCTGAAAAAACCCCGAATAACCCAGAAATTCTGAACCAAAACTCGAAAAAAATCCAAAAACCGGAAAATATCTCGCCCCGAAAAATACTAATTTAGATTATAAATTAAATAGTAATAGAATTTAATACTTATAAGTGAATAACTCATTAGCATTTTTATGTAGTTTTAATTTTTTTATTAAATTAAAAGAAGTGAACTAGTAATGTTGTCGAGTTATTGGTATAGTTTGGGTTAATTCGGGTACCCAATTGGATATCGGTTCGGTTCGGGTATTACCCGATATCCAAAGTAACTTGCATTTGGGATCCAATCGGTTATTTTGCTGGATCCGAACCCGAACCGATACCGACTTTTTCGGTGCGGTTCCAGTTCGGTTCTTCGGGTTCGGTAATTATGCCCAGCCCTATGGGAGCCAATTGAATGCATTCACGAATAATTTACATCCTCCATTTCAAATGGTAGAATAATAATTGAGGGTTAATTTAACTCCGATCCGGATGACGAATCGAATTATTTTCTGGATCACTAAATCAACCGTGGATTAATAGATTCATGAACTATATATACATCAATTTCATTTATATTTTAGAAGTATGATATTTTACAATAAGTGTTATAGGGGAGAAACCCCCCGTATAAAAAAAAAAAAAAAAATTCGCTTCTTATAATTTGTCTGTATACGATACCACTTTTCTCTCTAGAACTAGGTTTCGCCGCTCAAAATTTTCGTTGGTGTGGAGGCTTTTCCGGTGACCGTTGGTCTCCGTCGGTGCCGCGAGAAGCCTCCGGTGGTTTACGGCGCTTTAAGGCAATCGGCAAACTCCGACCAAGGCGAGAGGTGTAGCGGATCTGAAACTTTCCGGAGCGCAGCAAGGGTTTCTGAGCGGCGGAACAGGAGGCGCCTGGTGACACCAAATTCGACCAATCTTGTCAGTCGCCGAGCTATTGGCCGCTTGAGGACTGCGGCGGAATGGTTCGTGTGCAGAGAGACGAAGAGAAAAAGTGGATCTGGGCTCTTCGTGTGCGGAAGTCGTCGCGTAAGATCGGTGGGTTAGGAGCTGCGTATTGAGGAAGCTTAGCGGCGGTTCGACCAAAGCTCGTCTGAAGGCAGTTTCCGGTGACTGGTGCTAGCCCTTTCATCCGGTGGTGCTGTCAGGTTGTGCTCCTGTCCGGTGAGGTAAGATCTCGTGAAAGATCGAGGAAGATAGATCGATGAGTCGAAGGGGAGAGAAGAGGCGACGACGAAGGATCCTGCCCCGGCAAGGATTACCGGTTCGGTCCGTGGCCGGCGACGCCGTACTCACAACCGTTGAGTATCGGAGGCGGCGTCGCCGGAGTGCCCCTAAATCCAGTCGCCGTTGTTTTTCCGATTTCCTCTTCTCGGCGACGATCCTTTCTAGATTAGGGTTTGGTTTATTTTGCTTTCTGGTTTTGGTCGGTTTGTATGGTCGGTTATTCCCGGTTTGGACCGGTTTTAATTAAATATAATATATAATTAAAAAAAAAAAAAATTTATACGGGAGAAACATCTAATATATATAAAAGACAAGTAATGAGAGAGAAAAAATCAGCAATCCTCCAATCAGAATAAAAGATTATACCAGCCTGTCAAGCATTTTGGTCACTACTCCAAAATTTTTTTTGATGACTATTCATTCATTTTTTTTTTGTCTCTCTGCATCTCTCTCTCGAAAAAACTCTCGGCAGTTTTCTCCAAAAAAATTTCACCATCATCATCGCAGATCTCCTTTTCTCATCCTTTCCCAGTAAGGTCCGATTGTTAATGAGTCGGGTCACGAATCCGTTTGAAAGGCGATTCTTATCTGGTCCGATTGAAAGCGGGTTGTATTCTGGTCCGATCGAGACGGCGACGAAGAAGATGGAGAAGGAGAAACCGAAGATGAAGATCAGAAGAAAATCCTCACCGAAAAAAACAAATTGAAGAAGAAGAATTTTCTCACATTCAAAGCCTTATTCACCAATCTAATCTCCAACAATAAACCTCGCTTGAAGAAGAGTGTGATCGAGCCGATCAACGGTTCTGAATCACCAGATTCAGATCATCGTTGGAGGAAGAATCATAGCAGATGGTTTACCTTTCTAAGATCTGTTCGGGGGTTTTCGCTTCATTTCCGTCGTTCTTTGGATTCTCTTCGCCGTCTTCTTCTTATTCTTCTCCGATGGAGAAAAGCGTGAAATCTGTAAATTTCCATTGATATTTCTTTCCGTTTGTTTCCACTGTTGTGTAGGCTCATCAAATCACATCATCCTTCAGTACCAGAAATTTGAGGTACATGATCTCTCTTCAAATTATTTTTTCCAAATGTTTGATCGTTTTGTTTTCCCCTTCTTCACGCCCATTGATCCCCGCGTTTCTTTCATCTGTTTCTGCTATTTATCGCATTCGTCGCAGGAAAGAGTGAAGTCCAGTGAGCGAAGCTTTAGGAGCAACAACATAGACGAAATCATCAATGGCGACAGAGAGGGATGCCGGTAAAGGCCACCGGAAGTGACCAAGAAACGGGCGCCGGAAGAGATTGAAGAATTCTTCACGGAGCTAAGGTAATAAAAACAGAAGCGATTCATAGAAAACCGAAAGTAAGCGTTTCCTCAGCATCTACGATCTGATTTCTTATTTTTCCTTTGATAGCCTCTAAACTATTCTCTTGATCATCGGATCGATCGGTGGCTATGAGATTTACGTTTATTAAACGATTGATTTTTGGCTGGATTTATCTGATTCATATTAAAAATATGTGATTCATGAACGAAGGTACGCAGGTTCTTGAAAAGTTCTCACTCGGGAAGAACGTTGTTGCAGCTTATAACTTGATGGATTTCTCTGTACAAAGACTGAGATGGTGAAGAAGCTTGAAGGGAAAGAGAGAAGAAGAAGAAGGAGAATAAGAGGAACAAAGTCGTTACAGAGAGAAAGAAGCTTGGAAAGTCTTTATTCTCACAGTTTTCGAGAGAGAGGTTTGGAAGCATATACGATGAATGGGATAATCTAGGGTTCTGGTTCTAACATTAGAGAGGAAGTGAAAGCTCTGGAGCGAGAGTTAGACTAGACAAAGAGAGAGAAGAGAGTCAAAAGTGGTCAGACTCACAGCTCTGCACTCACATGTCAAATAGAGAGAAGAGAGTCAAATCTTACTAAGAGTCAACGAGCAACTGAGATAGAGGAAAAAGATGGAGGAATCAGTGAAGAGAAAAGAGGAAGAACTTGAGAAGACAAAGAAAGAAGAAGGAAGAAGCCTGCTTAATAAGCAAGAACTTGATGCAACTATATGAAAACGAGGTAATGAATCTTTAAGATCAGACTTCAGAAACTAAAAAGTTATAATCATCATGTCAAGTTAGTCAGGGGAAATAAACAGCGGAGTTACTGAAGTAAATAAGAGATGAACGTGAGAAAGTGAAGAAGGAGAAAGAATAAGCTTGCTTTGTGGGACATTCATGAGGTTGAGGTTATTCGAAGAAGGAGAAGAAGCTTGCTCTGTGGAACTTGCTAAGTATGTATCAACTCCATTATAACTCAAGTAACTCATTGTCCTCATTTTTATGTTGTCTACATTTTGGTGATGTGTGTTGGTCAGACCAATGGATCTGATACACATGTATTTTTGGTGTAGGGTGAAGAAGGGAAACCAAATTATATTGCAAAGATTGTGAGTTTTTTGAAGCAATTAATGGAGAGATGTACATCAGAGCTCGATGGTTCTACATACCTGAAGATACAGTGAGATGTTATTGTGTTTGAGCTGGCTATATTTTTCCTTCTTTTAGTAGAACCGTCGCTTGCTCTTGCTAATTGATGCTCTCATTTTTGTTCATTGTAATCCAAGGTAATCAAAACCCTTGCACATGAGCTCTCCATAGAATAGGGTATTTCTGCAAGTGATATTGAAACTAGATGCTCTTTATGATTTAAAGGGTGAGAAATACGACACGATCATTGCTGTCTGCGCTGACAATCTAGAGTATGGTCATTACAATGACATCAAGGAGCTTCCACCTCATCGTCTGGCTGAGATCCGTGTTTCTTTCAAGACAGTGAGTGTTCTTTCTTCATCTTCTTTCAACCTTTGTGTGTCTAGGGATGATATGAGATCAGGGATGATGATTGTGTGCCCATGACACATGCGTAAACGATGTGGATCATATTCTTGGATTCTTCTCACAGAAAAGAAAAACGAGAACAAGGAAGTAGCCGTTAACGACTTCCTTCCCGCTACCACAGCCTATGAAGCGGTTCGGCATTCCATGTAAGCTTTTTATGAAACTGACTGTTATATATTTCGTATATAGTATGGACTGATAATCAAATTGGATTATTTGTCTTTTTTGACACGTAGGGGACCTTGAGACGGTTATCTCTTTCACCACCCAAGCAGATAAGAAAGTTTACAACTGCATTTTTCTCATTTGTTTTCTTGACAGATGTGAAGTGTATACACAAATATAAATACTTACATATATGTTAGGGTTTTCAAAGGATATATTTGTGTATGTCCTTTTGTTGAATCCAGTAGATGATGCCAAAAAAATCAAACAATCTAAGAACGTTGGTATTACCCATTTTGTTTGTTCTTCACTTTTATTTTTGAGTCAATTTCCCATATTGTTAAATTGTTGTAAGTTTTTCATATTTTTATTTTGCTAACTATTAAAGCTAGATTGTTATGCCGTTATTCGATGGAATTCCATTTAACATCTGATTTTGATCAATATGAAAATATAAGTAGTTCCATATAATTTTTGTCAATTGCATTATCTCCAGCATAAAAATTGTGAAAGATCCACCAAAGGTTTTAATTACCATGAATTCAGTAGCGTAGTACATGATAAGTTTTCTGATTGCATAACACTTTTTTTTACAACATATTGTTTCATGAACTAAGAAGAGAGAGATATACCGCCATGTGATTTTTATTACGAATATGAAATATGAGCTCTCAATAAAACTCAAATTTGATTCAATTTTGAAATGGTCACATTTATAGGTTAGTCGCGCTTCATATCGGTATATTTTTTTGTTTGCTTTAAGGATTAAACTATAAGAGGATGATACAAGTAATATACCGATGTTTTCCATTAACTAAATTAGCAATAAGAAGACTTTAGGATGACACAGTTAACAGACCGATGTTTTCCAACAAAACTGCGTCCAATCAATCGATTTCCTTTTCTTTCTCTGTTATTCTCTATTGTCAAATATGCTAACTCATTTTTCTGATGAGATCTTTGACTTTAGCAACCAAAAATCTGTTTTTAAAACAAATCTCTCAACAAAAAATCATTACTGTTTATTTAGACACAGTTTTCTCTTTTTCTCAAATTGATACTCCTTGATTTTGTTTTTTATATTTCAAATCGAAGATGACACTGAGAAAAAATTAAAAATGAGTTTACAGCCGACATTAAGGTAGCAATCTTTTTAAAAAAAATTAGGTACAGCTCATAAACATATAAGTGTTGTATATATTAAAATAATAATTAAATAAAATTACTAAAAATTATAGAAAATCCCTGGTATGAAGTACTATCACGAACGAGAAATACCAATCTCATGGTGTTGGTGGAGAAATCAAAATCTAGCCCGAGTTACCGCGCTCCTCTCATTACTAATCCCATGTCCGTATGTTTTATAAGATCCATTTGTCCCTTACCCCTCGAGCAAGTTCAAGTTCGTCTAATGAAATAGTGTTGTCAACTGTTAAAGCAATTGCTCGCTCATGAATGTCTTCGATTATAGTTTATTATGTCTTCGAATGTTGGTGTCTGTAGATTCACAAAAATTTGTGGTATAACCAAAGAATTTTTCAAAAATTAATATATTTCTCTCTAAATTTGCCTGTAGTCCTCTATCTTGCATTTCCAAATTTAAAGTATATTGATGAATGTAAATTGTTTTTTTTTGGTTAGTCATTTCTCTCTTTTATCTGTCTATTTGTACTAAAATAATGTTATATTATATTTTAGCTAAAATAAAACTTGAAACACATTCTTAATATAAATTTTATAATCTTCCATACTAATGTATTGCTTTGTCCTACTATTAAATATAAATTGAAATAAATTTATGGAAATACAATGCCCGTGCAACGCACGGGCCAGAATCTAGTTGAACTATATGAGAGAAGTGCAGCCTTGTATGCACCAATGGGATCTTTCCGTCAATATCTCTTGCACCTTATGCTAGGATCCAGTGGAGACAAACAAAAAAACACATGTACTTCAGTTGTAGATACTCGAAGGAAGTTTGGAGAGAGATCACAAAAAGGATCTTAAGCAACAATATTCGGGAGACTGGGATCAACGAAAGGCTTTGCTCACAACATATACCCTCGACAACAATTCATTTCAAGTCACCCGAAAGCATGGAGAATAATTTTCAACAGCACAACCACTTGAAAAACTAGTAGGCAAAGACATCAGAAATCGCTTAGTCTACTTCAATATCATGCAACATAAAGTATGATGAAATTCTGAAGCTTTTCTATAATATAAATTGTAAACTAAAGATAAAGCTCTTTCATTTCTATTAACTAGGCATTGCAACCCCTGCGCACGCGCGGGAGGTTTCTTTGCATTTGCCTTGTCTTTCATATATTTTCTTTCTTAGTTATTGTTATGTAATTGCTATTTTGTGGTTGTCCCATACCCTTACTCTCTTTGATATTAACCTACTCTTAATTTGATATTTAAAAAAAATATTTGTTTTGGTACAAAATTTTCCAAGAAGATAAAATATTGTGTGACATGTGTAACATTGGCTGATACAAAAAATAGTTGCTTTCACTCATGATCTTCTGTTTAGTCTCCCCATTGACAGTCAAACAAATCGATTTTAGTTAGTTTAGCATCCTTCACATATGTGATCCTCTCTTATGGATTTACCGTTTTTTTGTTGTTGTTGCGGAACGATGACTCAACGATAGTGAGGACTTCCATTTTCTTTTACTGTATCTCTTAGAAATCTTAATTATGGTTGGTGGGACTCTGTGCAGTCGCACTGTTTACACAAAAGTTATTATCTTGCTTGATCTTCCTAATGTACCTAGATTGAGTCATACATAACTTTTGCTTGTCTCAGTGTAATAAAAGAAGCTTCAGTAAGTTTGTAATGGTGTGTGGGGAGATGCAAGCTGTTACTCCAAAGGAAATTGTACATCAGAAGTTTGGTGTTAAAGCAAGTACAGAATTGAAGAAGTTCATGTTTCTTCTCAGAATGATTGTCCAGGATTGGCAATTCCTCAGAAAGGTCCATGCCTATATCGATGCCACCTGCAGCTACTAGAATTTTCTGTTGTATCGAACGCTTCAAGAAGAAGGATTCTGAACAATCTGCTGCTGAATTGGCTCTCGGGAAGGTATGTTTTGCCATACGACTCTTCTGTAATTGTTTATTAGATTTATAAAAGCTGTTTATGTTGAAAAAAGACAATACTATCTTTGTTGCAGCTAGGCATTCAGCCTCGGGACGGTGATGATATTATTGTGGAGGAAGCTTGGGATGATATTGTTGAACGCATTAAGTACATATTTCTGACGAGTTTAATAGGTCAAAAGCAATTTCAGGTTTTCATTTATCAGCAATTTTGAAATTAACCTCTTAACATTTTCTTTATCATTGGATTAAAAATCGAAATATTATCTGGGATTTCATTGATGAAGCTGCATTAGCTGAAAACAGAAACATAAGACCAAGCATAAGCATCATGGTCATAGTAATGACGTATGAGAGATTCCTACACAAGCCACTTGCCTTTCATTAGATCGCCTAACATGACCTCCATTTTCGACAATGACATTAAGCAACTGAAGAGACAATGTATTACCCCTCACCATGATCTGATCATTGTTGTTCTCCTGGGGTGAAAACCTCATTGGCAATTTACACAGTTTCTTAAACAGAAGAAAAGAGTCCTGTCTCATCGTACTCATGTCACCGCCTTCGAAATCAGCTTCTTGGTTTGTCACGTAGCCCCGAAACGACGATGAGTCCGGAGTCATAACCGTTTCAGTCCCCGGGTTTTGCAGCAGAATCTCTATCACATCAGGAGGAGGAGGAACAATAACAAATTGATCTGTGATAAGGTTATGCAGAAGTGAACAAAACACATTTCCCTATTTTCACCACAGCAAAAGATGAAGCATGTAAGAGTAACAAAAATCCTATCGCAAGAGCTATAAGATATATACATGAAATTTTAAAGTGACCAGAGAATTGTTATCTTGTCAACATATGGTATCCTATTTTTTGCTACAAAATTACAATTGGAGGGAAGTACGTGTAACCCTTTCAAGCTGTGCATTAGAATACTCGTGCAGATCAATACCTTCCTGTCTCAATCCGACATAATCGTCCTTTGCAAGCTGTTCAACCAAAACCCACTTTTCTTAAAATTTAGCATCAGAAAAAAACACTCTTCAACAGTTCAATTCCATCAGTATCCGTAGATTTAACAGTGATACTTAACAGTGAATCCAATCCTCTAACACAAAATTAATGATCATAACCAAAACGAAGATTGATAGATTCAAGGAATAATTACCTTGGGTTAGGGCACTTCCAAATCACCATCTCTGCCGCAACCATGCCACCACCATCTTTCCCGCCGCCGCCACTCCTCTTCCACCGCGATCACCTCCTTGATATCCACCACCCCCACCGCCTGAATCAATTTAAATTATTTATAGATGGGAAGAAATTAAATTTAAAACAACAATCAGGACAAATCCGTCATATCTGGAACAATCAATATCACATACCTCGGTTTCCTCTACCGCCGCCACCGTAATCAACACGTCCGCCATATCCACCTCCGCCAGAGGTACTGCGTCCTTTATATCCAGCATCACCTCCTCCGTATCCATCACCACCGTACGACGGAATAGGCGCACCACCGCCACCATCTTGATTGTACATCCCATGCTTGACCTAGAGTTAGAGATAGAGAGCAAACCAAAACTCTTGGCTATTTGTGAGCCTCTTTTAAGACGGTTAAAAAAATTGTCGCCAGCGAGGTCCGAAGCGGAGATCTCGAGAGTGTATGGAAAAGGAAGCGGCGAGGAGTTTTTTGTTGTTGTAGACATGTGTATTTATATGTGTAAATAAGATCTCAAAAGGCATATATTTGGATGGGTATGAGAAACTTAATGAGTTGGACGGAGATGCATTTACAGTGAGGGGATCAAACAACGGTTATGGAGAAGTCGGAAAGTCGCCGTTTTACTGCAAAGAAGTGAGAAGAAATGAAAAGAGGAGAGCAAACTTTTTGATGGCAACAAAGATATTCAGTTTTGAGCTTGATTTTTAGATCATGGACTTCTTCAATTAATTTTCCCAGAATAAATTAAAGGTCCAAGATTAAATTGAAAATAAGCTTCACGTGTATACGGTGACACGTATTTTATTTTTATTGGTTAATGATTTTGGCTGATGTGGCACTCTAAAAATGAAGAGAAAAAAATGTCTCATTGTATATATGATTACACACGTGACGTAACACTGATTTTTTAATGAATAATTTTAAACTTTTAGTATTCATTAAGAAGAATTACTAAATCACATCAACTTACATTGGCTATCTTAATCAAAATCTAAAAATCACGAATAACATATTTCATTAAGTATATTATTTACAAGTAGAAGAAAAGATTACAATGTTTAGTCAGCAATTTACTTTACAACCAATTTAATCAATAATTCGTCCAAACTGCGGGGCAATACAAAATTTCTAAGTTCTTTTCGGATTTCACCGGATTTATAATAAGTGAATTTTAGCATTAAACCTAAATTGGATTAGTGACTGAATAATCGGGCTTAACCGGTAACAACCACGGATCCAGATCATCTATGAAAACATTGGTTAGGAACTAAGTGATTAAAAAAAAACTATAAATAAAGAACATTACGAAATGAATACCTCTTTGCACAAAAAAGAGAGAAATAAATACGTCATTAGAAATTCACATATATATATATATATATATATTATGTTGTATCATATATTTGGCATGGTATTATTAGCATTGGTAGTATTTTGTTTTTTCTTCATTTAGTTCGTTGATTTGGATATGATATTATTATTAAGAAGCTAATAGTAGTGGTTCACCAAACTTATGGGTTGTTTTGTCTTCACTCGACCACATAGGATTACTATTTTTACCCAATCTTCAAAAGGATCAATTTGCCATATATACATATTAGACATCGTATTAAAGAATATATCCATGTAATTTATGTTAGAACATATACAATCAAAAATACTGTTTTAATTTGGATGCCAGTTATGCTTTCAAAAAAAAAAAAAAAATTTGGATGCCAGTTCTTCTTGACTTGTTTTTATAAGACCACTCACTTGAAAGTGTTTCTATTTGATGTGATTAATAGAAAAAATAGAACTGTGAAGCATCATGTCCTTAAATTCCATATAATAGTATTGTTAACTCCTTTTTATATAATGTGGACATGACCGAGAATGTTTTCAGAATGTACAACACAAATTGGTTAATGATTTCAGTTTTGAGAAATTGCTATTTGAATGTGATGCTCCATTCATGTTCAGTTGAAGCATATCATACGCAACTACTCATCCATCTTGTAATACATCACGTTTGATGTCCATTCGTGTATTCCCAAGAAAAGGACATCCATAAAGACCAAAAAAGAACATTGATTTTCTTCGGAAGCAAAGTGAATTTCCTTGACACTTCAAGTATATTGAAAAAGCCTCGGGTCAAGCAAATATGCTTGATCAAAAGTTTGAGTATGCACTGGTTTCCTGTCTTAATAGGGGTCCAAACTTGTGGTAGAATGACCTCTCATGAATCTAAAGAATATATATATATATAAGTTTAATGCCTTGAGCATTTCTCATCCAATGAATGTCTCAAATATCTGGGAGTAGTATAGTTTAGAACATTAGGAAAACAATTTTTTTTATTAGTAATCATGCGTCGTTTACCACTTAAGTCATCGATAATGAGAAATGAATCCAATAGCTCATTCTATACACTGGCTATCTTTGCAATTCATGGATGGACAAGTGAGACATAAAAAAGTAGCCGTTAGCTCATCTGCATGATATGAAGCCGTAGCTCCAAAAGACATATGTTGAGAGATCATACCATATTAAGAGAACAAGATATTAGTGGCGGAAGGGCTATTAAACGATTTAGGGAAAGAGTCGAAATTCACAAACTCCGGTGTGAAAGAAGGGTTAAGAAAATCATCATCATTAGATCAAATTCCTAATAGGCCTGGGCATTTTAACCGGAACCGATTACCCGAACCAGAACCGACCCAAAATTATCCGACCCGAAACTGATTTGGTTATATATCATTTATCCGATGGGTAATTTATTTTGGACCTGTGGGTAACGGATAATACCCGGAACCGAACCGATACCCGAACGGGTACCCGAATGACCCGAAAAGTATTAAATATATTAGTTATTTTCAGATATTATAGATATAATTTTGGTATTATAAGTATTTTTAAAGTTTTATTTTCAGTTTTGGATATATTTTTGACATTTCGGATAATTTTTTCTATTTTTTCTTTGTTTTTGGTTATTTTTTATGGTTTTCGAAAAAAAAAAAATCAGATTTTTGGGTCTAATTCAAATATTTTTACAAATTTCGGGTAAAATTCGGTTCTGAATTTTTAGATCCGAACCGACCCGGAACCGATTGGACCCGAACCGATACCCGACTCGAAATTGCATAGGTACCTATTGGGTAAAATTTTTCTCAACCCGAAAAAATTGGAACCGAATGAATCTTACCCGGAACCGACCCGAATACCCTAATGTCCATGCCTAATTCCTAACACCATAACCAAAGTTTAAACTATCCATTTGTTGTGTTGGAATATCAAACTTTTTGATAAAGACGGGTATATCTTTTCTTCCCAAAAGCTTTTAGATCTAAAATGACAAAACTTATGGGTATACAATCTTTCGTCTAGTTCTGTGCGAAAACTGTACATAATTTAAGACTAGTTTTACGAATTAAGTCCCTTTATAATCATAGAATATTAAGAAAAATATCAATAAAAAGAAAATTTCCAAAACGTTTTTTTTTGGAAACAAGCATGATTTTTTTATCATTTCGAAGGATGGTTATAAATACTATTTCCAAATTTGTTTATATTATTATCAAAATTTTAAAAAAGTATCAGTTTATATATTTATTACTACTATTAAACACAAATCAATAAAACATTAGATATTAAATTCATAATACAAACAAATTTAAAGACAAAATATGAAATAAACTTGACAAAAAAAGAAAAAGGGATTAATAGACTAATGAACTTATATATATACCACTTTCATTTATATTTTAGAATTATGATGTTAACAACTATTATAAAATGAGTTTAACATTATAAAGTAAAACTAAATCATTCAGAACATAGTAAATCACCACTAGCGATTTTTTTTTTCCGACTGAATAATAATTGCATTAATAACTGAAATGTTTGGACATGAGTTGGTAAAGCCAAGACGGCATAGAACTAAGAGTTGCAACAGGAGAAAGAATATTTTGAGCATATGGAGCTAAAACATGAGCTCATTGATTGCTTTGGCGATGTGTGAAGGAAAAAGTAGCGTCATTGAATCTGGAGGACCAAAGTAGAATTTTTTGAGAGATGTTGTGTATGAACCATTCCTTCCTTGTGTGTTGGAGAGAGTGAATAAGGCATTATCAATCACCCTCAAAAATCACTTTATCCAGGTTTTTGCTCCCACATGTACTGAAGAATCTTAAGCAGAGCTTTAGCTTCAGCTTCGATCGCAGATGAACAGTGTTGAAGAGGAAGGCACCCCAAAAGATGATAGAACCAGTGTTATCCCGACATAACCAACCACCTTTAGAGAATCCCGTGGAAGAATCAAAAGAAGCATCAAAGTTTCATTTCACAAAACCTTGAGGTGGGGGTTTCCAAATTGAGAGAGAAGAAGAATTAGGAGAAACAGAAGAAGCTTGGGAAGGTGAAATGTCCAAAGTTACCCATTCGTGTACCTCAGCCAAGCAGATGCTGATTTTTTTTTTTTTTTTTTTTGAATGAATGTTAAATTGTATTCACCAAAAAAACTGTTTGTACATCATGTGCATCTTATTTTGAAATTGAGATTGATAGGAGAGTAAAAGAAATAGCTAAGTTCTTGTAGAAAACCAAAGATAGAGGAGCATCTCAAACTTCTTGTTTCCCATTCTTTCCACCAAGAAGAGTTTGTTTCTGATGCTTTTGTCGATTAGTTTGTGGAGGGCTTGAGCTGATTTGTCTTTCTCACCATGCTTTTTGTTGTTTCTTTCCCTCCAAATCGCATGTATCGTGACTTGAAAGATGTAGCGGATTAGGAACATGGTCTGTTGATTAAGGGTTGCGTCGGAGATGATGGTGATGATCTCTTGCCATTGAGTTGTGTATCTGCTTGAAAGAAGGCTGCCCATGAGCTTGCTCCAAATCTGCGAAGAGTATGTGCAAGCGAAGAATAAGTGATCTCTGGTTTCTTTTGGATGGTTACAGAGGATGCAAGTGATGTTCGTGACTCCCTGCCAGTGTTCCATTCGGTCGCCTGTGGTCAATCTGTTAAGAGTAGCCAGCCATGATATGAAAGAATATTTAGGTGTGGCTTGTGAAAACCAAATGCCCTTATACCATTCACATCGAGGCTGTTCATTCCTAAGAAGTCTCCAAGTATCGTTCGTAGAGAACGTTGCTTTGTACCCAGATTTCTGTTTCCAGAGGTTGATGTCGACTGCGTTCGTCCTCATCTCCCTTTGTTTGTCAATCATCTCCTCCACATCATTCAGAGTTGCTGCTCTATGCCTTATGAGGCAACACATGTCGTTTGTTGAAAATGAGATCATTACGTGATTTCCAAATACGCCATAGTATCCAAAAGGGCATGAGCCGTTGTTCTCCAGTGGAATGACTAGATTCTTGATATTCGACAATGGTAGTCATGTTGGATTCCAATTCTGCGGATGGATCTTTAAACCATGCTTGAGGAGATAATTGAGAGAATCTCCAGAAAGACTTAGACACCGGACACTCGAAGAAGATGTGATTCAGAGTCTCATCATGTTGACAACATCTCTGACAGGTTGGATCAATCAAGATATTTTTGGTACGAATACGTGTTGCAGACGCTAAGGCTTGCGATGTTAAACGCCATAGGAAATGTTTAAATTTAGATGGTAAATGAAGCTTCCGCAGTTTATGTTTAAGAAGAAGGTTACCGTGTGGCGGAGGAGTGTTTGCTGTCTTTGGAACCATAGACATTCCCAAAGAATAACCCGAACGAACATAGTAATCTCCATGGTGAGTATAGGACTAGACAGTTGTATCCTCTCGTGTATGCTGAGATAAATAAATCGATTTGACCAAAGGGATATCAGCAGGTGCAAGATGGGTTGAGAGGGCTGAATCATTCCATTGTCGGATATTACCCGAGTACGAGATGAGGTCTGAAACTCTTAAATGTTCATCAAGAGTATTACCCAATGCCGTACGTGGTGAAGAAGATGGTATCGAGTTGTCTCGAAAAACCCGGATACCTGAAAGCATGTCCATCTAGAGTTCTTAAGGTGGGGTTCTTACGAAAAAATTATAAAATATTGTAGGCCCCACCACAATAGTTAAGAAACCAAGCTCCAAAAATCTTTAGCTAAGTATCGGTACTTGCACTGTACATACCACGTGGCGACATTCTATTCGTTCCTTTTTTTTCAATTTTTTTTTTTTACTTTCCAAAAAAAAAAAAAATTAAAATTGTTTTAAGGAACCCCATCTTGGGGTTCATGGATGTACATGGTCAGAGTCAGAGTCAGAGCCCACAATGTATTGAGTTCTAGAAAAAGTTTATTGGCTAGTGACAAATAAACTATTAAAAATCACAGCAAATTATATTGGCTATCTTAATCAAAATCTAGAAAAATATAAAAAATATATTTTATTCAACGAAAAAGAAAAGTTAAAAAGTTTAGTCAGCAATTTACTCTGTAACCGGTTTAATCAATGATTCCCAACCGCGGGGCAATACGAATTTTCTAAATTTTTTTTTGGATTTCACCGGATTCATAACTAGTAATTTAACATTAAACCTAAATTGGATTAGTGAATGAATAATTAGGCTTGAGCGATAACAACCACGGATCCAGATCATGTATAAAAACAAATGTTGGGAATTAAATGATTTTTAAAACTATAAATAGTGAACGTTAAGTGAGGAGTGAAGACCTTACTAGAAGTACATATATTTTTCTATGTTGTGTCATATGTTCGAGATGATATACTTGCATTTGCAATATTTTGTTATTCTTCATTTAATTATATGATTGGGATGTGATATTATTTTTAAAGAAGCTAAGATTGGTAATGGTTCACCAACCTTATGGATTGTTTTGTCTTCACTCGGACTATATAGAATTACTAATTTTACCAAATTTTAAAACCATTTTAAAGAAAGTATGATATACATTGTGACATACTTCTGGAACTACAATATTGTACGTCCGCGATTTCCCTAAAAGACCAGGGGACTGTGATTTTAAAATAAAGTTTTTCTATATAAAAAAAGACTAAAAACAATATAGAGAATGCTAGGTAAATGTTTTGGAACATATTAAAAGCAAATGCTTGTTACAACTTTTACTGGCTGCCATGTGATAATGAAAAAAATATCGCAAGAAAAAAAAATGGTGGAAGAATTTAGATCATTTATGTTTTTAATACGTAAAATGTTTGGACAAAAACAATTACGATATATTTCAGACCGATGAATTTTCTGCTGCGGAGAAATATCGTGCGTTTGAAAATAACTAGTGAGTGTAAAGATATGTGATTCGGCAGTTGGGAAGCATCAAATATTAGCACTATATTTATGTTTTAAATCGGATATGATTCAAAAGCTATATATTCTCAAAAATGCTATATATTCATATTAACTCTACTAGATCAGAAGTGCATGCCCATCAACTGAATGAGTGAAGATGATGGGCCTATGACATCAGAACATGTTTATTCCGCTCAGTTTAAAACTGCAGAAACTAACAAAACTGCAACGGTTTTGGTGCCAAAAAACAGAGAAAAATTGGACTGTATATTCAATATCATCTGAAACTGAGGTCAAATGCAGATTCAAAGCTATAGAGGATATGGGTCATTGAGCTGACAGCCTTATCACTAAACGTAAACTTTATCATTGTTCTAGATTGTTCATAAGGTCTATATAATTGACCTCAATGTAATCATCTTTCTTATCAATGAAAATATGCTTTTATAAAAGTTTTGTTGTTCAAATCATTCAACATATAGTTGAAGGATTACGAGTGTGTTCATGGTTTAATTCACAGATTACAACCTAGCACACATAACTCGGATCTAGGTGATTTGCAGTTGAATCATACAGATCAGGATCATTACCTGTTTTAGAGTGCAGCGGATTGATTGGTAATGTCGAGATCACTTAGAGCAGATGATTACCGGCTCCTCCTTGGTATCCACACGCTTACAAGCTATGGATCAGGCTGCTAGACCAAGCTGGAATGAATCAGAGAGAGAGGAAAACGGCTCAGCCTCAAAATCGCAGATAGGGTATTATTTTAGCCCTAGGCGCCATTCCTCTTCCTTATATGGACCCAAGTTATTAAACTAATGGCCTATTAGGATTTTGGGCCCAAGACACAAATCAGACAAAAGCCTGTATTTTGTCTTGCCCAATTCTTTGTACAAATACAGTAAATGCCTTGCATCTTACCGTATTAATTCCTTGTTAACTTTCCCGTTAGCTATGGTGTGTGACCCTTAGGGATCATACAATACTGGTAATAAGTCCTAAACTTATAGATCAAGAGCGGACTCTAGCAAGTCATCATGATCACCCAGTATTTATGACTTATGTCTGATCTCGACACTTATCATACTTTCTAGAGATAGTACGGTAGATTTCAGGACATTCCCAACAATCTCCCACTTGTACTGGAATCCTACATTCCCTAATCCTTTTGTCTCAATATCTCGATCTGGCATAAGGCAAGATACGTGTCATCCTTATATAGCCAGACCATGTTCATCGGACCAGATTTGATACTGACAATGCAAACGACTTGGGCAAGTCCGTTTGGGAGTGGCCACTCTCTTACCAGCTATCAAGTCTCCGATTGGCCTAGAGATATTACCTCCGTTAAACGGCAGGGACAAATCCCATCTTGTTCCATCACTATGAACTACACACTTTATAATACACCCAACCAAGGTCCTTATAGCTCCCAGTTACGAAACAGCGTTAGACAATGATCAAAGCGCATAACTCCATGTGCAGCCACATGCATGCGAACTCAGGTCTAAGGACTATACTCTATAGTCGTATATGAGAACCTCTTATGACACAGATATTAATATCTTGTAGAGTTCTCATCAGCGGGCCATGTCCGGTCTGAAGGAATGTTTAGTGTTTGTCCTGGTTTAATTCTTTGATTAAACTCTACTAAACAGATTGGATCTAGGTTCTCTTGCAGAAACATAAAGAGATCTCACCTAATACCTTGTTTATGCAGCGGATTAGAGAGGTATTGTCAGAGATCAGCAGAACCGCCAAGGGACAGCTCCTCCAGAGGTTCACACACGCACACTAACAGGAGAGAGGCTGCTAGACCAGCTGAGAGAAGTCGCAGAGAGAGAGAGAGGAGGCGCAGAGAGTTAGGGAGAAAAGAGAGCTAGGTCAAGTTTTAATCATAAAACCCTTGTCTAGTTCTGTTGGGCTTTTGGGCCCAATTCCCAGTGTGATTAAATCCCTTAGATTTAATCAGGCCCTTTAATCTCTCTAAGTATAGTAAATGCCTAGCACTTTTACCGTACTTCTGCTGAACCGTTCCCTCATAGTTTCCTGTTAGCTTAGGCGTGTGACCCATATGGGATCATATAATAAAGGCAATAAATCCAAGACTTATAGATCATGAGCGGACTCTAGCAAGCCATCATGACCCCCAGTATTATATGACTTATGTCTGATCATTGACATACTCTTACTTTCTAGAGACAGTACAGAGATTACTGGACATAATTCCAACAATCTCCCACTTGTACTGGAATCTCTGTATTCATATTCCTTTTGTCTCAATATCTCGATTAGTCATAAGGCAAGATGAGTGTCATCCTTATAAAGCCTAATCATGTTCATCGGACTCTGATTTGATACTGACAATCCAAACGACTCGGGACAGTCCGTTTGAGCATGGCCATGCATTTTCCAGTATTCAAATCTCCGATTGGCCTAGAGATATTCACTCCATTTATATTGGAGGGACAAATCCCGTCTTGTTCCATCACTGTAAACTACTCATTTCATAATACACCCAAACAAGGTCCTTATAACTATCGCTTAACGACAGCGTTAGACAATGATCAAAGCGCATCAGTTGATGTGCAGTCACATGCATGCGAACTCAGGTCTAAGGACTATACTCTATAGTCGTAGTAAGAATCTCTTATGACACAGATATAAATATCCTGAAGAGTTCTTATAAGCGGGTCATGTCCGGTCGTATGTACCCCAACATACACCTATGTACTGACTTTGATGCCGTGCATCTATGACATCCTGAGACTTTGTCATAAGTCACATACCAATCTAGTCTCACGCGGTTGTTGGTGTTCCAATTTCAACAACCTTCGACTAGGGACAGGATGATATAAGCCATCTATCAAATATAGGGTCTCATGATCAAGCTAAATGACTTCGATGACTCAAGATCAAGTCACTTACTTCGATGAGCTATATGATGGTTTATATCATTTTGGAACGATTATTTCATCACAGTTAAAATAATCTTGAAATAATAATTTTATTAAACATCATAAAATGTTTTACAAGAACATATCAATAACTAAATAAAGCCCTCAAACTCCCACTCAAATTTAGATTACATTTCAATGTCTCTAATGCCTACAACTTCAGTCAGATACTCGAGCTTAGGCCTTGGGAGTGGCTTTGTCAATGGATCAGCGACATTATCATCTGTCGGAACTCGGCTGATCTTGACTTCCTTTCTATTAATGATATCACGTATCAAGTGAAATCTTCTTAGTATATGCTTGGATTTCTGGTGTGATCTTGGTTCCTTTGCCTGAGCTATAGCACCATTGTTATCACAAAACAGTGCCAGAGGCTCAGCTGCATTCGGTATCACACCTAGTTCAATAATGAACTTTCGTATCCAAACAGCTTCCTTCGCTGCTTCTGAGGCGGCGACATATTCAGCTTCTGTAGTGGAATCAGCAACGGTGTCTTGCTTGGAGCTTCTCCAACTGATTGCACCGCCATTCAGACAAAAGATATAACCGGACTGTGACCGGAAATCATCTTGGTCTGTCTGGAAACTTGCGTCCATGAATCCACTGACTTCAAGCACATTACTTCCGCCGTACACCAAGAACTTATCCTTAGTATGTCTTAGATACTTCAGGATATTCTTGACGGAAATCCAGTGGTTTTCACCTGGATTTGACTGGTATCTACTCGTCATGCTCAATGCATAAGCAACATCAGGACGAGTACAGATCATGGCATACATGATAGATCCTATTGCAGATTCATAAGGAATATTCTTCATGCGCTCAAGCTCAGCAGCCGTCGTAGGGCTCTGCTTCTTGCTTAGCGTTGTGCCATGTACCATTGGTGTGAAGCCCTTCTTGGAATCTGCCATGCTGAATCTATGCAGGACTTTGTCAATGTATGAGTCTTGACACAAGCCTATCAGCCTTTTAGATCTATCCCGGTAGATCCGGATTCCAAGAACGTATGCGGCTTCACCCATGTCTTTCATGGAAAAACAACTTCCAAGCCAGTCCTTTACCGACCGCAGCATTGGTACGTCGTTTCCGAGAAGCAGTATGTCATCGACATACAGAATAAGAAATACTATCTTGCTCCCACTAGTCTTCTTATACACGCATTGTTCTTCTTCGTTTCTGATGAAGTCAAATTGCTTGATCGCTTCATCAAAACGAAGATTCCAGCTCCTCGATGCTTGCTTCAATCCATAAATGGATTTATGAAGCTTGCATACTTTCTCAGCATTCTTTGGATCTATGTAACCATCAGGTTGTGTCATATACACATCCTCTTCCAGAATTCCATTCAGGAAGGCGGTTTTCACGTCCATCTGCCAAATTTCATAATCATGAAAAGCTGCAGTTGCTAGTAGAATCCGAATAGATTTCATCATAGCCACTGGGGAATAGGTTTCATCATAATCCACACCGTGAACTTGCCTGAAACCTTTTGCCACCAACCTGGCTTTATAAATCTGGACATTTCCATCCACGTCAATCTTCTTCTTGAAGATCCATTTACACTCGATGGCTTTTACACCAGCGGGTAAGTCAACCAACGAAAACACTTGGTTGACCGTCATGGAGTCCATTTCGGAATCAGTGGCCTTACGCCACTTAGAGGAATCTGGGCCCATCATGGCTTGATTGAAGTTCGATGGTTCATCACCATCAATGATCAGAAGATCATGACAGTTAGTCACGAGGAATCCTTGATATCTCTCGGGTTCGTGACGGATCCTCCCGGATCTTCGAACTTCAGGTACTACAGGTTCAGGCTCTACAATTTCTTGTAGGTCCTCCTGCTGCTCTTCCTCATTAGGTTGAGCAGTATCCTGTTCATCTTGAATTTCTTCAAGCAGTACCTTACTCCCACTGTTTTTCTTAGAGAGAAACTCCCTCTCAAGAAAATTACAATCCCGGGCAACAAAAATCTTGTTCTCGGAACGTAGGTAGAAGTAATAAGCCTTGGTCTCCTTCGGATAACCAATGAAGTAGCATTTATCAGACTTTGGTGTAAGCTTGTCAGAGATCAATCTCTTGACATAGGCTTCACAACCCCAAATTCTAAGATAAGACAACACTGGAGCTTCCCCAGTCCATAATTCATATGGTGTCTTAGCTACTGCTTTTGATGGCGCTCTATTTAGAGTGAACACTGCTGTTAGCAGAGCATATCCCCAAAGGGATATTGGAAGGTCTGTGTGACTCATCATAGACCGAACCATATCCAATAAGGTCCGATTCCTCCTCTCAGACACACCATTCCATTGAGGTGTTCCAGGAAGAGTGAGTTGGGAAACTATCCCACACTCTCTCAGATGATCACTGAACTCTTGGCTCAAGTATTCTCCTCCTCGGTCGGACCGAAGAGCTTTAATGCTTTTGCCAAGTTGGTTATGTACTTCATTTTGGAACTCTCTGAATCTCTCAAACGACTCAGACTTATGTTTCATTAAATAAACATATCCATACCTACTGAAATCATCAGTGAAGGTAATGAAGTACTGATAGTTTCCTCTTGCATTTGTGGACATTGGGCCACACACATCAGTGTGTATCAGGCCCAATAAGTCACTGGCCCTCTCGTTGGGTTTATTAAAGGGGGCCCGCGTCATTTTGCCCATCAGGCAGGATTCGCATTTCTCACATGACTCAAAGTCAAATGAGCCAAGAAGTCCATTCGAATGGAGCCTCTTAATGCGTTTCTCACTGATGTGCCCTAAACGACAATGCCATAGAAACGTTCGGTTCTCCTCATTAGGTTTGAACCGTTTGGTATTAATGTCATAAATTGGCGCGGATTGATCAAGTATGTAAAGCCCATTCGTAAGAGGGGCACAACCATAGAACAAATTGTTGCGATTGAAGGAACATAATTTATTCTTAACTGAAAAATCATAACCTTCCAAATCCAACAATGAAATTGAAATAATATTTCTGCTTATCGCAGGTACAAAATAACAATTATTGAGTTCTAAAACCAATCCCGAAGGTAAAGACAACAAGTATGTGCCTACAGCTAGTGCAGGAACTTTCGCTCCATTCCCAACTCGTAGCTCCACTTGTCCTTGCTTCAGCCTCCTACTGTTGCTGAGTGCCTGCATATTAGTACAAATATGAGCCCCACAACCAGTATCCATAACCCATGAGGTATTATCAGAAGTAGTTGTATTAACTTCTATAACAAAAATACCTGATGAAGAAGTCTCCAGAGTCTTCTTCTTCAATTCCTTTAGACCTTCCAGGAATTTCTTACATTCTCTCCTCCAATGCCCTGGTTCTTTGCAGAACCTGCAGATGTCAGTAGGCCCAGCCTTGGACTTGGGCTTGGGCTTTAGCGTGTCCTTGTCCGAGACTTGAACAGCCTTAGCCTTTCCCTTGTCCTTGGCAGAGGATTTCTTAAAGCCCTTGCCCTTTTGCACCATAAGCACGTTGGGGTCCTTGGCTTTCCTCAAGCTGGGCTCTGCAGTCTTGAGCATTCCGTGAAGCTCAGGCAATGTCTTACTCAAGCCATGCATATTGAAGTTCAGAATGAACTGATCATAGCTTGCAGGTAAAGACTGCAGAATGATGTCGCAGGCAAGTTCCTGGCTGATAGGGCAGTCGAGTTTCTGAAGATGATCGAGATAACCCATCATCTTCAAGACATGAGGACTCACTGCCGCATTTGCAGCCATCTTACAGTCCAAGAGGTTCTTAACTGTCTGGAACCTCTCAGTCCTTGCCTGCTCCTGAAAAAGCGATTTCAGGCTTGCCATTATCTCGATGGGCGACAGCACACTCTCGAACTGCATTTGCAGCTCAGGAGTCATGGTCGCCAACATCAGGCAATAGACATCATTTTCATCTGACGAATGCTTTTCCCAAGCATTATGCAGATTCCTGGCGGCATTGTTAGGAGGCCTCTCGGGGAGGGGATCACGAAGGACATATTCCTTCTTCTCCTGCTTGAGGACCAGCCTCAAGTTCCTTGACCACGTCAGGAAGTTCGTTCCAGTCAGCTTCTCCTTGTCGAGAACATACCGGATTGAGAATGTGTTTTGTGTGCTTGTAGTAGTCATTGCTGAAATATTAGATAAAAGGATTTTAGTTAATATGTTCAATATGATTAATCTCGCATTATATTCAATAACATTAGTTACCCTCAATAGAATATAATGATTCCAAGATCCACAAATAACTAAGATCAAAGTGGGCCACTGGCCGTCACCCAACCTTAGCTTATATCGGTAAGCCCTATCTCGGCTAATTATATCCGTGATACAACTCTTGGTTGTGAATCTGGGCCCGAGGCCCAATCCACTCTGATGTCTCAAGGTCCGGGACTCCCGATGACCCAGTCAAGAAAACCAGACTATACAGTCATGTAATCACTAATGTCTGGGACTCCCAATGACATTAATGAATCACAAACTGTCTTACCCACGCAAAAGATAGACACCCTCACACTGTAAGGCCATGTGTACAATTGAATGGGTTTCAACAGTTGACATAGACTGGACAAGACATCCAACGCTTGATATTATTTGAGGTTTATAGGTTTTTCTTAAAATTTCATTCCAAAATAGAAAATTACTATATTTGGAAATTTTCCATTTTGGGAAACCTTCTGTTTTTGGAAACTTTTATAATTGGAAACTTCCTAAAATTGGAAACTTTCTAACTATAGAAATTTCCTAAATATCCAAAACATGCAAATCTAGAAACTTCTATTCTAAGAAACTTTCTAATTTGAAATTTTGGAAACTGATTAATTTTAAAATCAAATTTTAATTATTAAATAGATTTTAAATTAAATCTGAAGAAAAGACTCAAATAACTGGCCCAATTGTTTTAACTTCTTGGCCCAAGGCCCAAGAATTGGTCTTTGTCCAAGACATAACCCAATTGCCCAATTAAATGACATAACCGGTCTGGTTCATTAAAATTGGTCTAACCAAGATTAATTACTACGATAACCACAATTGTTAACCGGTTATTTACTAAACCGGATTTTCTCAATTTATTTGGTCCAACCAAATCAAATTAGAAAACCACTGGTTTAGGCACTAAATCCAATTTATTTACGACATTGGATTTCTTATCACGGTTTAACCAGATCTAATAAATTTTATTAAGTCTGTAATTATTAAACCGTGACGATCAAGTTTTAATTATTTTAAACCGAACCATCAACCAAAACCGAAACGATTGGTCACGAACCGATCACGATCACGCCAGCCGAAGCTTCACGCGATGCGGGCAAGCTTCACGCGATGCGGGCGATCGATCGGGACGAGAGGCGACGGGACGGGACGCGAGAGATGCGATCGGGACGAGACGCGAGATCCATGCGATCGTGCGATCGATCCATGCGATCCACTCGGTTGATCGGCCCATCTCTCGCGGTCGGAATGACCACGCGACTTGATCCGCAAAGCGATCGGTCCGTGCGTCAATCCGATCCTCGTTATGCATCGGACGATGCAATTTTTTAGTTTAGGGTTTTAACTTTTGTTTCTTAAGTGTTTTCTTATCAATTTCAAGCATAGATTGATTCAAACACTTCTAAACAACCTAAACATGATTCTAACAAGAAATCCTAATAGAACCAATGGCTCTGATACCACTGAAGGAATGTTTAGTGTTTGTCCTGGTTTAATTCTTTGATTAAACTCTACTAAACAGATTGGATCTAGGTTCTCTTGCAGAAACATAAAGAGATCTCACCTAATACCTTGTTTATGCAGCGGATTAGAGAGGTATTGTCAGAGATCAGCAGAACCGCCAAGGGACAGCTCCTCCAGAGGTTCACACACGCACACTAACAGGAGAGAGGCTGCTAGACCAGCTGAGAGAAGTCGCAGAGAGAGAGAGAGGAGGCACAGAGAGTTAGGGAGAAAAGAGAGCTAGGTCAAGTTTTAATCATAAAACCCTTGTCTAGTTCTGTTGGGCTTTTGGGCCCAATTCCCAGTGTGATTAAATCCCTTAGATTTAATCAGGCCCTTTAATCTCTCTAAGTATAGTAAATGCCTAGCACTTTTACCGTACTTCTGCTGAACCGTTCCCTCATAGTTTCCTGTTAGCTTAGGCGTGTGACCCATATGGGATCATATAATAAAAGCAATAAATCCAAGACTTATAAATCATGAGCGGACTCTAGCAAGCCATCATGACCCCCAGTATTATATGACTTATGTCTGATCATTGACATACTCTTACTTTCTAGAGACAGTACATAGATTACTGGACATAATTCCAACACGGTCATATGCTCCCCTACATATACCTATGTGTCGACTTTGATGCCGCGCATCTATGACCCCTCGAAACTTGGTCATAAGTCTCAACACAATCTAGTCTCAAGTGGTTGTTGGTGTTCCAATTTCAACAACCTTCGACTATGGACACTATGATTTATGTCATTTCGTTAAATATGGGGTTTCAGGATCAAGTCTACTCATGTACTTCGATGGCCCATATATAATGACATGAATCATTTTTGGAACGATTATTTATATCACAGTTAAAATAATCCAGAAATAAAATTTCATTAACATTTAAAATGTTTACATGAACCAATCAAAATAACTAAAATAAAGCCCTCACAACTCCCACTCAAAAAGAGATTACATTTGAATATCTCTAATTCCTACAGCAGTAGTATGCAACTCGTGCTTAGGTCTCGGGAGTGGCTTTGTCAACGGGTCAGCCACGTTCTCATCAGTGGGAACTCTGCTGACCATCACTTCACCTCTATTCACTATATCACGAATCAGGTGATACCTTCTCATAATATGTTTGGATTTCTGATGATGTCTCGGTTCCTTAGCTTGAGCAATTGCACCATTGTTGTCACAATACAGTGTTAGTGGCTCAGTGGCATTTGGGAATACACCGAGTTCAATCAAGAAGTTCCTTATCCAAACTCCTTCCTTCGCAGCTTCTGAAGCATCGATGTATTCAACTTCAGTTGTGGAATCTGCCACGGTGCTCTGCTTGGAGCTCTTCCAACTTACTGCACCGCCATTCAGACAGAAGATGTAACCAGACTGTGACCGGAAATCATCTTTATCTGTCTGAAAACTTGCATCCGTGAATCCACTCATTTCAAGCACTTCACTTCCTCCGTAAACCAAGAACTTATCCTTAGTATTCCTCAAATACTTCAGGATATTCTTTACGGCAATCCAGTGACTCTCACCTGGATTAGACTGGTACCTACTCGTCATGCTTAGTGCATAAGCAACATCAGGACGAGTACAGATCATGGCATACATGATAGATCCTATAGCCGAAGCATAAGGAATCCTACTCATGCGCTTAAGCTCATCAGGTGTTTTTGGACACTGATCCTTGCTTAGTGTAGCACCATGTATCATTGGCGTGAATCCTTTCTTGGATTTATCCATTCCGAATCGATGCAGGATTTTGTCTATATAAGCATCTTGACAAAGTCCAATCTGCTTTTTAGATCTGTCTCTAAAGATTCGGATTCCAAGAACATACGCGGCTTCACCCATGTCCTTCATGGAAAAACAACTTCCCAGCCAGTCTTTAACAGACTTCAGCATTGGAATATCATTTCCAAGAAGCAATATGTCATCGACATATAGGATAAGAAACGCCACTTTGCTCCCACTAGTTTTCTTATACACACATTGTTCTTCCTCGTTTCTGATGAAGTCAAAATTCTTTATTGCCTCATCAAAACGAAGATTCCAACTCCTGGATGCTTGCTTCAATCCATAAATGGATTTGTGAAGCTTGCATACTTTCCCAGCATTCTTAGGATCAATGTAACCGTCAGGTTGTGTCATATACACATCCTCCTCCAAGATTCCATTCAGGAAGGCGGTTTTCTCATCCATCTGCCAAATCTCATAATCATAATAAGCGGCAGTTGCTAGGAGAATCCGAATTGATTTCATCATGGCCACTGGTGAATAGGTTTCATCATAGTCTATACCATGAATTTGCTTGAAACCTTTTGCCACCAACCTGGCCTTGTAAATCTGGACATTTCCATCCATGTCAATTTTCTTCTTGAAGATCCATTTACACTCGATGGCTTTTGCACCAGCGGGTAAATCAACCAGTGTAAACAATCGGTTGACAGACATGGAGTCCATCTCGGATTCAGTGGCTTCACGCCACTTTAAGGAGTCAGGGCCCATCATGGCTTCTGCAAAGTTCGAGGGTTCATCACCGTCAATGATCAAAAGATCATGGCAATTAGTCACGAGGAATCCCTGATATCTATCAGGTTCGTGACGGATCCTTCCGGATCTTCGAACTGCAGGTACTGCAGGTTCAGGTTCTATTACAGCTTCATGTAATTCATCCTGCTGTTCTTCCTCATTAGGTTGAACAGGTTCCTGTCCTTCTTGAATTTCATCAAGTTGTACCTTACTCCCACTATCTTTCTTAGAGAGAAATTCCCTCTCAAGAAAAGTGCAATCCCGAGCAACAAAGATCTTGTTCTCGGATCGCAGATAGAAGTAATAAGCCTTGGTATCCCTAGGATAACCAATGAAGTAGCATTTGTCAGATTTTGGTGTAAGCTTGTCTGAGATTAATCTTTTGACATAGGCTTCACAACCCCAAATTCTGAGAAAAGACATTGCTGGAGTTTTTCCAGTCCATAACTCATATGGTGTCTTTGCTACTGCTTTTGATGGCACTCTGTTCAGTGTGAACGTTGCGGTCAGCAAAGCATATCCCCAAAGGGATATAGGAAGGTCTGTGTGACTCATCATGGATCGGACCATATCTAACAATGTCCGATTCCTTCTCTCAGACACACCATTCCACTGAGGTGTTCCAGGAGGTGTGAGTTGGGAGATGATCCCACACTCACTCAGATGATCACGGAATTCCTGGCTCAAGTATTCTCCTCCTCGGTCCGACCGAAGAGCCTTAATACTTTTACCAAGCTGGTTCTGTACTTCATTCTGGAATTCTTTGAACTTTTCAAAGGTTTCCGACTTATGTTTCATCAAGTAGACATATCCATATCTACTGAAATCATCAGTGAATGTAATGAAGTACTGATAGTTTCCTCTAGCATTTGTGGACATTGGGCCACACACGTCAGTATGTATCAGGCCCAATAGTTCACTGGCCCTTTCTGTGGGTTTATTGAAAGGAGCCCGTGTCATTTTGCCCATTAGGCAAGATTCGCATTTCTCACAAGACTCAAAGTCAAATGAGCCCAAGAGTCCATTTGAATGGAGCCTCTTGACGCGTTTCTCACTAATGTGCCCCAAACGACAATGCCAGAGAAACGTTTCATTTTCTTCGTTAGATTTGAACCGTTTTGTATTGATGTTATATACTGGAGCAGATTGATCCAGCATGTACAGCCCATTAATAAGAGGGGCACAGCCATAGAACATATTATTGAGATTAAAGGAACACAATTTATTCTTAATAGAAAAATCAAATCCTTGCAAATCCAATAATGAAACTGAAATGATATTTCTGCTTATAGCAGGTACAAAATAACAATTCTCAAGTTCTAAAATCAATCCAGAAGGTAAAGACAACAAGTAAGTGCCAACGGCCAGTGCTGGAACCTTCGCTCCATTGCCAACCCGCAACTCTACTTGCCCTTGCTTCAACCTTCTACTGTTGCTGAGCGCCTGCATATTAGTACAAATATGAGCCCCACATCCAGTATCTAATACCCAAGTGGTATTATCAGAAGTAGTAGTATTTACTTCAATAACAAAAATACCTGAAGATTTAGTCGCCAAGGACTTCTTCTTCTCCTTCAGACTTTCCTGGTATTTCTTACAATCCCTGCGATAATGCCCTGCCTCTTTGCAAAAGTGGCAGATATCAGAAGGCCCAGCTTTAGACACGGGCTTGGGCTTGGCCTTTTCATTGCTGACTGCCTTGCCCTTTCCCTTGTCTGCAGCAGATTTCTTGAAACCCTTGCCCTTCTGCACCATGAGTACAGACGGTTCCTTGGCCTTCTTCAGATTAGGTTCTGCAGTCTTGAGCATACCATGTAGCTCAGGCAAAGTCTTTATCAACCCATGCATATTATAGTTCAAGATGAACTGGTCATATGCAGGAGTAAGAGACTGCAAAACGATATCACAAGCAAGCTCTTGGCTTATAGGACAGTCGAGTCTAGTCAAATGATCGAGATAACCCATCATTTTCAGAACATGTGGACTCACTGCTGCATCCTTAGCCATTTTACAGTCCAAGAGATTCTTAACAGTTTGGAATCTCTCTGTACGGGCCTGCTCCTCAAACAACGCTTTCAGGTTTGCCATCAGTTCCATGGGACAAGTCAGGCCTTCCCACTGCATCTGCAGTTCGGGAGCCATTGTCGCCAACATTAGGCAAACCACGTCATTATCATCTGAAGAATGCGTATCCCAAGCATTCTTCACAGCTTGTGTGGCATTATTCGCAGGTCTAGGGGGGAGAACTCTTTCAAGGACATAAGCCTTCTTCTCCTGCCTGAGCACAAGTCTCAGGTTCCTGGACCAGTTCAAGAAGTTTGATCCGTTCAGTTTGTCCTTCTCAAGGGCAGACCGGATCGAGAAAGTGTTTTGTGTTGTTGTGCTTGACATAGCTGAAATTATGAGACAATAGAGTTTTAGTTATTTAGTTCATAAAAGAGTAATCTTAACAACTTATAAGAAAACTCGCATTGCATTCAAAATTTCTTTGTTCAACCTCATAAGAATGCAATGATTCCGAGACCCATGTTCAGCTAAAACCAAAGTGGGCCACTGGCCGTCACCCGGAATTAGCTACTTGGTAAGCATACACACAGCTAGTTATAACCATATAACTCTCGGTTGTGGATTGGGCCCAAGGCCCAATTCACCAGATGTCTCAAGGCCCGGGACTCCCGATGGCCCAGTCAAGGAAACCAATCTCTTACAGCCAAATAATCACTAAAGTCTGGGACTCCCAATGAAATTAGTGACTATATACTACTTTACTTACGCAAAAACAGACACCTCACACTGTAAGCCATATCTGTAATTGAATAAGCGTTAAGTAGCTGACAAGATTGGGCAAGACATCCAAGCTTGATATTGGTTTTGAGGATTTTAGGTTTTATTTCCAAAAATAGAAAATTACTATTTTGGGAAACTTACTTATTTTAGAAACTTTCTAAATTTAGAAATATACTAAAAATAGAAATTTTTAATTTAATATTTTATTAAAGTTTTCGGATGGGTCACAAATTATAGGCCCAATTCTTGGCCCAAGACCACAGAATTCCAATTGGCCCAATAATTTGACATAACCGAGTCGGTTCATTAATTCTGGTCCAAGACCAAATTAACTACTAAATCCAACTGGTTATTTACTAAACCAGACCAGCTCTAAATTATTTGGTCCAACCAAATCAAACTTAGACCAGCCTTCGGTTTAGGTTAAAATTCAATTTTGAATTTTAAATCCGGTTTAACTAGAAACTAAATAATACCAATTGTATTAAATAATTTCCAGCAAACCGCGATTTGGGTTAACCGCTTAAACCATAATTATTCAATGCTTTGAATTTGATTTTGTCTTTTAGCTTAAAGACAAAACTTGATCTTTTACAAATCTTAATTCAAATTCACATAACAACAAAAAGATTTTGTCTTTTATCAAATCTTAATACGTTTCTTGTCATCCGAGAAAACAAAGTCATCGTTTCGAATAAGGTTTGAGAATAAGGTTCAAATAAGACCAAAATCAACATTCGATCGATACATACCAAGCCATCATCACGGTTAGAAAAGTCAACATGCCATTCTTATGATCGCACAACAAGATCAACAAACGATTATAAACATTCGAATAAGACAAAAACGTATGACAATTATCTCAACAATCGATCACGTTCACATTAATTCAATAATTGACAAACACGATTATGACTTTCAAATTACAATCGATTAAATTATGATTGAACAAAGTCAAATTTGATTCATACCAAGCGATTCATATTAGGGTTTTACAAGTTCCAATCAAATTTCTTAAGCCAAATTCGATTCTTAACATTAAAACAACCTAAATATGATCCAAACAGCAAAAACCTAACGACCTCGCTCTGATACCACTGAAGGATTACGAGTGTGTTCATGGTTTAATTCACAGATTACAACCTAGCACACATAACTCGGATCTAGGTGATTTGCAGTTGAATCATACAGATCAGGATCATTACCTGTTTTAGAGTGCAGCGGATTGATTGGTAATGTCGAGATCACTTAGAGCAGATGATTACCGGCTCCTCCTTGGTATCCACACGCTTACAAGATATGGATCAGGCTGCTAGACCAAGCTGGAATGAATCAGAGAGAGAGGAAAACGGCTCAGCCTCAAAATCGCAGATAGGGTATTATTTTAGCCCTAGGCGCCATTCCTCTTCCTTATATGGGCCCAAGTTATTAAACTAATGGCCTATTAGGATTTTGGGCCCAAGACACAAATCAGACAAAAGCCTGTATTTTGTCTTGCCCAATTCTCTGTACAAATACAGTAAATGCCTTGCATCTTACCGTATTAATTCCTTGTTAACTTTCCCGTTAGCTATGGTGTGTGACCCTTAGGGATCATACAATACTGGTAATAAGTCCTAAACTTATAGATCAAGAGCGGACTCTAGAAAGTCATCATGATCACCCAGTATTTATGACTTATGTCTGATCTCGACACTTATCATACTTTCTAGAGATAGTACGGTAGATTTCAGGACATTCCCAACAATAGTCTCTCTCTTCTAGCTTACATGGTATCATAGTTGTGGAGGCTCCTTTTGATATGTTTACATCAGCCACGCTTTCAATCTTTTAAGTTGTCACTCTCAAACTCAATGAGACCGACTACCTCTCTTAGAAGCTGCAGTTTGAACAGTTTCTCAACAGCCAACTCCTCTTAAACTAAGTCAGTGGAAGCATAGCTCAGACTACCACCCACCATATCAGTCAGAAATGGAGATCTAATCACTAAAACCAAAAATCCGGCATTTCTGAAATGGATGCACACATATCAGATTATTATGGCGTGGCTGATAGGTTCACTTTCTGAAAATGGTCTCAAAGGAGTTTACGGTCTCATATCATCCAAGGAGACTTGGTATGCTCTTGCCAAGAAGTAAAATAGAGTCTCAGCCACTAGGATACTGGACATTCAACAGCGGATCCAAACCACCACAAAGGATAACAAGAGTTTGTCCCAATACCTCTCTAAAATAAAATCTCCTTGCGATTAGTTAGACTCCATATGAGCTCATATATATGAACAAAAACATATATTTGAGGTTCTCAACGAATTAGACAGAGAGTATGAATCGACCATCACAGTTATTGAAGACTCAATGAACAATCCTCATGGTCCATCCTTTGAAGACATGGTGTACAAACTTGTGGGCTTTGAGGATAAGTTACAAAAATATGAAGTTCAACATGAAGTGTCTCAGCACCAAGCCTTCTACACTGACAGAGGAGGCTACTCAGGTCGAGGCAGAGGACAAAAAAGAGGGGGTTACAGAAGAAGATGATCATATTATATCCAAGACAGGGGTTTCCCACAACAGTTTGGTCATTAGGCTGGTAGAGGTTCTTTCTCTGGATCTTACTCTGGCAATGAAGAATGACTTACTTGTCAGATTTGTGGCAAGTATGGCCATCCAAATTTCAAATGTTACAAAATATTTGATGATTCCTACAACATTGATGAGACGAAACATGTCTTAGCCGCCAAAAACTTAGAGGAAGTATATTGTCAAAACCGGATGAAGGATATGATCAACACCTCAAGGACATCGCAAGAGAAACCAAAGTGGATTGCGAATACTATCCGGACAGAGATGACCGCTTACTGGGATACTGATGCAACGAAAGAGAAGAGTAACACCACTTTTGAGGCTCAGTGACTGACCGTGGAGGTCTTGAGCTCACGTCCACTTATCCGGGTAGAAGTCGTATCTTAAAATCCAAAAATAAATGGTAAGTTACAACTGAGTATTCAATCTCTTCATTCAATAGTTTCTTATACTCTTCTCATTAACCTTTTTGTGTATAATGACAAGAACTAGAGTTGGGAAGACCAGTGAGTCTTGGTGAAGTTTTCATCAAGACTCCTACAAAACTGGATGGAACGTTTGTTGATTGAAAGGCACCGACAGTGGCAAAATGTTATGAGGAGAACTTGGAATCCAAGTTGGCTAACTTCAAGGCTAAAAACTCAGAAACTTCAAATGGTACTTCACGGCAGCGAGAGCTAACCATAGATAAGGAGAATGAGATATAATTGTGGGTAAACATTAATTTCAAGTTTGCTATTTGTGTTTGACTAAATTTTAGTCATTATATTAACTATGGCATTTGAGATTTGATGATTTTAACCATGGCTGAGTTGTTTGCAATTTGATGATATTAACTATGGCTGAGCTGTTTGAGATTCAGTGATGATTTGTTGGTTTTCGTAGTCCACTTTCATAAATGAAAAAGGAACTTCTTATGGAGTTGGAAGCCTCACACAGTCACATTTCAATGAAAAGAGGAAGTACTCGGGAAGCTCTTCCTCATTCAGCAGTCCGCAACAACAATTGGAAGAATCTAAACGGAAATAGAAGAACAAGCGACTGCAAACGCTGTGAATGCTGCTCGTGAGGAAGAGCATATGCGAGTTTCAGATGCCCAACAAGCCAAGATCGACCATGGTCCAAAGGTATTTATCTGAAACTGATCCAAGATTCTTGGACTTTCTGGCAGCTAATTCTGCTCTGAGTCGCACTGATGCTGATCCGCAGAATTCCGCTACCGCACCTGCGGATCCTCCCAATTCTAACCAATAGGTTTCTCTGTGTCTCAACTCTTTTCAGTTTTTGAACTATGGTTGTATATATTAACCATTGGAGTGTATAATCATTTTGTGAACAAAGTAGTGAAAGCTATGTATAATTGATGTATATTATGTTTTCAGTTTCATTTTTCTATGTCTGGTTTGAGTTTTGAATTAAATGTAAAACATAATTTAAATTACCAAATTGGATGATAAAATGCAATACCAAATTGGATACAAAAGCAATATCAATTGGTGAATTCGTTGATCAAAAAATTCGCAACAGAGTTGCAGCCATAAAGTATTAGCAACATACTTGGAAAACTGTCGTAAAATTGTTAAAATCATCATTTTAAATATCTAGTTAGTCGCTCTTCATTCATTAGATTAGTCATAAAATTATTGTAAAATTGTCGCTAAATTTAGCGACTGAATCACGATTACTTGTACACGACTACACTACGACTATGGTTCAGTCGCAATATAGTCGTAAGGTAGTCACCAAACAGTCGTAACATATTACGACAATTTTACGATTGTGTTGTGTATCGTAAACGTAGTCGTAAAAGAAACCTTAAATCAATCGTAGATTCTTACGACTGTTTTGCGACTGATCTGCTTTGCCTGGTGTTAGTTCCATATAAGTCGCAAATCAGTTGTAATTTTTTTTGATAAATGTAAATTCTATTACCAAAAACAAGTTTAATTACATATGCTTAGTTAGCCGACAACTTCTATGGCCGAAAAAATAAAAACCATAGAAAGCTACATAACAATTAGATGAGAGATTAGCTATTGGCGAACCAGATTGAGAACAGATGGGTACATCCTTTACAGTTTCCCCTTGCTAGGATGGTGTCTCGGATGACTCTATCTAATTGCTTGAACAGAGCTTGCGGTGAGATTGACAGAGAGTTAGGGCGCCTACTATTCCTCTCCTTCCACACTAGAAAGATTAAAGCGTGACAGCTGAGATTTTTCAAAGTTTTAACCGCACCAGAACACTGAGGAGCTATAATCCAGTTCATCATACTTTTCAAAGTTGTAAGGATCAAAGATCGATGGCCAAACCTGAGAAAAAGTAGTTTCCAAATCAGAGACACATAGTCACATTGAATAAACAAGTGATCTCTGAAGGAACTTTGAGCCAATTCTACCGTATTCAGAATCCTCGCGAGTTCCAGATAGCCTAGGATCTAGGGTCTAGTTAATTGAATCACTGATGGATCTAGCGTTTACCTTGTTCTGGCAGCGGAATAGGGTCAGATAAACGAGATCTCTGGAGCGCCACAAATGCTGCACCTCTACTGTTCAGTCCACACGCACACAAGCTGGAATCCGCCGGGATGCTAGTACCGGGATTCGGATCTCCTTGGGAACTGAGTTTCTCTAAGGTTTCTGTGTCTTCTCTCTGAGAAAACACTCTGGGCCGCACAGCACAAACCAGCCTAGATCGAGATATAAAACGTGTTTATATACTGACCTCGAGGTGAACCGAAACATCAGTTTCGGTTTTGCCATTGTGTCGACCGACACACTTAATGGTGTCGATCGACACACGTCTTGTATCGATCGACGCACCCAATGGTGTCGATCGATACACCCTTTTGAAACTTATATTCGATCTGTATCCAATACATATCGATCAGACCATATGCCAATGATCAATTCCCATGCAGAGTATATCCAACTTGCTTAGGTGTGTGACCCTGTAGGTTCACACGATACTGGAAACGAGTTACAACTCATTTGTCATAATTGGTTTCTAGCAAAACATTATGATTACCCAGTATCACATGAATTGTCCGATCTCGACAATACAACTATCTCTAGAGTTCATACAATGTGATTTCAGGACATAATCCCAACAATCTCCCACTTGTACTGGAATCACTTATTCCTATAATCCCTTCGTCACTATATCTCGATATGGCATAAGGCAAGAGACTGTGTCATCCTTATTATAGCCAACATCATGTTCATCGAAATCCTGATTTATACTGATAAACAAACGACTGACAATCACCTCGTTTGAGCACGGCCATGCATTTTCTCAGTATTAAATCTTCGATGGGCCCTGAGATATTTATCTCCCGTTATACAGGAGGGACAAATCCCATCTTGTTTCATCCCTGTTTCTACACATACTTCATGATACGGCGAAGCAATGCCGTTATAGCCGCCAGTTACGGAACGACGTTTGACAAGGTCAAAACGCACCAATTCATATGCTAGAAATCATGATGAACTCAGGTCTAAGGACTATACTCTATAGTCGTAATGGGAACCTCCCATGACACTGATATAACTATCCTGTGAAGTTCTCATTAGCAGGTCATGTCCGATCATATGCTCACCAACATATATCTATGTGACTGACTGTGATAATCATATCATTGACTTCATGAAACTTAGTCCAACAGTCACCTCACATACTAGTCTCGCGCGGTTATTGGTGTCCCACTCGAATAACCTTGACTAGGGACAATCATAATTTATATCATCTTTTACTTATAGGGTTCCATGATCAAGTCTTCAACTTGATGACCTATATGATGACCATAAAATACTTTGGGACAATTAATTAATTATCCAATAATTAAATAACACTGATGTCAGTTTTAACTTACATGAACACTACCATAGCATGTCTATGTAAAGATTATAACATAACTAAAATTACTCCCACTAGAATCAAGATCATCTCTTCAGATATCTTATACCTATAACAACAGAATAAATTTCGTGCTTAGGTTGTGGGAGAGCCTGCGGTGTCATTGCTTGAAACAATTTCAACAAACCACACCGCCATTTAGATAAGAGCATTACTCTACGGTCCACTGCTTGGAGCCTTTCCATCAGATAGCACCGCTATTCAGACAAGTAGACATAACCAGGTGGGAACCGGGAGTCGTCTTTGTCCGTCTAACTACTTTCAACTGGTACGTCACTTCCTCAGTTCACTACGAAACTATCCTTAGAGTTCTTTAAACACTTGGGATATTTCTGGCAACTGATCAGTGACTTTTACCGGAATATTTTGGTATTCTCTCGTCATGTTTTATGCGTAAGCTGCATCAAGACGAGCGCAAAATATGGCATTCATGATGGATTCTATTGCAGCAGCATTAGAACTCACACTCATTAATATCAGTTCAGATAGTGTTTAGAAACACTTCTTCTTGCCAATATTATTACTAGCTCAGCCAGTGTCCAAGACACTTCATCTTGCTCAGATTATTGCCATAAGACTTTTGGTATGAAGCCATTCTTGGAATCAAGCACATTAGAATTGTCCAATACCTTATCAACATAAGGATTTTGACACGATCTAATCAGCTTACTCAATCTATATCAATAGATTCTGATTCTAAGAATTCACGCAGCTTCTCCCATGTCTATCATTCCATTTGACTTCCGACCCAAAACTTGAAAAGACTTTAGTGTCGGAACGTCGTTTGTGAGATTCAAGTATGTTAACTACCTACTGTGTGAGAATTGCCATTACGCTCCCACTAGTCTTCTTGTAGACGCATGGTTTCTTTTCTTTCTGATCAAGTCAAAACCTTTGACCACTTTATCAAAATGTTGATTCCAACTCCAAGATGTTTGCTTCAATCCAGAATTGGATCGATGAAGCTAACATTCATACCCAGCCAATTTTCGGAGTTGGGGCTCACCATCGCTTCTTTGAATTTCGCATGCTCGTCACTTTTCAATGATCAACAGATCACGACAATTGGTTACGAGAAATCACTCTCGAGTTAGTGACGAATCCTTTCGGATCTGCGAATCTCAGGCTTCACAGGTGCAGATCCTACAGCACTTTGTAGATCTTACCGCTGCTTTCCCTCAACAGGTTGAGCAGCCTCCTGTGTTAATCGAATTTCTTCGATGTGTACTTTTACTCCCACTGTTCCTTTTGAAAGTACGATCTTTCTCAAAAGACACAGTTCCGAACAACAATACTTTGTCCTCGGATTGGTTGCAAAAGTAGCAAGCCTTGGTTTCCTCAGGACAACCAGCGAGGTAGAACTTATCAAACATTGGTTCAAGTTTGTTTGTTGACTACTGTCTTACACAAACCTTGTAATCCCAATTAATCAGAAAAACAAATTTGGAAATCACCCAGTCCACATCCAATGTGGTGTTTTTCACTGATTCTGATAGAAACCTTTTTCTGCGCAAAGACAGACATTTTAGAACGTATTCTTAAATGATTATGGAAGATTCCTGTGACTCATCATTGATCGTAGCGTATCTAATAAGATTCGATTCATTCTGTCAGATGATCACCCAATTCATGACTCAAGTATTTTCCTCCGCGATCCAATCGAGGATCTCAATACTTCTGTCAAATTGGTCCTACACTTCATCTTGGAACTCCTCAAGGGATTCCTGCTCGTGTCTCATCAAATGAACATAGCCAAACTTATTGATACCATCAATAAGGTAATGAAGTACAGAAGATTTCCTCTGGCACTAATGCTCATCAGGCCGCATACATCAGTATGTGTAAGGCCTAATAAGCCTCTGGCCCTGATATATCATGGTTTTTACTAGTTTTAGACCATGATATAAGTGTGTTTTTAGTGTCTTTTGTGTTATTTTAGAGTCTTTTACAGGTATAATCAGGTTTGGAGCTGAATTGGAGATAATGGAGCATTTTGGAGATTTTTGGAGTGATTGGCCGAGAGATAGAGTTCACTGTCCGAAACAGAGGAAGGTGTCGATCGTTGCACTCTAGCAACGATCGATGCACCAGCGAGATGGGCCAAAAACTCGGCGGTTTAAAAGAGTGAAGAATTTGCACTTTGATCCAGAAGTTCCTGATATTTACAAAGAAGCCCTTGGCCGAGATTATGCCTATATAATAGAGTTTTTAGAGTTTTTATTAGAGACGCTTTATACTTTTTACCATACACTTTGATAATTAAGAGCAGAGGATTTTAGAGGTTTTTGGGGCTGATCTGAACCTGTTACATCATCTGTATTTGGAGAAGATTTCGAACCCCTTTTACTCTTATTCTTTTATGCAATTTATTCATTCTATGATTATGTTTTCATTATCTATGTCTGAGTAGATCCATAGTTAGGTTTAGGGTTTCTCACATAGGATTTCATGACTTGCTAGACTTGTTCAAATTCAGTTAAGGATTCATAACTTTACCTGTTCTTCAATTTAATTGTGCTTAAAGCTAGTTCTAACCTGATCAATTAGAATCTAGATCTTAGGTTGTTAAATACGTCACGGAAGTGGGGTTTAGGAATCTGAACTAATTAAATTGGGCAATTAAACTTTGCGCAAACGGAAGTTTGGTTTAGGATAATTGTGAACATATCAAACTTGGACTTATTGCTAGTTTAATCTGTTAGTTCTCGCAAACGAAAGTTTGGTTTGCTGCACTTAGACTTAGAGAATTATCGCAAAGGAATTTGGTTAATTCTACATCTGTGTTTTGAGTTCTAGAACCGTTCTTAATTAGATCCTTGCTGAATGAACTGTCTGCTTGTCTGATTTCCTGAGAATACCCTAGGCTTGACGCTTTTAATTACTTGCTTCACAACCGTTAATCTCTGTTACTGATTTACTTTCTCGCACCGCAATCTATTTCATTCACTACTTGCTTATTTCTAGTATTTATTCCTACAGTTTGATTCTCTTGAGACCAAGTGTCCCTGTGGATTCGATAACCCTATATACTACTTTGACATTGCTGTTCACTTGCAGTTTAGTATAGGGAAAACTTAGAACCTATCAAGTTTTTGGCGCCGTTGCCGGGGACTCTTTGAGTCTTCGATAGGACCGAACTTAGGGTTTTTGCTAGAAATTTTTCTTTTAGTTTTTGTTCTTTTTCGTTTTTATTTTTAGTTTTGCTGATTTTCTTTTTTTCTTGGTTTCTTTCTGTCGCAGGTACGAATTTCGCCTTGCGTCGATCGTTGCATACCTTGCGTCGATCGTCACTAGGCGATTCTGAGGATTGAATCGATCGTTGCACTGATAGCATCGATCGTTGCTGGACGATTACAGACAGTTTATGCCAACGCAGAAAACTCGAAGTAATCCGAACTCGAGCTTGCTTAATCTCGGACTAGAGGAACTTGGACGTCTAGAAAGGACTAACAGGAGAGAAAAGAGAGAGAGAATGGTACGAGAACGTTTGATCTTGATACCGGATGCTGAAGGTACCCTGAGGGACCAAGATGACAACCCGTACAATGCTGCTGGGCATCGGGTTGATGCTGAAGGGAATGTTATCCCTGATCTTCCTGAGCAACAAGAGCTGAACCAAAACCAGGGTCAAGGACAGGCCCAAGGTAGAGAGATGGTGGTTCATGAGAGGACACTAGCTGATTACAACAGACCTGATGAGTTTCATGCAAACCGAGCAGCTCTAGTGCTTCCTGCTTTTGAGAGGAATGATTTTGAGGTAAAAACCATCTACTACCAGCTGATGAGACAGATTGCTTTTCATGGTCTTCAAACAGAGCAGCCTATGGATCACATTGACAAGTTTGAGGACATAGTCACTGGCATGAAATATGAAGGAGTATGCCCGGACTATCTGTTCCTTAAGCTATTTCCGCACAGTCTTGCTGGAGACGCTAGTGCATGGCTGAGACAACTGGCACCTGGTCAGTACACTACTTGGACAGCCTTAAAGAGTGAGTTCCTGCGTCACTTTTATGATGATGCACGCTCGGATCAGTCCAGACAGGACATACTCACCTTTTCCCAAGGAGCTGTGGAGCCCTTGAAGACTGCCTGGATGAGATTTAAGCAGTATCAGCGTGACTGTCCACACCATGGATTCACGGAAGTACAGCTGATTGGTATCTTCTTCAGAGGCATAGATCTTCCTTATCAGACTGCGCTGGATAATTCCAGCAATGCTAATTTCAACACCAGGACTCCTACACAGGCTAAGCAGTTGATAGAGAATCTGATTGGCAGCAACAGTTGCAAAACAATGGATGAAAGGAGAAAGAGATCTGGTGGAACCGTAGAGAATTCTGATATAGCTAATATAAGATCCAGATTGGACACAGTCTACAATCTCCTAACAAGTAAGAAATCTGTCCACTTTGCCCAGGATGTAGAGGTGATTCAGACTGAAGAGGAAACTCAGGAAGAAGATGTGAATTTCATAGGAGGTTCTGGTTTCCAAGGTAATAGATTTGGTAATCAACAGGGGAACAGATTCTCCAATGGTGGACAGACTGGTGGTTTTCAAAAGACCTATGGACAAGGTAATCAGAGAACCTATGGGTCTACATCCTATCAGACTCCTCCTGCACCTACAGCCCATGAGAGCAAAATGGAGGCTATGATGGAACAACTGATGGAGAGTCAAACCAAGCTTTCTGTGGACAACAATAAGAAGCTGGACGCTGTCTATCAAGACCTCAATGGGAAGTTTGAGTCACTGAGCACTCACATGAAGCAATTGGACACTCAGGTGAACCAGATGTCCAGCTCACTGAAGGGAAAAGGAGTTGCAGAGACTCATATTAAGGCCTGGTCTGTACTCATTAATGATGGATCTTATCTAGGGGAGAAATTTGAGCTAAGTACAGCTGAGTTGGTGACTGAGGCAGAATTTTCGGATTTCTGTGAAAAACTCTCGGGTAGAAACTGTAGTGATGCAACGATCGACACACAGCTGGCATCGATCGATGCAGGTCGTGAACGAGCAGAAGACCCGTGGGATGAAAGTGAGATTGATGCAGAACTAGCCCGCCTATTCCCTGATGTATCTGAGATCACTCAAGAGGATGTTTATGCACAAGCCATTAGGCAATGTCCCAAGGTGTCTGAAGTGATTAAACAAGAGATTGAAGAGCTGAAAAAGCTAGAAGAGAGTGGTGAAGATTTGGAAGAAATTCCACCTTCTGATGATCCACCTTATCATCCATGTGTTCAGAGATATTTGAACAAGATGTTGCCTTTAGACGAGGAGCTGAGAGAATGGGTGATAATAGTTCCTCAGCATATCAGTGATGTTCTGCTAACTAAGGTCCCGAAGAAGTTACCTGATCCTGGAGTCTTTGTGCTAGATTGTTCTATCTTTGAGGATAGTTTTAGACGTTCTCTATGTGATTTAGGAGCTGCTGGAAGCATAATGCCTTACTCTGTGGCAGAGAAGCTGGGAATGTTGGATTTTACTCCTACTAGGACTTCTCTTATCCTAGCTGATCAGTCCATACGAGTTCCTGAAGGACTTCTTATGGACATTCCGGTGAGAGTTGGGAACTACTTGGTTCCAACGGACTTCCTTGTGCTGAAATACGACTGTAATCCGGATGAAGCTTTATTGCTTGGGAGACCATTCTTGGCTACAGCAGGAGCTGTGATTGATGTTAGACAGAGTCTAATAGACCTCCACCTGGGAGATGAACCACTGCACTATGAGATGGATAAGCTGCGAAGGCCACTGATAGATGGGCAGACATTCACCATAAGGGACGCAGATTTTGAGCAGTCTGATCATACCATGGTTATAGATCCTGGAGCACATTTCACTCCATCTTTTCTTGGCCATGAGCATTCCGCTACAGCCTACTCACCACCTTGGATGAGGAGATTTGAACAGAGACAGAAAAAGTCTTTGTCAGGACCTCCTGGTACTTGAAAGATCTCATCCGTCCTGTCAAGCTATTGACCTTAAACAAGCGCTGGGTGGGAGGCAACCTACCATTAGGTACTGGTGTTTTTCTTTTTCATTTTTGGTGTTTTTGTTAGGATTTTACGCTTGTTTTTGTTTCTGGTGAGTTTATGTTTGCAGGTCTCGGTTAAATCGCAGTGCAACGATCGATGCAGTTCTGTATCGATCGTCACAACACGAAAGGAATCGCATTGCAGCGATCGTTGCGGTCCTGAGCAACGATCGACTATACACGAAAATCGCCAAGTAACGGTGGATGCACTTAGTGCAACGGTCGATGCTTAGCGACAGAGGTAACCCGACAGACATAATTCCACCTTTTCAATTTTTATTTTCTTTTTACCGATCCTTCGCTGGACACTACTGGGGACAGTGTGTCTTAAGTGTGGGGGAGGTGCTACTGACTTTTGTTTTCTGTTTTCTTAAGAGTCAGTCCGTTTTTCAAAATTTTTTTGTTTTATTGAGTCAAAACTGTTTAAGTAAGAAACTATGATTTTCTGAGAAGATTTACAAGACTTGCAGGAACTTAAGTAACCATTGGGATGAAGTTGCAGGATCTATCTATGACTATTAGAAAACTCCATCACAGATCAACCTACTGGGAACACCCACATCACTTCAGGTATCAGAGGATCCTTTACTGACTTCAACCTTAATACTGACTTAGATTTCTCACCTAAGGGCTTGGTATGCTTTATGTCGGATTCCCTGTTAGTTCTGACACAGCCTGTAAACCTGTCCAATTTAGTCCCCTTCTCCCCTTCTGTAAAGTAAAAAAAAAAAAAATAATAATAAACTGAGGATGAGTTAGTAACTCCGAAGTGGTCATGAGAATAGTAGCAAACACTATTATCTCTCATGTGATCCATGGAATGTGTCCAAAGTACACCCCATAACGGGAAGAACACTGATAAAAAAAATAAAATGATACCCAGTGGGGAAAAATCAGTTGTTAAAGAAGGGAAAGAGAAGAAAGGGACTAGAGAAAGATAGTATGGTGGTCTAGAGCTGATAAGGTAAGAATCCATGTGCCTTTAGATCGATACTCCTTAGGTGAGACCGCACTTAAATACTTGCAGAAGTCAGTAGGGAGAATTTGAATGCTTGAATGTGATTGTGGAGTTTACCTAGGACAGTTGCTAAGTGTGGGGGAAGTACATTGTGGTCTTGATATCCTGTGATTGATTCTTGCAGTGGTTTACTAAGGGGAATCTGAGTATTGTAGCTTCTAGGATGAAATGAGTTTCTGAAGAGTTTTCAAACCTCTTCACCATGTTTTAGTTCTCTGTTTTGCTTGAGGGCAAGCAAAGGCTAAGTGTGGGGGAGTTGATATATCATGGTTTTTACTAGTTTTAGACCATGATATAAGTGTGTTTTTAGTGTCTTTTGTGTTATTTTAGAGTCTTTTACAGGTATAATCAGGTTTGGAGCTGAATTGGAGATAATGGAGCATTTTGGAGATTTTTGGAGTGATTGGCCGAGAGATAGAGTTCACTGTCCGAAACAGAGGAAGGTGTCGATCGTTGCACTCTAGCAACGATCGATGCACCAGCGAGATGGGCCAAAAACTCGGCGGTTTAAAAGAGTGAAGAATTTGCACTTTGATCCAGAAGTTCCTGATATTTACAAAGAAGCCCTTGGCCGAGATTATGCCTATATAATAGAGTTTTTAGAGTTTTTATTAGAGACGCTTTATACTTTTTACCATACACTTTGATAATTAAGAGCAGAGGATTTTAGAGGTTTTTGGGGCTGATCTGAACCTGTTACATCATCTGTATTTGGAGAAGATTTCGAACCCCTTTTACTCTTATTCTTTTATGCAATTTATTCATTCTATGATTATGTTTTCATTATCTATGTCTGAGTAGATCCATAGTTAGGTTTAGGGTTTCTCACATAGGATTTCATGACTTGCTAGACTTGTTCAAATTCAGTTAAGGATTCATAACTTTACCTGTTCTTCAATTTAATTGTGCTTAAAGCTAGTTCTAACCTGATCAATTAGAATCTAGATCTTAGGTTGTTAAATACGTCACGGAAGTGGGGTTTAGGAATCTGAACTAATTAAATTGGGCAATTAAACTTTGCGCAAACGGAAGTTTGGTTTAGGATAATTGTGAACATATCAAACTTGGACTTATTGCTAGTTTAATCTGTTAGTTCTCGCAAATGAAAGTTTGGTTTGCTGCACTTAGACTTAGAGAATTATCGCAAAGGAATTTGGTTAATTCTACATCTGTGTTTTGAGTTCTAGAACCGTTCTTAATTAGATCCTTGCTGAATGAACTGTCTGCTTGTCTGATTTCCTGAGAATACCCTAGGCTTGACGCTTTTAATTACTTGCTTCACAACCGTTAATCTCTGTTACTGATTTACTTTCTCGCACCGCAATCTATTTCATTCACTACTTGCTTATTTCTAGTATTTATTCCTACAGTTTGATTCTCTTGAGACCAAGTGTCCCTGTGGATTCGATAACCCTATATACTACTTTGACATTGCTGTTCACTTGCAGTTTAGTATAGGGAAAACTTAGAACCTATCAGGCCCGTTTTCTTTTAGCTCTGCTAAAAGGGCCTTAGTCATTTGATCCAGTGAACAGAATTCATATCTCAAATGATTTGTAATCGAATGAGTCTGAGTCCAAAACTATGGAATTTCTGAATCCGCTTCACTATGTATGGTCAAACGACTATGCCAACGAGAAATCAAGTTTGAGTCATCAGACTTAAACCTTTAATATTTGTGTTATATTTAACTTTCGCTAGTTTAAGATATAAAACCCATTCCAAACGGGGTGCTACCATAGAATATTTCATTAAGATCTAAAGAACAAAACTTGTCTTTTATCAAAATGAAAAACATCCAAATTCTCAAAAGAAAATGAAAGACATTTCTGCACAAGGCAGATACATAGTAGCAATTACTTAATTTCTAAAACCAAGTATGAAAGGCTCCTACAAGTGAAGAATCTCTACGGCTCATGCAGCAACCATTGCTTCATACCAGACACGCAGTTCCACTTGTCCTTTCTTCAACGTTCTACTGTCGCTTAGGTCCTGCATATTTCCAAAATATCAGTACCACAACTAGTATCCAATACTTATGTAGAACTTGAATTAATAACACAATACCTGAAGAAGAAGTACCATACATCTCCTTCATCTCTTGTGAATCTTCCAAGAATTTAATGCAATCTCTCTTCCAATGCCCTGACTCATCACAGTAGAAGCACCTTTTAACACCAGATGGGCCTGACTTGGGCTTAAAAGATGACACAGGTTTATCCCGATTCCAAATCTGGACGGCCCTGTCTCTACCCTTGCCAGCACAAGATTTCTCAAATCTTTTGCCCTTTCTGATGTCTTGCTCTACTGCTTTGAGCATGCCATGCAGCTCAGTCAACGTTCTCATCAAGCCTTTCTTAATATAGTTCTTAATGAACTTATCATAGCTTGACGGCAGTGACTGCAGAATGATGTCAGTGGCCAACTCTAAGCTGACAGGACATTCCAGTCTCCCCAGGTTATCAATGTAACCCATCAGTTTAATGACATGAGGACTTACTGGAGCATCCTCATGTAGCTTGCACTCAGTTAGAGACTTCACCATCCGGAATCTCTCAACTCGTGCCAGATCCTGAAACTTCAGTTTCAGGCTGGTGATCATCTCTATTGGCGACTCCATGTTCTCGTATTGACCTTTCAAGTCTGAGTTCATGGTAGCCAACATCAGACCACGCACATCTACCACATCAGTATAATGCTTATTCCAAGCATTATATGCTGCATGCGAGCGATTGGTCCCAAGCCTTTCTGGAAGAGCCTTTTCAAGGACATAGTCCTTGCTCTCCTGCTTGAGAATGAATCTCAGATTCCGATACCAATCCAGGAAGTTGGATCCATTTAACTTGTCCTTCTCAAGGACGGATCGCAACGAGAAAGTAGTCATAGACATAAGCTGAAATCCAAGAAAAACAAAGATTTAGTTATGTATATGATGAGAAATCTTATTTTAATAAGAAAACTCGCATTATATTCAAATAATGTTTCCTCTATGAATATAATAATCCAAGATCCATACTTCACCAAAATTTGAGTGGGCGACTCGCCATTACCCAAACTTTAGTTATCTAGGTAAGCAAATCATTGCTAATTGTACTCTGTACAACTCTTGGTTGTGGATGAGACAAACTATGTCTAATCCACTCTGATGTCTCTGGGCCCAGAACTTCTGATAGCTCAGTCAAGTAAACCAATCTCTTTAGTCTCGTGATCATTGACAGTTGCACTGCAAATTTGTCAATGACCACCTGCCTTACTCATGTTGCAGTGGATACCAAGGACTCCAAGACTATCCAACAAACGACACAGGTCTTGACAGTAGACAAGACTTGGGCAAGACATCGATGTTACTTGATATTTAGTTGAGGAAACTAAACTCTGAAAGTTTAGCAAATCAATTTCTTAGGTCATGTAATTGTTGATGTTAATGCACTGCAAGTCCATCAACATTATTACCTGCCTTACTCACGTAATTGTGGACACCAAGCTCTTGGCTAGAGATCACACAACGAAATGAGTCTTGACAGTTGACCACATTGAAGCTAATCTTTGATCAAGGTTTAGGTCGAGTTTGGTTTCTGCAAATCCAAGGTTCAATAACCAGAATTTCGAGCACTGTATCGATCGACGCAGACTATGTCTGTCGATCGACACCGCCAAACATAACCGGATTTCAATAACCGGTTAATTCAATTAACCCGGTTCATCGAACCGGTCATGTCGATCGACACAACCTATGTGTGACGGTCGACATAAACCTAAACCGAAGACAGTTTTGATAACCGGTCCAATTCAATTGAACCGACTTATCTGATCAAACTGATCTTAACCAATCGGTTTATTCTAATTAGGATAGCCAGTTCAATCCAATTTAACCTATTCATCCAATTTAAACCGTTTAAACCAGTTTCAACTGATTGCGATAACCAGTCCAATTCTATTGAACCGTATTATCCAATCAAACTGATTTAACCCATCGGTTCATGCTAATTGTGATAATCAGTTCAATCCAATTGAACCAATTCATCCAATTCAAACCGATCCATTCGGACTTAACCAAGCATGATAACCGGTCCAATCCAATTGAACCGATTAACCATTCGCTCGGTCTGTGTCGACCGACACAAAACTGTGTCGATCGATACGTGACCGAATCTGCTCTGTGTCGACCGATACACAACCTGTGTCGATCGACACAGAAGGCTTTCGGTTTTTCTTCGCGAAAAACCCTAGCCGCCGAATCTGTCGATTTCGCCACTTTGTGTCGACCGAAACACCCAGTGTGTCGATCGACACTGTTCGAAAACATAGAATCGCAGATCGATCAAATCGATCTCACCTGTTCTAAACCAAGCAACCTAGTTTGCGAATCTAAATCATCAAATTCGTTTAACAGGTTCGATTCAATGATAAAACCCTAAGGCTCTGATACCACTGAAGGAACTTTGAGCCAATTCTACCGTATTCAAAATCCTCGCGAGTTCCAGATAGCCTAGGATCTAGGGTCTAGTTAATTGAATCACTGATGGATCTAGCGTTTACCTTGTTCTGGCAGCGGAATAGGGTCAGATAAACGAGATCTCTGGAGCGCCACAGATGCTGCGCCTCTACTGTTCAGTCCACACGCACACAAGCTGGAATCCGCCGGGATGCTAGTACCGGGATTCGGATCTCCTTGGGAACTGAGTTTCTCTAAGGTTTCTGTGTCTTCTCTCTGAGAAAACACTCTGGGCCGCACATCACAAACCAGCCTAGATCGAGATATAAAACGTGTTTATATACTGACCTCGAGGTGAACCGAAACATCAGTTTCGGTTTTGCCATTGTGTCGACCGACACACTTAATGGTGTCGATCGACACACGTCTTGTATCGATCGACGCACCCAATGGTGTCGATCGATACACCCTTTTGAAACTTATATTCGATCTGTATCCAATACATATCGATCAGACCATATGCCAATGATCAATTACCATGCAGAGTATATCCAACTTGCTTAGGTGTGTGACCCTGTAGGTTCACACGATACTGGAAACGAGTTACAACTCATTTGTCATAATTGGTTTCTAGCAAAACATTATGATTACCCAGTATCACATGAATTGTCCGATCTCGACAATACAACTATCTCTAGAGTTCGTACAATGTGATTTCAGGACATAATCCCAACAATCTCGACTTTCTTCCTCTGTTGAGAAGAGAGTACAAGATACAATCACTTCCATTCACCAAAGAGCCAGCCTTGCATTCACAGGTAGGCGGTCTAAGTTTGCAACCCAAAAATTAAAGGCATGTTTAGGTACTCGGTTTTTAAACCAAACAGCCTTATACCAGATTTGTTGAAGATGTCTAGGCCGAATCTCTTCCCAGGTTAACTTGGAAGAAAAAACAGAAGATGAATGGCTCGGAATTCTCCAAGAGTAAATGTCTTTACCTTGGGATTGATCAGGTGCATGGATAGTCCTCAGGGTGTTCTTTAGGGTGGCAATATTTGCATTTCTCGACTGATTAGGGACAGTCCCATCACGACCGTGAATAGCTTGAGCAACTGTAGACTGTGCGTGACCCCATCCATTAAGGACCATTGGAGCCAATAAAATCAATAAGAGGTTCATGCTCAGACCAGAAGCTCGCATCTGTTCCATCACCTATATCAGCAAAGACATACGATCGGGCTAGTTGTCTCAAGGAAAGGAGATGCTTCCAAATCCATGAGTATGAATTCCTTGGTTCAATTGACCAGAAGTTATGCCACTTCAGCCTGTGCTCCTTAGTCCAAGCCACCCATAGAGAATCAGTAGAGGCAAACAATAGCCACACCAGCTTTAGATTCAAAACCTTATTCCTGACAATAAAATTTCTTAGACCCAGACCACCTTCAAATTCGGTAGGTAGACTGTCTTCCAAGAAACCTTGGCTGAAGTACGTTTAGATATGTCTCCTGCCCAAAGGAAGCGATTGCATAGTTGTTCAATTTATTTTAGGAACCCTTTAGGAAGGGAGAATACACTAAATCAGAAATTAACCAAACTATAGATGACTAAAGAGATTAATTGGAGTCTACCGGTGAAGGAGAGGTCCAACTGTTGAATTTTGCCTTGGTCTTATCCGTGAGAGGAGAGTAATCAGACTTGAGAAGCTTCCTATGCATGAGAGGGAGTACGAGGTACCTTATTGGGAGAGAACCCCAGTGGAAACCAAAACTATCAAGTTTGTCAGATTCCTCCGGGTTCAATCCCGCCATAACAGGTATATCTTATCCTTATTTATTGTTAGCCCAGAGATTGAAGAGAAGAGCTCAAGAGCAGAATCAATTCCTTAGAAGAAGTAATCTTTCCATCAAACAAACGATGATATCGTCCGCAAAGGCTAGGTGAGTAATTCTTGGATTGTGGCCAAGTGGATGAAGGCCAGTTGCTCCCCCATCAAAGTAAAAGTTGAGCAAGTGAGAGAAAGCTTCCATTGTTATAACAAACAAGGAGGGGAAGACTGAGTCTCCTTGTCGCAGCCCTCTAGTTCCTTTGAAAAAGCCACAAAACTCGCCGTTAACATTTATGGAAAAGGAAGTAGTTGTGAGGCATTCTGATATCCAGTTAACAAAAACAAGAGGAAAATCCACCGCTTGTAGGGTCTGGATGATGAATTACCAGTTTACCGAGTTGAATGACTTCCTCAAATCAACCTTAAACAAAGCCCTTTTAGATATGCCGACTTTGTTAGATCCATGGACCATTTCCGTGGCTAGAAGAACGTTTTCAACAAGAAGCCTTCCTTTGGCGAAAACAGACTGAGGATTAGAGAACATTAGCGGAGTCACCTCTTAGAGATGTCTAGCCAGAATTTTGGATACAATTTTATAGACCACGTTACACAGCGAGATTGGTCTGAAATCAATGAGTTTGTCTGCACCAACTTGTTTCGGTAACAGGGAAATAGCAGTGCAGTTGCAATTCTTAAGCAGTTTACCATTTCTGAAAAACTCCAGGACCGCCTTAGTGAGATCAGGACCAGTGATGTCCGAAATTTCCCTAAATAATTCACCTGTATATCCGTCCGAACCAGGTGTTTTGTTGCGTGGGAGGGCAAAGACTTCTCTCTTGACATCCTCAGCTGTAACATCAGCACATAGCATAGCTTTGGTCTGATCACTACACCTTAAAGTGGTAAAGTTTGATATCAAATTTCTACTGTCCAAACAGAGGTGGTTGGTAGAAGAACCAAACAGATGCTCATAATAGGCGACATAGTGAGCCTTAATATCTCCCATATTTGTTAACCTTTCCTCTGCATAATTTATTAGATAGTGAATCTGATTCACAGAACGCCTAGAGGCTACCATGTGGTGGAAAACGACAGTATTGCTGTCACCAACTTCCAACCACTTGAACCTTGATCGTTGTTGCAAGAAACACTCCTCTGCAAGAGCCAGGTTAATCCAATGTCGATGATCTTCCTTCTCATAAGACACAAGAAGTCTGCGTTGATAAGAGAGGCGATCAGAATGGGCTTCCTTAACTCTAAGCTCCAGATTAGAGTAGTACTCTCTATTTATGTCTCTTATCTCAGCTTTGAGTTGTTTCAAATTGTTTGAAAAAAGAACATTGATGATCCTGTCAAAGAGATCTCATCCCACTTGATAGAAACTCTTGGTAGGACGTCTGGATGGTGGAGCAGGAAGTTCGAAATTATGAAGTGTCTCTTGGATTCAACTCTATCTACGAACACAATACAACTAGGGCTGTGATCAGAAAAATCTAGGTCACCAAAATGAGCATAGGCGAATGGGAACTTAAGAAGCCAAAGGTAATTGATAAGGATTCTGTCCAACTACTTAGCTATAGACGTCTCGAGTTATTTTTTCCACCAGGTGAACTCGTTGCCCCTAATAGCCAAGTCAAATAAGCCCGAATAATCCACACAGTCTCTGAAGTCTGATATTCCCCTAGATATTCTGGAGCCTCCTTTTGATTTTTCCTGCGGGTTCAGGATCTGATTGTAGTCACCCAAGGCTGCCCACGACTTTCCAGCAACAATCGGGTCCCTAGCAAGCTCTCTGTCTTCGTCCCATAACTGCATTCTGCCATATTTACAGTTTAAGGCATAAATAAAAGAAACAAAAACTTATGTGGTGGAGTGAGGAAGTTGGATAAGGCGGTTTATCATTTGAGAAGATTTGGAGTGAACCGTCAAAGTGACAGAAGAATTCCAGACAACCCAAATTCTGCCTTTATCTGCAAACTCATAGTTGGTTGAGAAGCTCCATCCAGAAAAAAGCAAGGCAATGATCCGATGAGCCTTATGCTCCTTAACTTTTGTTTCAATAATACTCCCAAAATACGGCTTGGACTACCGTAGCCGTTTCTTCAGATTACTCTGTTTTATCTTACTATTAATTCCTCTAACGTTCCAGCAAAAAGAGTCCACTATCATTGGTTAGGATTTATTTTGGCCTTTCAGGCGTTTCCCCGCAGAGTTTTTTTCTCAAACTGCATCTAATTTTTAGAGACAATTGAAGTAAAGAAAGAGCTAACAACCTGATTATCAGCTTCCTCTGAGCGGAGCTCTGATGAAGAGGAGCTTTCAGGAGGTTCACTATCCGAGGAGTCTGATTCTGAAAATGGAGAAGAGGAGCCCGACGAGATCGTTTAAGGGCTCTTCCTTTTCTTTCGGGATGAGCCATGAATGTCAATAACCGGAGTCTCTGCAATCTTCTTTCCTAGAATCTTCTCATTAGCAATCATGTATTTTGCTGCTGAAGGTTTAGTAGAGACAATATGGTCTAAATTTTGCTCCTTGTCTCTCTTCTCGCGTTTAGGATTCTTCCTTTTGCGAGTTTTAGGAGGGTTCACTACCACATCAGGCGTTGCTTTCTCTGTTTGCTTAGATCGTGGAAACAATTCAGCCACATGAGCTGAGGAATTGCACATGGTGAACGTAATAGGGGTAGTGGGACAGTGGCGTATTCTATGACCAACTTCTTTACAGTGGTCGCATGTTGGAGGAAGCCACGGACAAGAGACTTCCACACGATGATTTTCACCAGTTTTAAATTGGACATTCTTCACCTCCGGGATAGGGTCGGAAGTGTCGATGATCGTGAACATCTTTGCTACTTTGATGTTTGTCAAGTTTTCGGTAGAGGTGCTAAGATAAAGCGGATCCCAAAGACCTCCAACAACATGTTCTAAGCCCTCCTCATTGAAGAAGTGCGGAGGAACCACTCTGAATTCTAACCAAACAGGAACACGAGAAAGCTCCGGCATAGAAGGACTCAAACCCGGTTCCCAGTTAGCTACAAACATAAGATTGGCCTTCAATGTGCCAAATACTCTGATTTAGGACGCGTTGCCTGGTCGCGGAACAAGGAATTCAGATTAGGACAGTTTTATGTCCCAATCTCGAAGCTGTGATATCACAAGCACGGTAACTCCAAATACCGTTTAAGATAGTGTGGAAAGCGCCACGGGATGGAAGATTGCCATGGAATTGCCCGACAATGAAGTCTTCCCAACGGTTCTAGTTTCGGGTAATGACTTCTTTTGGAATCTTAACGCAGAGTTCCCCTGAATCTAGGAGAAAGGGGGTAACTTTCTTCTTCATGGTGGCTCTTGGTCCTTTGAAAAGGTCTGCCCAGTTAGGTTTAGTTGTCTGGGAAACCGCTTCAGCTTGAGTAGAAGAGTTGGTGTCTAGAACTTGAGTTTCAGATCCCGATACATTGACGGTCTAGTCCTTTGTAGACACAACAATCTTAGACATCCCCTGAGCAGATGAAGAGGATTCATCAGCTACAGGAGCAGCCGGATTTTTCAGATGAGGATTCAGCGTAGAAATTGGATGCTCCTTGGGAACTGAGCCAGAAGGGGAAGAGGTAGGAGGAGGTTTAGAGGGAGCAGAGGTTTTGGTTACATGGTTACGAGAGGAAGGAAAAGAAGGCAGAGGTTTCCGTCGCTTTGCCATCCGAGATAAGGGTTGCCGGAGCCAGGATCTACTGCGGCTGGTCTGAAAATGAAGGGGTTGCTGTTTCGCCCTTTACGGGAGAGAGAAAAAGGCCTGAAAGTCAATTGTAAAATTACGACTGATATACGATTTTTTATTTTGCGACCAAGAATTAACGATTGGCGATTGTAGTCGTAAATTAGTCGTACTCAGTGTACGACCAGGAATTAACGACTGACTGTTCTGGGTGTTGTTAATACCTTGTTTTACTGTAGTGAAACTCAATGTATGTACTCAGTGTCAATAAAAATATATCGAATGAACGAAGGCAATAACTCAAGCCTAGAATTATTCTAGATGGTATGAGACTATGGAAAAGGAAATCAACACTTGTCATGAAACTAATACTTGGAGTTTAGTTCCTCCTCCACTAGATGCAAACCTGTTGGGAAGCAGATGGATCTTTAAGACCAATTTGAAAGCTGATGGAACATTGGATAAGCTAAGAGCTCGTCTAGTGGCAAATTTATATGAGCAAGAAGAAGATATAAAATTTCTGAAAACGTATAGTCCATTTGTAAGAACATTTACTGCCAGAATGGTACTACATTTGGCTGTTATTGAGAAATGGAAAATCAATCAGCTGGATGTAAAACATGCTTTGCTACATGGAGATCTTCATGAAACATTTTATATGAGACATCCTTTGGGGTTTGAAGACAAGAATCATACATAGTATGTTTGTAAACTACATAAAGCTATCTACGGATGGAAACAATCCTCAAGGGTCTGGTTTGATAAGTTCAGATCTTTTCTAATTAAATATGGCTTCATCTACTCTACTAGAGATCCTTCTATGTTTATCTATCATCACAGGAACAAGATCATTATTTTTCTCTTATATGTTGATGATATGGTTCTAACATGAAATGATAATGCCTTGATCTCTAAGTTTTTACGGGTTGAATGATTCCTTCAGAATGAAACACATGGATCATTTGAGTTATTTCTTGGGGATCCAAGCTCACTTTTCAGACACCGGTCTATTCTTAAGCTAAGAGAAATATGCCAAAGACTTGATTCAGTCTGCATGAATGCTGGATTTCACTCCAATGCCTACCCCTTTACCATTTCAGCTGAATAGAGTTCCTCATCAAGAAGAATAATTTGATGATCCAAACTACTTTCGCAGTCTGGCAGGTAAGCTTCAATACTTCACACTTACTCGGCCAGATATCCAATATGCAATGAAATTTGTGTGTCAAAAGATACACAAGCCAACTACTTCAGACTTGTTTCTTCTGAAATGCATCTTGAGGTACCTAAAAGGAACAATTACAGAGGTTTACATTTAGGAAGTGATACGATCAGGTTTTAATCCCCAGATCTACACTGCAACTGCACAGACGTGAACCAGTAGTATATAGGGTATCGAATCCACATAGACTCAAGATCTTGCGATAGATTGAAGAATTTCAGGTTAAGCTAGGTAAAGCTGTATAAAGCAGTAAATCAGAGCAGAAAAGTAAATAAATCGGTTTTGTAGACAATCAAACGAAGCGTCAGGTCAAGGGAGTTCTCAGGAAATCAGGAACACATGCTAATCAATCAATCGGGATCTAATTAAGAACTGTTCTAGAACTAGAATCACAGAATTATAACAGACCAACTTTCGTTGCGAATATTATCTATGTCTAACAACCTAGCAAGCCAACTTTCGTTGCGAATCCTAGAGTTCTAAACAAGCATTAATCTCAGGGTCTTTCGTTCACAATTCTCCTAAGCCAAATTTCTTTGCGAATAGTCAAATTGCTCATCTAAGTTCTTTCTAGTTAATTAATCAACTTTCGTTGCAGAAATCAACCTAATATCAATAATCAAAGTGGCCAATTCAGATCAAGCATTAAGAACAACCCTAGATGAAGAACTAACAGATATGAATCCCTAAAGATTGATCATCCTATAATTCCATGAAATCTCCTGTGAGAATCCCTAAACCTAACTAGTAAACTACTTAGACATGGCAATTGAAGCAAAAGACATGATGAATAGAAAACCAAATATCATAAAAGAGAAACAAAGAATATGAGTTCCAAATCTCTCTCTCTCTGAAAAAAATAAAACTTAAGTCTGAAAGCGTAGCCTAAACAAGTGGCTTAAAAACCCTAATATAATGATCTAGACTTGGCTGGGGCCTTTTTGTAAATCTGGGAAGTTTCTGGGCAAAAACTGTAAATTCTCCAAAAATGGAGATTTTTGTGCGCAGATCCCTGGAATCACCTTGCAACGACCGCTGCACATACTGCATCGACCATTGTAAGGCGATTTCGCAGCCAGTGAACTCTGTGAAACCTCTAAATAGTGCAGAATTGACCCAAATGCTTCCAAAACGTCCAATTAGGCTCCAAATGTCCTTAAACCTGTAAAACACCTGAAAAGACTCCAAAACACATAGAAAGACTCGATAACAAAGACATATACCATGGTCAAAAGTCCTAAAAACCATGATATATCAACTCCCCCCACACTTAGCTTTTGCTTGCCCTCAAGCAAACAGAAAACCAAGATCATGAAAAGAAGTTTGAAAACTTCAGAAACTTGTTTCATTGTAGGAGCACCACACTCAGATTCGCCTTAGTAAGTCACATGAAAATGAACCTGCAAACATCAAGACCAACATATACTTCCCCCACACTTATCAACTATACTGAGTAAACTCCACAATCACATTCAGAGCATTAAAATTCACCATACTGACTTCTATAAGCTAATAAGTGCGGTCTCACCTATGGGGTATCGATCAAAGAACACATGGACTTACTATGTTAGCATCTGACCACTCAACTGTTGTTTCTGGTTCCTTTCTTCTCTTTTCCCTTCCTTAGCACTGATTTTTCCCACTGGGTATCATTTTATTTTTTCTATCAGTGCTCTTCCCTTACTGGGGCATACTTTAGACATGTTTCCATGGATACACAGGAGGTAATAGGGGTCTCTACCACTCCCGCGACCACTTCAAAGCTACTAGCTTATCCTCAGTTTATCTCTTTTTTTTTTTACTTTCAAGGAAGGAGAGAAGGGAACCATAATCAAACATGTTTACAAGATGTGCAAGCACCAACAGAGGAATCCGACTCGAAGTATACCAAGACCATAGGAGAGAAAATTAAGTCAAGTTAAAGGTGAAGTCAAGTAATGGATTCTCTGAATACCTGAAGTGATATGAGTGTCCTCAGTAGGCTGGTCTGTGTTGGGTTTTCTAATAGTCATAGATCATCTGCAACTCATCCAATGGTCACTTAAGTTCATGCAAGTGTGGTAATCTCCTCAAAAAGTCCTTGTTTCCTACTCAATTTGACTCAATAAAACAAATTTGGACTGACTCTAAGAAAACAAAAGCGGTGCGTCAGTAGCTACCTCCCCCACACTTGAAACACAATGTCCCCAATGGTGTCAAGCTCAGGATCGGCGAGAAAAATCAAAAATAAGAGAATCCGAAAAGGGTCAGAACATTTACCTGTCGTCGTATTGCGTCGATCGATGCCACTAGTGGTGTCGATCGATGCATATCGTGGACGCTCACGGTTATGTAGATAACCGGAGTCTGAACCGCAATAGAATTAACAAACCGTAAATCGCATCAGTGTCGACCGACACAAGAATGTGTCGATCGATGCTGAGCGATTCTGCCTGTTTCTCACGCTTTTGAACACACCAAAATAGAGAAATCAAAAACACTAAATCAAAACGAAAATGAAAAGAAAAACGAACCTACTAGTGGGTTGCCTCCCACTCAGCGCTTGTTTAAAGTCAGTAGCTTGACTGTGGTGAGGAGAACGGACTTATGGGGGATTCAACAGAGACTTTGAGTGTCTCTGTGAATGTCTCTTCAGATCATGAGATCTCCCAAGAAAAGAGCGAAGAGAATCAGGGTGGGAGCGAAGCGAGGGTGGGATACAGGTTTTGCCTGCATTCACAGCTTTGTAGTTAGGAGGTTTGAGTTTAAAAGAGTCATACCTGTGCTTTGGTGGATGGAAGAGATTTGGAGCTTTCTGCTTAAGAGCAGTTGCAGGATCAGAAGATGTTAGAGAAAGTTCAGAATGAACTGCCATCTTCTCATCTCCAACAGGAATCTATGGTTCCACTTCCACACTGAAGCTCTGTCCATCAATGGTGGCTCTCTGCTTCCTGTCCATCTTGAACTGCAATGGCTTGTCTCCTAGGTGGAGATCAATCAGACCACGTCTCACATTTATCACAGCTCCAGCAGTAGCTAAGAATGATCTTCCAAGAAGAATAGGATCATCTGGCTCAACATTATACTTCAGCACCACAAAGTCCGTTGGAATCAAGTAGTTTCCAACTCTGATATGTATGTCCTCAAGAACTCCTTCTGGATACCTCTTTGATCGATCTGCTAGGATAAGAGAGATCCTAGTAGGCTGGAAATCCATCAGTCCCAATCTCTTAGCCACAAAGTATGGCATGAGATTCAGTCCAGATCCTAAATCACAAAGAGAATGCTTGAATCTGTCCTCAGAGATGGAACAGTCTAGCACAAAGACTCTTGGGTCTGGAAGCTTCTCTGAAATCTGAATCAGATGCTTTTCCATCACTTTCATGCAATTAGCCTCGTATAGCTCTTGGTTGGACAACTTAGGAGCCTTAGGATATGGTGTAGAAGGCTTACACACTCGTTCAAGGACTGTTGCAGGTTTCTGGTCTCGTCTGCGATGCGTGTCGATCGAAGCGAAATATGTGTCGATCGACACATTGCGATTATTAGCATTCTCATCAAACGTATCGGGCATGCATCGATCGACATCGAGTGTGTATCGATCGATGCTCGTCTCAGACAGACATAATTCATCAAGAAAATCCGAGATGATGCTCTCTTCTTCTCCTAGCAAGTCAATCTCATCTCTTATGATCACATCATTGACGTATTGCTTATGTTCAGCTTTCCCAGATCCATTCTGCCTCTGCACAGCTCCAGCCGTCTGTTGAACTTGAACATCCAGCTTCTTCACATGTGTGCTCAAGGATTCAAACTTCCCATTCAGATCTTCATACACAGCATCCAGCTTCTTATTGAAGTCTACAACAGTCTTAGTCTGAACCTCCAGCAACCGCTCCATCATGGCTTCCATCTTGCTCTCATGATCACTAGCAGCATGAGGTGCATGATAGGAGGATGATCCATAAGTCCTCTGATAAGAATTACCTTGCTGAAAAGGTTTCTGATAACCAGCAGTCTGTCCATATCCAGAAGACTTCTGGTTGCTTGTGAAAGCACTCTTCTCTCCACCATTAAAGAACTTGTCGCCTTGCTGATTTCCAAAACTGTTTCCTTGAAATTCAGAGCCACTGATGTAGTTCACATCCTCTTCCTGGTGATCTTCTTTAGCCTCAAACACTTCAACTTCCTAAGCAAAGTGGACAGCTTTCTTTCCAGTCAACAAACTGTGAACAGTTTCCAACTTATTCCTGATATCAGTAATCTCCAGATTGTTGATCTTTCCACCAGACTCTTTCCTTCTTCCATCAGCAGTATTGGTGCTATTACTGCTCACCAAGTTATCAATCAGCGTCCTAGCCTGTTCAGAAGTCCTTGTATTGAAATTGCCATTGCTGGCATTATCCAATGCAGACTGGTAATGGAGATCAATTCCTCTGAAGAATATGCCCAGCAGCGTCACTTCAGAGAATCCATGATGAGGACAGTCACTTTGGTACTTCTTAAACCTCATCCAAGCAGACTTAAGAGGCTCTGTAGGACCTTGGGTGAAGGTGAGAATATCCTGTCTCGACTGATCAGAGCGAGCATCATCATAAAAGTGCCTCAAAAATTCCCTCTTCACAACATCCCAAGTAGTAAACTTCCCAGGTGGAAGTTTTTTCAACCAAGCTACAGCCTCTCCAGCGAGAGAATAGGGGAAAAGTTTGAGATACATGTAGTCATAGTTTATCCCTTTGTACTTCATTCCAGTGATGAAGTCTTCAAAATCATCAATATGATCCATGGGTTGCTCATGTGGGAGACCATGGAAAGGATTCTGCCTCAGAACAGAGTAGTAGACAGTCTTGATCTCAAAGTCATTCCTCTCAAATCCAGAAGGTACAAAATCTGACCGGTTAGCATAGAACTCATCGGGACGGTTGTAGTCAGAAAGAGTTCTCTCAGCAGCAGGAGGATTACTCATCTGCCCCTGACCTTAGGGCTGTCCAGGATCAGGGATTACACGTCCCTCATCATCGATCCTTTGCCCCTCATCGTTGTACGGGTTGTTCTGTCGGTCTCTCAGAACTCCCTCAACATCAGGTCTCAAAATCAAAGGCACCTGATTAACGTTCACCATCTTAGCTTTCTTCTGAGCTTTTCTGTTCTCTCTCTCTAGCTTAGCAAGCTCCTTAAGTTCAAGTTTCACGAGCTATTTGTCCGTATTACTCCTCAAGTCGCGATCAGTCACAAACTGTCGGTAGTCGCCAGGCGTCGATCGATGCACATGACCGCAACGATCGATTCAGTTCGGGTTTCGCTTTGGGTCAACCGATGCGGAAAGAGCGTCGATCGATGCCTTGCGAAACGATTTCGATCGACACACAGGACCGTGTCGATCGATGAAGTGCGATTCTAGGCGTACCTGAAACGCAAAAAGAAAAGAAAAATCAGTAACCAAAAACAAAAACGAAAAATCTAGTCTAAACCCTAAGTTCAAATCTATCGAAGACTCAAAATAGTCCCCGACAACGGCACCAAAAACTTGATACGATCAGGTTTTAATCCCCAGATCTACACAGAAAATGCACATACATGAACCAGTAGTATATAGGGTATTGAATCCACAGAGACTCAAGATCTTGTGATAGATTGTAGAATTTCAGGTTAAGCTAGGTAAAGCAGTATAAAGTAGTAAATCAGAGCAGAAAAGTAAATAAATCGGTTTTGTAGACAATCAAACGAAGCGTCAGGTCAAGGAAGTTCTCAGGAAATCAGGAACACAGGTTAATCAATCAATCGGGATCTAATTAAGAACTGTTCTAGAACTAGAATCACAGAATTATAACAGACCAACTTTCGTTGCGAATATTATCTATGTCTAACAACCTAGCAAGCCAACTTTCGTTGCGAATCCTAGAGTTCTAAACAAGCATTAATCTCAGGTTCTTTCGTTCACAATTCTCCTAAGCCAAATTTCTTTGCGAATAGTCAAATTGCTCATCTAAGTTCTTTCTAGTTAATTAATCAACTTTCGTTGCAGAAATCAACCTAATATCAATAATCAAAGTGGCCAATTCAGAACAAGCATTAAGAACAACCCTAGATGAAGAACTAACAGATATGAATCCCTACAGATTGATCATCCTATAATTCCATGAAATCCCCTGTGAGAATCCCTAAACCTAACTAGTAAACTACTCAGACATGGCAATTGAAGCAAAAGACATGATGAATAGAAAACCAAATATCATAAAAGAGAAACAAAGAATATGAGTTCCAAATCTCTCTCTCTGAAAAAATAAAACTTAAGTCTGAAAGCGTAGCCTAAACAAGTGGCTTAAAAACCCTAATATAATGATCTAGACTCGGCTGGGGCCTTTTTGCAAATCTGGAAAGTTTCTGGGCAAAAACTGTAAATTCTCCAAAAATAGAGATTTTTGTGCGCAGATCCCTGGAATCACCTGGCAACGACCGATGCACATACTGCATCGACCATTGCAAGGCGATTTCGCAGCCAGTGAACTCTGTGAAACCTCTAAATAGTGCAGAATTGACCCAAATGCTTTCAAAACGTCCAATTAGGCTCCAAATATCCTTAAACCTTTAAAACACCTGAAAAGACTCCAAAACACATAGAAATAATCGATAACAAAGACATATACCATGGTCAAAAGTCCTAAAAACCATGATATATCAGGAAGCAATATCATTTCATGGTCTGCTAAGCGACAACCATCAGTATCTAGATCATCCATGGAAGCAGAGTACATGACCCTGTCTGATACAACTGCTGAATTTACTTAGATTGAAGCAGTGCTCAAAGAACTAAAAGTGCAGCAAAACAAACCGGCTGAGATCTACTGCGATAATCTATCTACTGTGCACCTTACGGTTAACCCTATTCTACATAAGAGGACCAAGCACTTTGAAACTCACTACCACTATGCTAGAGAGAAGATCGCTCTAGGTACTCTGGCGGTGAAACCCATTCCAGAACCTCATCAAATAGCTGACATATTCTCTAAGTCTCTTCCACAACATATTTTCTTCGACTTGCGGTTCAAACTCGGAGTGGAAAATTTTCCCACCTCGAGTTTGCAGGGGACGTTAACTCTGCAGGATCATAAGTGCAAGGCTCAGCAGTTGAAAGAAGTGAAGATGATGGGTTTACGACATCAAACATGCCCATTCCGCTTCAATCCAAAACTGCAGGAAAGTTAACAAACTTGGAACGGTTTTGGTGTCAAAAAGCAAAATAAAGGTGGACTGTATGGGTCAATATCATCTGAAATTAAGGTCAATTTTTTTTTTTTAAAGCTATAGAAAATATGGATCATAGAGCTGGCATCCTTAGCATTTAAAGTAAACTTTAACATTGTTCTAAATTGTTCATAAGGGTCTATATAATCGACCTAAATGTAATCATCTTTCTAATCAATGAAAATATGCTTTTATGAAAACTTTCTTGTTCAAATCACTCAACATATAGTTTCTAGTGAATGACATTTGCGTCGCATCTTAAAGAATATAAACTGTTGGAGTCAATATTAGCACTTTCCTAAAAAGGCCTATTCATGAGTTTAGGTCGGCCCAGAATGTAAAGTCGGAATTAGGGCCCAAGACGGTAAAACTTAGGTTAAACCGGACTCGGGGTAACCGACTTGCATTAGGGTTTGGAAGGGGTTAAAGCGAAGGCGCCGCGCGGCGACGACAAAGACGGAAATACCGCGAAGGCGGGATTTTAGGAAATATTCATATTTATCTTATATTTCCTTATGTGTTAAACCGACTTGTAACCCTATATAAGGGAACCCAATAATCATTCAATGGATACGCTTTTCTTATTACTTTGTGCCTGAAGAGACTTTTAGAGCGAATTTAACCTAAATATCTCTCCGGCGACTTTAAACATCCTTTTTACCGACTTCCGACTTGGAAACACCGGTTACAAACCCTAATTCCCAAATCTCACCGCGTTCATTAATCCTTCTTTTAGAATCCCTAATTCACAAACCCTAAAACTCTTTCTATCTTTGGATAGACCGAGTTGAGATCTTACAATTGGCGCCGACTGTGGGGATTTCTAAGAGAAATTTCTGAAACGAGATGTCAGGGAATAATAAGGAGATCGATCAAGAAAACCCTAAGGTTTAATTAAGCGTTCAAGATGAAAGTGATTACAACCAGAGTGATCACGAAGACGACGCGGCCAAAGGCGGCAAGCAGCCGCGAGACGCCGCCAAGACAAACAAAGCTCGAGATGGCGGCAAACATGCCCCGTCACTCAGCGAAACAGAAGCTCAAATCGAGCAAGACAAGGTCTTAGCCACTCTAATGGCCAAGATCGAATCACAGAACGACCTGATCAAAACGTTCTCGGAGAAAATCGACCTGGTGCAGACAGAGCAAGCAAAGATCCTTTCAGGACAATAGTCAAGAAAACCCAGGAGAGAGGTGCCACCGAAGGTGAAAGACAAAGTCGCCAGACGACTGGTCTATAGCACATCTGAGGAAAGCCACCATGAACAGAGCCGTAGCAGCGAGTCCAGGAGCAACCCGCGTAAGGAGAGCAACAAGAAAGATACTCGCGAGCGGAGCCCACATCGGAAGGAAGGGTCTGAAAAACCCAAACGGAGCGAAAGTCGGAGACATAACGACCGGAGTGATGAGAGGTATTCACCCGATAGGGAGGAACATACCAGTCACCAGACACGGGACGTGCACCACAGACAAAATTCGCGACATGAGAATGGCTCGCACCGAGACAACTATCGCCGCGAGCGAGGTATGTCGTACGAGAAAACTCATGGAGCGTCTATTCGCGGAGCAAGTCGCAACCATGTCGAGAAACAACTGATTGAGCTCAAAGACACCCTAAAAGAATTAAAAGGGGAGGTCCACAGCGTGAAGGGGTCCGCACCCGAGATCGATCGGATCATCGAAGAAACTCGTAGGACACCCTTCACCTCGCGCATCACAAACACGTATATCAGGCAAAGAGAGAAGCTCAGGCTACCGATGTACGACGGCACAAAAGACCCAGCGACCCACCTCACAACGTTCAAAATCATGGCGGCAAAGGCACGGTTCTCATCAAGCGAGGAGCGTGACATCGGTTTCTGCCAACTGTTCACCGAAACCCTGGAAGGGGACGCGCTAAACTGGTTCTCCCGACTCCCATCCAAATCAATCGATAGTTTCTCCGACCTCACATGGGCATTCGCAAGGCATCACTTTGCCTACATTCGTAAGGACACTTCGCTGAGTGCGTTGATGTCGATGACGCAAGAGAAGAAGGAAACATTGAAAGATTTCGTAGAAAGGTTCAGGGCGGTGATGACACGAGCTGAGGCACCAGATAAGTTCACTATCGCGGCCCTGACAAACGCCGTCTGGCACGAATCACCTTTTTACCAAGATCTAGTCATCAACCCCCGCCACTAACTATCGAAGACGCACTCCATCGGGCAAACAAGTTCGTGGAATTGGAAGAGAAGAAGGTCGCATTAGCAAAGAGATTCGGTTCCGGCAAACAAGCAGATAAGAAGGAAGAAAGAGAACCCAGACAGCACTACGACAGTAAAAGCGCCAAAACAATGGTTGTGGACGGCACCGACAAGTCCCGGTCATCAAAACCGTGGAATAAAAGAGGGAAAGAGGCAAAGAAGGCGCAAGCAGCCTCCGCTACAGGGGATAAGTACTGCGAATACCATCAAGCTACGTCGCATGACACGGCTGAATGTCGGAATCTCAGAAACGCACTCTACTCCCGACTTTCCGATGAAGAGATCAAGGCGGCCATCGAAAGGTTAAAAAAGGAAGAATCAGGACAAAAGAAGGAAGACAAAGCCGATGAGCAGGCTCCTAAGCAGGATAAACCACCACGGCGTATCAAAAGCATAGCTTTGAAACGTAACCGTGAAGAAGAAGAGGAGGACGAAGAAGAAACCCCCAAGACCATCCGAAGAATCAACATGATCATGGGAGGTCTAATCTCCGTAAATGATTCAGTCCGGTCAATCAAGGTCTATGAACGCCTAGCATTAGCCGCGCAAAAGGCGCCTCAACCAATCCTGTCAGATGATCCGCCCGTCATCTTTACCGACCAGGATCTCTATGGAACTCACTACCCTCATAACAACCCGCTAGTGGTTGAGCTTCTGATCGGAAGATGCCAAGTATCTCGAATACTGGTGGACACCGGGAGCTCGATAGATTTAATTTTCCTAGATACACTCAAAAAGATGGATATTAAGGAGGAGGATATCAAGCAGAAGGCCAAGCCGCTCACCGGGTTCACAAGTGAGACGACATACATAATTGGAACGATCAAGTTGCCTGTTTTCGCCGGAGGAGTTAACAGATTGGTGAGGTTTCATGTCATTGACAAGCCAACCATCTATAACGTAATCCTCGGAACTCCATGGCTGTATAGCATGAAAGCGGTATCCTCGACATACCATCAATGTCTGAAATTCCCGACACCTAAAGGAATCCAGACAGTCAAAGGATGCCAGAGCGCAAGCCGGTCGTGTTTCGCGAGAGAACATAAGATCAGAGTGCCTTCTTGCATGATCAACACAGAACACGGAAGAAAAGGACCGGAGAAAGAACTGATCCAGCAAGTCATCATCGACGAATCAGATGCAAGCAAGTGTGTAGGCATTGGCGCAGAATTGCCAGACGACATCAAAAGGGAACTGATCGCCTTCCTACAGCAAAACGTTACAACGTTTGCGTGGACAATGAAGGACATGAAGGGTATCAATCCAACCATTACAACTCACGAGCTGAATGTCGATCCGACTTACAAGCCAGTCAAGCAAAAGAGGCGAAAACTCGGCCCTGAAAGAGCTAAAGCAGTCAACGATGAAGTAGAGAAGCTACTTGAAGCCGGTCCAATCCAAGAAGTCAAATATCCCGATTGGTTGGCTAATCCAGTGGTCGTGAAGAAGAAAAACGGGAAGTGGAGAGTATGTGTCGATTTCACGGATCTCAACAAAGCTTGCCCCAAGGATAGTTTCCCGCTGCCGCATATCGACCGACTTGTGGAGGCAACGGCCGGGAACGAATTGCTGTCATTCATGGATGCGTTCTCAGGGTATAATCAAATCCTCATGAACCCAGACGACAGAGAAAAGACAGCCTTCATCACTGAACGCGGCACATATTGCTATAAAGTCATGCCTTTCGGCCTCAAAAACGCCGGCGCCACCTACCAGCGGCTGGTAAACCGGATGTTTGCAGGACAACTCGGCGCAACAATGGAGGTTTACATCGACGACATGCTAGTCAAATCTCTGATTGCCTCTCAGCATGTCGGCCATTTAAAGGAATGTTTCAACATCCTTAACCGGTACGGCATGAAGCTTAATCCAACTAAGTGTACGTTCGGAGTAACATCGGGAGAGTTCCTAGGATACGTGGTAACTCAGAGAGGAATAGAAGCTAATCCAAAGCAGATCACAGCCATAATCGACTTGCCGTCTCCCAAGAACACTCGAGAGGTACAACGCCTCACTGGCCGCATAGCCGCCTTGAACAGGTTTATATCCCGGTCAACGGATAAATGTCTGCCTTTTTACGAGCTCCTACGAGGGAACAAAAGATTCGTGTGGGACGATAAGTGTCAAGAAGCATTCATCCAACTCAAGGACTACCTGTCGAACCCACCGATACTGTCTAAACCCGAAAATGGTGAGACATTGTTGCTTTACATCGCCGTTTCAACGACAGCAGTGAGTGGCGTACTAGTTCGGGAAGATCGAGGAGAACAAAAGCCGATCTTCTACGTCATCAAAACGATGAACGGAGCCGAAACCAGGTATCCTGCAATGGAAAAACTGGCTTTCGCAGTCGTCATCTCGGCGCGAAAGCTGCGACCATATTTTCAGTCACACCCGATTGCCGTATTAAGCAGTCAACCTCTTCGAACGATCCTTCATAGCCCGGGACAGTCTGGCCGTCTAGCCAAGTGGGCAATAGAGCTAAGTGAGTACGACATCGAATACAGGAACAGGACAACCGCCAAGTCGCAGGTGATAGCTGATTTCCTTGTCGAATTATCGCCTGAATTGGACGTCGGTACCGAGATAGAAGATAAAAATTGGAAATTGTTCGTTGACGGGGCCTCATCCAAAAAAGGAGCTGGGATAGGGATACGTCTCATATCACCAACCGGCGAGATTCTAGAGCAGTCATTCAAACTGGGTTTCACGGCGTCTAACAACACAGCCGAGTACGAAGCTTTGTTAGCCGGTCTCAGACTAGCCAGGGAAATCGGAGTACGACATCTCTTGGCCCATTGTGACTCCATGCTTGTAGCCAACCAAATCAATGGAGACTACGAAGCTAAAAACGAACGAATGGAGGCTTACCGAAAGACGGCATTGGAACTCACCAGTTCCTTCGAATTCTTCGATATTGTCCAGATACCAAGGAAGGAGAATGCCCCGGCAGATGCACTCGCGTCGCTGGCATCTAATCCCAATCTCTGTCGACGGATCCCGGTAGAAACGATCCATGAACCAAGCATCCCGCCCCCTGAGAGCAATCAAGAAGAACGTGAAGAAATAATCCCGAGTGGTAAAGATGACATATGCTGCAATATTCAAGCAAAGGGCACAGATCTCATCGCTGTCCTAACCGGCGACAATAAAGATTGGCGACTTCCGATAAGAGCATACCTGACAGAAGGAAAGCTCCCAGAAGATAAATGGGAAGCACGACGACTTAAAGTCAAGAGCGCGCGATACACTATACATGAAGGTATCCTCTACAAGTATTCTGCTAACAAGATCCTCCTCAGATGCATAAACGGAGATGAAGTAAGTCGGGTTCTCGAGGAAACGCACTTCTGAGCATGCGGAAACCACTCCGGAGGCAGGTCTCTCGCCCTCAAAATCAAGTTGAACGGTCACTATTGGCCGACTATGATAACCGATTGCGAGACCTATTCTAACAAGTGTGAAAAGTGTCAGCGACATGCGCCATTCATACATCGACCTACATAACTACTCACAACATCAACCGCGGCTTACCCGTTCATGAGATGGGCAATGGACATCGTTGGACCATTACCATTATCCAATCAAAGACGTTTCCTGCTCATTATGACCGACTACTTCACAAAGTGGGTAGAGGCCAAGGCTTACGTCGCAATCCACGATGTCCAGGTTCAAAATTTCGTCTGGAAATACATAATATGTCGTTTCGGGCTACCTTATGAGATCGTCACAGATAACGGATCACAATTCATCTCGAAAGTATTCGAAGGGTTCTGCAAAAAATGGGATATACGCCTTAGCAAGTCGACACCGAGGTATCCTCAGGGGAATGGCCAAGCCGAAGCTACAAATAAAACTATCATTGCCGGCATCAAAAAACGCCTTGAAAGCAAAAAAGGAGTTTGGGCAGATGAATTAGACGGAGTCCTCTGGTCGCATAGAACGACACCCCGCAGCGCAACAGGGGCCACGCCATTCTCGTTAGCCTTTGGCGTAGAATCAATGGTACCAGCAGAAGCTAACATTCACACTCTCCGCCGGTCTCTCATGCCGCACCATACCGAGGTCAATGAAAAGATGCTAATCCAAGCTCTTGACACCCTAGAGGAAGAGCAGGATCGAGCCCTACTCAGGATTCAAAACTACCAGCAGCTCGCAGCTCGGTACTACAACCAGAAAGTCAAGGAACGCCATTTTCAAGTCGGTGACTTCGTCCTCCGCAAAGTTTACGAAAACACCAAGGAGTGGAGAGCAGGGAAACTCGGGGCGAAATGGGAAGGACCCTACAAAGTCACAAAAGTCGTCAAACCGGGAGTCTACGAGCTTGAGTCAATGAAAGGCAAGGCTTTACCTCGTTCCTGGAACTCGGCAAGCTTGAAGGAGTACCACTAAGACGGCAAGGCTGATTTCTTTCTAAAAAAAAAAAAAAAAAAAAAAAAATGTATTGAACTACGGGTGACTTGATTCTCCCTCGGAGATACGTAGGCAGCCTTTACCGGCACAATCACAAATCTAATAAAATCCTCATTTTCTCAGATAGGTTACCGTCTTGAAAGCTATGCAAAGCCAAAACAGGTTACCGTCTTGAAAGCTATGCAAAGCCAAAACAGGTAAGTCCCTTCATTAATATTTGAATATATTTAATGATACTAACAAAGCCGAGTTCTAACTCGCAAAAGCCGAGTTCTAACTCGCAAAAGACGAGCAATGACTCGCAAAAGACGAGCAATGACTCGCAGAAGGACGAGCAATGACTCGCAGAAAGACGAGCAATGACTCGCAGAAAGACGAGCAACGACTTGCACCGTTAGCATCATGCCTCCTGGCCAGGGGCATGGTCTTCCTTGCACGCGAGGTGCACATCGCGGTAAGGGAAAGACGGGATCCGTCCCACAAATTTTTCGTGGCAGGAGATAACAAATAAATCGAGCAAAAGGACTCGCACATTCTCCTACCCTTAAAATAAAGCCGAGCATCTATAAGTCTCGCAACCCGCCTTACGGCAAGTCACTAAATCGATTGAGCTTTGACAACGAGTTTAGACACGAAAAAGTTTCGACACGGTCACGAACACGTATTCCAAGTCACGAAACCGGCTAGACTCGCCAAAGACAGCTCAAATACAAGATTAGTATGACCCAACGTTAACTGAAGCCGCTATCTGATTAAACTGTCAAAACGCAAGTTTAAAACAAGAATAGTCCGACTCAGTTAAATTCGTAAGTCGCTACACATGGCGGCAAGATTTCATGATAAAAGTCGCTATAAGCTCGATAGCAAGACTTGGTCACACGATGAAAATCTACATTTGGTGCGGCAAATTTAATCCGATTAAGTTTCAACAAGTAAGCTTTAAAGGATAGATTGATTCAAATCACTATCAGAGGCTTGAAACAGAACTTAAAGATAAATTGATCAAACAAAGAGTAGGTTTACAACACCGAAATAAACTTAAACAAAAGTACAGATAAAAATAAGAGAGACTCAGCCGGCCAACGACCCCCCAGCTTCATCAACCTCTCCAGGTCTGCTCTTCTCAATAATCTGATCCTGCACGTTAGAAGCTCCTTCCAAAGACGCAACCTCTGAACGGACGGACTTGATGAGACCAGCTGGAACCGCCTCCGGAATTATCCCATGATTTGTCCCAAACTGATCAACGTTCGATGGGACAGGAGGAGGCGAGTCATGAGAACGGTTGAGAAGAGGGTGGTTTACTGGAGAAAGGACAAACGTGAGCTCCTCCTTCGTCACGACACTCATGTCGTCCAATTCCGCGTCAACCGCAACCTCGTCTGCAGCGACCTTATCCAAGACATTCTGAGGAATCAGCACACCTTGTTCACTAAGTTTTATCAGGCATTTCTTGAGACCAGAAATCTGAGCCTGCTTGACTTGAATGGTGATATACCAAGGATTTTACCGGTTTTAACCATGGTATATGCCTTATTTATCGAGTCTTATGTTATGTTTTGGAGTCTTTTTAGTATGTTTACAGGTTTAGACACATTTGGAGCAGAAGTGGAGATTTTGGAGCTGTTTGGTGTATTTTGGAGATTTGGTCCGAGAGACAGAGTTCACTGTCCAGTTTTGAAGACTGCGTCGATCGTTGCACACCTGCATCGATCGTTGCATATGCGAATGGGCCAGACTCGCCGATTTAATGAAGAATGCTGATTTTGCAGAAAAGCCCAGATATTTACACAGAAGCCCAAAACGTGTTTTAGCTATTATATAAGGGTTTTAAGCCATTGTTTAGGCTACGCTTTCATTAAGTCTTATTTTATTTCAGAGAGAGTTAGGGGCTGATCCGGCTCTCGAAAGAGAGAGGATTTTGAACCCCAGATCTTTACTTTGTTTTATGATATTTGGTTTTCTATTCAAGATATTTTCTGTTTCGATGATTATGTCTGAGTAGATTACCTGTTAAGTTTAGGGATTCTCATTAGGGATTTCATGGAGTTATAGTTTAATTAATCAGTAGGGATTCATATCTGCTAGTTCTTTGTTTAGGTTGTTCTTAATGCTTAATCTGAACTGGCCACTTAGATTATGATGTTAGGCTGATTAATGCAGCGGAAGTTGGTTAATTTAGCTAGAAAGAACCTAGATAAGCAATTTAACTTCTCGCAAACGAAAGTTTGGTTTAATTAGATTGTGAACATATCAAACTTGGAATTAAAGCTGGTTTAATCTGTTAGTTCTCGCAAACGAAAGTTTGGTTTGCTGCACTTAAACTTAGAGAATTATCGCAAAGGAATTTGGTTAATTCTATATCTGTGTTTGAGTTCTAGAACAGTTTCTGATTAGATCCAGACTGATTGATTGCTTGTGTTCCTGATTTCCTGAGAACTCCCTAGACTTAACGCTTCGCTTCCTTGCTCACAAAACTCGCCTGCTACTGATTTACTTTTCTGCTCTGCTTTTAGTTTAATCATCTTTGCTTTCTCCTAGTTTAATCACTTCTGTTTTTATCTGTCGTTGACCAGAGTCCCTGTGGATTCGATACCCTAAGTACTACAACTACATCACTGTGCACTTGCAGTTAGTATAGGGATTAAAACTTAGAGCCTATCAAGTTTTTGGCGCCGTTGCCGGGGACTCTTTTGAATCCTCGATAGATTTGAACTTAGGGTTTAGACTAGGATTTTCGTTTTTAATTTTTGCTACTAATTTTTTTCTTTTTCTGTTCTTGCGTTTCAGGTACGCCTGTAATCGCTTTGCATCGATCGACACTGTCCTGTGTGTCGATCGTTGCATTCTCGAGCTTGCATCGATCGACGCTACTCTGCATCGATCGGCACAGTGCGAAAGAATAATGGGAATGATGGAACAGATGTTGGAAAATCAGCAGAATAACTCGTTCTGCGGAGGCTATGGTTCCTATTCATTCACCAGAGATTATGAACCTCCATCATATCAGCATGTTCCTCCTCAAAATAAACAATATGGTAAGCTGATAAGTATGATGGAGCAGTTACTGGAAAGATATGAAGAGGAGAGGAACTACATAAATGGTCCAGGGTTTCAAGGAAACAGAGCTTATGAGAGCAAGATAGAATCCATGATGGAGCAGTTGCTAGAGGATCAGGCTAAGATTGCTGCAAACTTCGACAGGAAGCTGAAAGCTATACATGGAAATCTGAATGGGAAGTTTGAATACTTGAGCACACATTTGAAGAAGCTAGATGTCCAAGTTCAACAAGCAGATGCAGCAATAGAGAGGCGGAATGAAGCTAAAAGAGCTGAACAGAAGTTGCACATCAATGCTGTGAACATAAGGGATGAGATTGACTTGCTGGAAGAAGAAGAGAGCATAATCTCGGATTTTCTGGATGAATATTGTCTGCCTGATACATGCATCGATCGACACCCCCTTAGTGACGATCGACACGCCATTCTGACGGCAATTTCGAGTTCTTTCGAGAAACAGAATCGCCTTGCATCGATCGACACACATTATGCAACGATCGACACAGAACGCACACATGTCCAGAAACCTGCAACAGTACCAGAACAAGCTTACAAGCCCCCGGTGCCATATCCTAAGGTTCCTAAACCTTCCAGACAAGAGCTAGAAGTGGCTAACTGCATGAAAGTGATGGATAAGAAGGTGAATAGAACACCACCAGTTGAAACTTCGCGAGTTCATGCAAAGGAGATGATCTCCACTGATGGTCATCTGGAAGAAGAAGTTCAGATTGGTGGAACTACAGTATCTGATAGTGGAAAGAAGAAGATGGCAGTTCCTCTTGAACCTGCTCTAACATCTTCAGTACCTGCAACTGCTCATAAGCAGAAAGCCCCAAACATCAGATCTGCACCAAAGGTAAGGTACAAATCACCTAAGCTTAAACCTTCTGATCACATTGTTTTGAATGCAGGAAAACGCAGTAGACCGCCCAAGCTTCGCTCCCGCCCTGATTCTGATTTCTCTTTCCTTGGGAAGCCTCATGATCATAATGCCTATACACCTCCTTGGATGAAGAGATACTCACAGAGACATTCAAAGTCTCTGTTGAAACCGCCATGAATCAAATCTCTTCCAATAGTCAAGCTAATGACTTTAAAACAAGCGCTGAGTGGGAGGCAACCCACTGTTAGGTTTGATTTTGTTTTCATTTTTCGTTTTGGTTTTGCTATTTTGATTTTTCTGTTTAAGTGTGTTCAGAGCTGAGGGAAACAGGAATAATCGCATTGCATCGATCGACACACATTGTGCATCGGTCGATGCAGTCGCGATTTACGGTTTAACGAATTGATTGCGGTTCAGACATCGGTTATCTACATAACCGCGAGCGATAATCGCCTTGCATCGATCGACACCCTTGGGCATCGATCGACGCAGGGCGACGACATGTAAGTATTCTGCAACTTTTCGGTTTGTTCTTCAATTTGATTATTCTTTCACCGAGCTAATGCTTTGATTACACTGGGGACAGTGTCGTTTAAGTGTGGGGGAGGAAGCTACTGACGCACGCTTTTGTTTTCTTAGTTTTTCAAAAACATTGTTTTATTGAGTCAAAATTTGTATGAAACTATGATTTTTCGAGGACAATTTTCGCTTGAACAGGAACTAAGTGACCATTGGACAGACTTGCAGAGCCTCTATGACTGTTAGAAAACTCAGACACAGATCAACCTACTGGGAACACCCACATCACTTCAGGTATCAGAGGATCCTTTTACTGACTTCACCTTAATACTGACTTAGATTTCTCACCTAAGGGCTTGGTATACTTTGTGTCGGATTCCCTTGTTAGTTCTGACACAGCCTGTCAACCTATCCTATTTAGTTCCCTTCTCCCCTTCTATAAAGTAAAAAAAAAAAAAAAAATAATAAACTGAGGATGAGTTAGTAACTCCGAAGTGGTCATGGGAAGGGTAGCAAACACTTATTTCTCTCATGTGATCCATGGAATGTGTCCAAAGTACACCCCATAACGGGAAGAACACTGATAAAAAAAAATAAAATGATACCCAGTGGGGAAAAATCAGTTGTTAAAGAAGGGAAAGAGAAGAAAGGGACTAGAGAAAGATAGTATGGTGGTCTAGAGCTGATAAGGTAAGAATCCATGTGCCCTTTGATCGATACTCCTTAGGTGAGACCGCACTTAAATACTTGCAGAAGTCAGTAGGGTGAATTTGAATGCTTGAATGTGATTGTGGAGTTTACTTAGGACAGTTGCTAAGTGTGGGGGAAGTATATTGTGGTCTTGAGTTCTGTAGGGAAGTTTTCAGTGGCTTACTAAGTGAATGTGATTGTGAAAGTTCCTAGGACGAAATGAGTTTCTGTGTTTTCAAACCTCTTCGCTTATACTTTGGTTCTTTACTTGCTTGAGGACAAGCAAGAGCTAAGTGTGGGGGAGTTGATATACCATGGATTTTACCGGTTTTAACCATGGTATATGCCTTATTTATCGAGTCTTATGTTATGTTTTGGAGTCTTTTTAGTATGTTTACAGGTTTAGACACATTTGGAGCAGAAGTGGAGATTTTGGAGCTGTTTGGTGTATTTTGGAGATTTGGTCCGAGAGACAGAGTTCACTGTCCAGTTTTGAAGACTGCGTCGATCGTTGCACACCTGCATCGATCGTTGCATATGCGAATGGGCCAGACTCGCCGATTTAATGAAGAATGCTGATTTTGCAGAAAAGCCCAGATATTTACACAGAAGCCCAAAACGTGTTTTAGCTATTATATAAGGGTTTTAAGCCATTGTTTAGGCTACGCTTTCATTAAGTCTTATTTTATTTCAGAGAGAGTTAGGGGCTGATCCGGCTCTCGAAAGAGAGAGGATTTTGAACCCCAGATCTTTACTTTATTTTATGATATTTGGTTTTCTATTCAAGATATTTTCTGTTTCGATGATTATGTCTGAGTAGATTACCTGTTAAGTTTAGGGATTCTCATTAGGGATTTCATGGAGTTATAGTTTAATTAATCAGTAGGGATTCATATCTGCTAGTTCTTTGTTTAGGTTGTTCTTAATGCTTAATCTGAACTGGCCACTTAGATTATGATGTTAGGCTGATTAATGCAGCGGAAGTTGGTTAATTTAGCTAGAAAGAACCTAGATAAGCAATTTAACTTCTCGCAAACGAAAGTTTGGTTTAATTAGATTGTGAACATATCAAACTTGGAATTAAAGCTGGTTTAATCTGTTAGTTCTCGCAAACGAAAGTTTGGTTTGCTGCACTTAAACTTAGAGAATTATCGAAAAGGAATTTGGTTAATTCTATATCTGTGTTTGAGTTCTAGAACAGTTTCTGATTAGATCCAGACTGATTGATTGCTTGTGTTCCTGATTTCCTGAGAACTCCCTAGACTTAACGCTTCGCTTCCTTGCTCACAAAACTCGCCTGCTACTGATTTACTTTTCTGCTCTGCTTTTAGTTTAATCATCTTTGCTTTCTCCTAGTTTAATCACTTCTGTTTTTATCTATCGTTGACCAGAGTCCCTGTGGATTCGATACCCTAAGTACTACAACTACATCACTGTGCACTTGCAGTTAGTATAGGGATTAAAACTTAGAGCCTATCAAATGGCGACAGCATCTTCTTGATCTTTAATAAAGCGCTGGATGAGATCGAAATGGGTCTGCGCTTTTGTCCTGACGGCGGCTTCTACCCTCTCCCTCTCTTTGCAAACCAAGTCAAGGCAGGATTTCTGCAGCTTCTGTTTCTCCGACTTGAACTTAAGAAAGTCGGCTTTCGATTTCTCCTCAGCCTGCTTAAGCTTACCTTCGAGAACAAGGTTGTTCTCTTGCAGCGTCTTCTTCTCCTCTTTGATCTTCTTGAGAAGATCGTCCCGCTTTGTGACCGCATCAACCATCTTCTTTTGGGCCCAGGAACTCTCCAAGGCCACACGGTTAGAGGCCGCGATCATCTGAAAATAACAAAAAAGAATGTCATATTAGTAAGTAATGCGAAAATCAATACAAAGGAAAGAGCATGGAACTTACTGTAGCTTCAGCATGCTTCAACCGAACGATGGCATCCGAGTGAGGCAACTCCTCCAAGACCGGCCAGTCAGATTCATTCCCCCTCACACACGTTAGCATGTCGAAACAGGCCCGAGGATTATTAATGAAAGGGACCTCGCTCGCGTACTGATAAGCGAAATTATGAATAGAAGGGCGGACTTCCCCTTCCTTCACTTCGCGCCTCGGTCGCGCCAGGACGAGCTCCTTGTTGGATTCAAAGGGTTTTGCCCGCCAGACGAGTCGGAGACGGTCCCCTTAAACTTGTAGAAACGCTTCCACGGATCTTTTTGCTTAACGGGCTCTCCAGAAGCTGCCGCCACCGCAGAAGCGTCCTCAGCCGGCTTGCTCGTCTGAGATGTTTTCTTTGTCGACCTCTCCTGAGCCGGCTTGTCCTCTGCAGGCCTTTTCTTTGTAGGGACCTTGGGCGGGAGATTAGAGGAATCTGCCACTGGGGCAGTCGACTTCGCACCAGCATCGGAATGCTTGCCGCCTTGAGAAGAAAGAAGTTTGTCCTTATCTTTTGACGACTTAGAGGAAGATGATGGTTTGGAGGAAATCTCCTTGGAATAGTCTACGGAGTCGATTCTCTTGACTTTACCCATCCTTTTTGGCTTGACGAGTTCTTCAGCGGTAACTTTCGTCCTGGTATCCCACTTGACTGCATTAACGTACAAAGAATCAGAATGAAACAAAGAAAAGGATGTCGTAATAACTATATACGTGAAGGATTATGTGTGTTCATTGGTGTAATTGTCAGGTTACAACCTAGCACATAATCAACTAGGATCTAGGTGATTTGCAGTTGAATCATAAACAAGATCAGAATCATTACCTTGTTAGATGGCGCAGCGGATTGGTAATGAAGAGATCAATGAGAGCAGATGATTACCGGCTCCTCCTAGGTATCTACACGCTTACAAGCTACTGGATCAGGTTGCTAGACCAAGCTGGAACAACAGAGAGAGAGGACGGCCAGACCTAAGAAAATCGCAGAGCCCTAGCTTTACTGGCGCCTGTCCTCTTCCTTATATGGGCCCAAGTAATTAAACTAATGCCCTATTAGGCTTTTGGGCCCAAGACCCAAATCAGACAAAATAACTGTATTTTGTCTGGCCCAATTCTCTGTACAAATACAGTAAATGCCTTGCATCTTACCGTATTAATTCCATTTAACTTTCCCGTTAGCTATGGTGTGTGACCCTTTGGGATCATACAATACTGGTAATAAGTCCTAAACTTATAGATCAAGAGCGGGCTCTAGCAAGTCATCATGATCACCCAGTATTTATGACTTATGTCTGATCTCGACACTTATCATACTTTCTAGAGATAGTACAGTAGATTTCAGGACATTCCCAACAATCTCCCACTTGTACTGGAATCCTACATTCCCTAATCCTTTTGTCTCAATATCTCGATCTGGCATAAGGCAAGATGCGTGTCATCCTTATATAGCCAGACCATGTTCATCGGACCAGATTTGATACTGACAATGCAAACGACTTGGGCAAGTCCGTTTGGGAGTGGCCACTCTCTTACCAGCTATCAAGTCTCCGATTGGCCTAGAGATATTATTGTTGGAATTGTGTCCAGTAATCTCGGTACTGTCTCTAGAAAGTAAGAGTATGTCAAAGATCAGACATAAGTCATATAATACTGGGGATCATGATGGCTTGCTAGAGTCCGCTCATGATCTATAAGTCTTGGACTTATTGCCTTTATTATATGATCCCATATGGGTCACACGCCTAAGCTAACAGGAAAATGTGTTGGAACGGCTTAGCAGAAGTACGGTAAAAGTGCCAGGCATTTGTCGTACTAAGAGAGAGACTAATGGGTCTGATTAAATCCATGGGATTTAATCAGATTGGTATTTTGGGCCCAAAAGCCCAAAAGGGAAAGAGAAGGCTTTTATAAACTAAAAGCCAAGTCTTTTCTCCCTAACCCTAGCCGCGTGCCTCTCTCTCTCTGCGCGCCTCTCTACTCGTGGTCTAGCAGCCATTCCTGTGATCGCGTGTGTGAACCTTTGGAGGATTCATCCCTCGGTGTATCTCTCTGATCTCTGACCTGTTCTATTCCTTCCGCTGCAACAAACAGGTAAAAGGTGAGATCATCTAATGTTTCTAAATCAAGAGAACCTAGATCCGTATGTTTAGGTTGATATGAATCTGTGAATTGAATCAGGATCAACTAAACGGTTCCTTCAGTGGTATCAGAGCTTTGGTTCTTAGGATTTCTTGTTTTAGATTCATGTTTAGGTTGTTTAATCTGTTTAGAAGTGTTTTGAATCAACTATTGATAAGATAAAACACTTAAGAAACAAATTTGAATCCTAAACACACTAAATCAAATCGCAAAACATGCTATATGACATGTTTTTGTGATCGGCCGACGAGTTTGATGCATGGATCGATCCATGATCGATCGCATGATCGACCGAGAGCAAGCGTGAGAGCGGACGGAATGATCGAGCGGATCGGATCATGCGATCGCGATCGCTTCCGCATCGTCCCGGCGTCCCGATCGTTTCCTGCTTGGCGTGGAACGATCGCGGCTCTCCCGCCTGACCCGAGCAGTCTCGTCCCTGTCCCGAGCATACCGAACGATCGTCCCGATCACGCAGCCAAACCGTCCCGATCACGTCTCGGCCAAGCATGATGGCTTGCGGCTTGGACAAGTCTCGATCGGTTAGGGTTTTGGGTGTGATGGGCCGGTTCGATTTCGGTTAGGTGGTTCGGTTCAAAACTTAATTAAAATTGATTCGTTCTGGTTTAATAAACAGATTTTAATAATTTTATTAAATCTGGTTAAACCGGGATAAGAAATCCAATGTCGAAAGAATTATTGGATTTAGTGCCTAAACCAGGATTTTCTAATTTGATTTGGTTGGACCAAATAAATTGAGAAAATCCGGTTTAGTAAATAACCGGTTGACAACTGTGGTCATCGTAGTAATTAAAATTTGGTTAGACCAATTTTAATGAACCAGACCGGTTATGTCATTTAATTGGACAATTGGGTCATGTCTTGGACATGGACCAGTTCTTGGGCCTCGGGCCAAGAAGTTAAAACAATTGGGCCAGTTATTTGAGTCTTTCTTCAGATTAATTTAAAATTTATTTTATAAAATTATAAAGTCGATTTTAAATTAAAGTTTCCGAAATTTTGAAATTAGAAAGTTTCTTAAATTAGAAGTTTCTGGATTTGCGGGTTTTGGATTTTAAAGAAATTTCTAAAGTTAGAAAGTTTCCGTTTTTAGAAAGTTTCCAATTTTAGAAAGTTTCCAAAAATAGTAGGTTTCCAAAAATGAAAGTTTCCCGAAATAGTAATCTTCTATTTTGGGAATGAATTTTTAAAATAAACCTACGAACCTCAAACAATATCAAGCGTTGGATGTCTTGTCCATTCTATGTCAGCTGTCGAAGCCCATTCAATTGTATTCATGGCCTTACAGTGTGAGGGTGTCTGCTTTTGCGTGGATAAGACGGTTTGTGATTCATAAATGTCATTGGGAGTCCCAGACATTAATGATTACATGACTGTATAGTCTGGTTTTCTTGACTGGGCCATCGGGAGTCCCGGGCCTTGAGACATCAGAGTGGATTGGGCCTCGGGCCCAGATTCACAACCAAGAGTTATATCACGGATATAATTAGCCGATATAGGGCTTACCGATATAAGCTAAGGTTGGGTGACGGCCAGTGGCCCACTTTAATCTTAGTTATATGTGGATCTTGGAATCATTATATTCTATTGAGGGTAACTGATGTTATTGAATATAATGCATGATTAATCATATTAAATTTAATACGAGATTAATCATATTGAACATATTAACTAAAATCCTTTTATCTTAATTTTCAGTTATGACTAGCACAAACAATCAAAACACTTTCTCGATCCGGTCTGTCCTTAAGATGGACAATCTGAACGGATCAAATTTCTTGACTTGGTCGCGGAACCTGAGGCTAGTCCTCAGACAGGAGAGAAAGGACTATGTCCTTGAGAGAGCTCTCCCCGTGAGGATCGGGTCCAATGTTTTTCATGCAGTATATGATGCTTGGAATAAGCATTATAATGATGCGGTAGATGTGCGTGGTCTGATATTGGCTACCATGGACTCAGACTTGCAGAAGCAATATGAGAACATGGAGTCGCCAATAGAGATGATCAGCAGCCTGAAATTGAAATTTCAGGAGCAGATAAGAGTGGAGAGATACCGGTTGGTTAAGTCTCTCACTAGCTGCAAGCTACCAAATGATCATCCAGTGAGTCCTCATGTCAGTAAAATGGTGGGTTACATTGATAACCTGAGGAAACTGGATTATCCAGTTAGCCAAGAATTGGCAACTGAGATCATACTACAGTCACTGCCGTCAAGCTATGATAAGTTCAGAAGGAACTATATCAAGAAAGGCTTAACGAAGACGCTGACTGAACTGCATGATATGCTCAAGACAGTTGAGCCAAACGTGAAGAGTACCCTGAATAATCTCATGAATGAGAAGGGTAGGTTTGATAAACCTAATGCTGACAAGGGTGAAGACAAAGTTGTCCAGATTTTGAATCATGGCAAGCGTGTGTCTTCTGAGCCCGAGTCAGATACCTTTTACGTTGGTAAGTGCTGCTACTGTAAGGAGACAGGGCATTGGAAGAGAAATTGCATTAAATTCATGGAAGATGATGAGGAATTGAAGTTAATGTATGAGACTACTTCCTCAGGTATTCATGTTATTACTTCAAGTTCTACCTTAAAGGTATTGGATACTGGTTGTGGCACTGATATTTGTGATAATATGCAGAGCCTAAGCAACAGTAGAACGTTGAAGGAAGGGCAAGTGAAACTACATGTCTGGAAGGAGCTTGGGATGCTGCCTCAGCCGTAGGGTTTTCACTTATAGATCCCTTTTAGGCTTGGTTTTGTATTAAGTAATTGCTACAATGTACCTGCTTTAAGCAGAGTTGTCTTTCATTTTCTTGTAAGAATTTGAATGTTTTTCATTTTGATAAAAGACAAGTTTTGTTCTTTTGATCTTAATGAAATATTAATTGTAGCACCCTATTCATGGAATGGGTTTTATATCTTAAACCAAAGAGTGCCTAAATGTAACATAAATACCGAATTGGTTTAAATCTAATGAATTAAACCTGATTTTTCTTGGCATAAAAGTCTTGGTCAGATAGAGTAAGTCGGATTCAGAAATCCCATAGTTATGGACTGTTGGGCTCATTTGATAAGATATCTTATGAGACTTGAATTCTGTTTACTGGACCAGAAGGAAAAGGGCCTATCTTAGCCGAGCTAGAGAAAGGCCCAAAGGCTTATTGGACCTGGAACATACTGATGTATGTGGCCCAATGAGCAGTAATGCCAGAGAAAATTTCCTGTACTTCATTGTCTCTACTGATTACTTCAGTGAGTGTGACTGTGTTCATTTGATGAGACACAAGTCGGAATTCCTTGACATGGTCGAAAGAGTTCCAGAATGAAGTATAGGATCTGAATGACAAAAGTATTAAGACTCTGGATTAAATCACGAGTGAGAATACTTAAGTCATTGATTGTGTGATCATCTTAATGAGTGTGAAATCGTTTCACAGCTCATTTCTCCTGAAAACCTGAAGGTGTTTCTGTGAGAAAGAATCAGATCTTATTAGAAATGATTAAAGATGAGTCACACGAATCTTCCATGATATTATTTAAGAATAACGCTCTAAAATATCTAAGTTTACGCTGAAACAGTTCCACAAATATCAGTTGAAAGACACCACGTAAATGTGGATTGGAATCGATCCAAATTTGTCTTTACTGAGTATTTGTAGTTGTGCTACTTCGCTGGTTGTCCTAGAGAAACTAAGGCTTGTTACTTTTACGTCCAATCTGTTTTCTAAGAAGGGAAGTTATTTTCCAAGAAGAACAGTGGGAGTAAAAGTATAACTCGATGTTTTCTTAAGGAAACCAAGGCTCGGTACTTTTACGACCATTCTGTTTTCTAAGAAGGGAAATTACTTTCCAAGAAGAACAGTGGGAGTAAAAAGTATTTTTACGACCATTCTGTTTTCTAAGAAGGGAAGTTACTTTCCAAGAAGAACAGTGGGAGTAAAAGTACAACTCGAAGAAATTCGAGAAATACAGGAGGCTGCTTAACCTATTGAGGGAAAGCAGCGGAAGGATTTACAGATTTCTGTAGAATCTACACCTGTGGAGCCTGAAGTTCGCAGATATGAAAGAATCAGTCACTAATCCGAGAGTGAATTCTCGTCATTAGTTCAGCCTGATGATCATTGAAAGTTCGCATGATCTGATGATCATTGAAAGCGACGAATCTGCGAAATTCAAAGAAGCGAAAGTGAGCCCGGACTCCGAAAAATTACATTTTATGTAAGTTAGCTTCATTGATCCATTCATGGATGGAAGCAAACATATCGGAGTTGGAATCTTCGTTCTGTTTAAGTAGTCAAGGTTTTGACTTGAACAGGAACGAAGCGGAACTGTGTGTTTACTAATAGATTAGTGGGAGCGATATTGCATTTCTCAAAGTGTATGTCGATGACATACTGATTCTCGGATATAACGTCCCAACGCGGTAGTCAGTAAAGGACTAGCTTGGGAGTTGGTTTAATGATTGACATGGGTAAAGCCACGTAGTTCTTGGATTTTGGATCTAAAGATAGAGATCCAAAAGAGCTGGTAGGACAAAGTCAGGATTCTTAAATTGACAAAGTCCTACACATTTTGTGCAATCCAAGAAGGGTTTTATGCCAATGTCACATGGCATTAAGTTAAGCAAGATACAGTATCCTACGATAACTGCTGAGCTTAAATGCATGGATAAGATTCCATATGCGTCGGCAATTGGATCTATCATGTATGCCATGAAACGTACTTGTTTGATGTTGCTTTAATGTTAAGCAAGACAAGTAAAGACCAGTCAAATCCAGCAAAGAAACACTGGATTGCCGTAAAGAATATCCTAAAGTATTTGAGGAATACTAAGGATAAATTCTTGAGTTACGGAGAAAGTGAGGTGCTACGAGTCGATAGAGTCTGAAAGGCAAGTTTCCAATAGACAAAGATGATTTCCGATCACAGTCCGGTTATATCTTGTGTCTATCTGGCGGTGCAAGGCACTGTTGCTGACTCCATGACTTAAGCTGAACATTTCGCAACTTGGGAAGTGGCGAAAGAGGTTGTTTGGAAAGAAGAGTTCGTCACTGAACTTGATGTGATTTCCAGCATAGATGAGACTAGCTGCACATCAGATGTCCAAACACCTTGAGGATAGGTATAACCTATTCCGTGAGATAAATGACAGAGATGTTAAGTAGATCAGCAAGTTTCAACGAATGAGAACGTTGCTAATCTATTAACGAAGCCACTCCTTAGGCCTAAGCGCGAGTCGCGGACTGTTGCTGTAGGATAAGTGAAATTAAGATAAAGTCTCAATTTCAGTGGGAGTTATTAAAGGGCTTTATTTAGTTATTGGATATGTTCTTGAAATAACATTTAAGATGTTTAATGAAATTATTATTTCAAGATTATTTTAACTGTGATGAAATAATCGTTCCAAAGTGATATAAACCATTTTATAGGTCATCGAAGTAAATGACTTGATCTTGAGTCATCGAAGTCATTTAGCTTGATCATGAGACCCTATATTTGATAAATGTTTTATATCATCATGTCCCTAGTCGAAGGTTGTTGAAATTGGAACACCAACAACCGTGTGAGACTGGATTGGTACGTGACTTATGACAAAGTCTCAGTGTGTCATAGATGCGCGGCATCAAAGTCAGTACATAGGTGTATGTTTGGGAACATACGACCGGACAAGACCCGCTTATAAGAACTCTTCAGGATATTTATATCTGTGTCATAAGAGATTCTTACTACGACTATAGAGTATAGTCCTTAGACCTGAGTTCGCATGCATGTGACTGCACATTGACTGATGCACTTTGATCATTGTCTAACGCTATCGTTCTGCGATAGTTATAAGGACCTTGTTTGGGTGTATTATGAAATGAGTAGTTTACAGTGATGGAACAAGACGGGATTTGTCCCTCCAATATAAATGGAGTGAATATCTCTAGGCCAATCGGAGATTTGAATACTGGAAAATGCATGGCCATGCTCAAACGGACTTTCCCGAGTCGTTTGGATTGTCAGTATCAAATCAGAGTCCGATGAACAAGATTAGGCTTTATAAGGATGACACTAATCTTGCCTTATGACTAATCGAGATATTGTGACAAAAGGATTATGAATATAGAGATTCCAGTACAAGTGGGAGATTGTTGGAATTGTGTCCAGTAATCTCGGTACTGTCTCTAGAAAGTAAGAGTATGTCAAAGATCAGACATAAGTCATATAATACTGGGGATCATGATGGCTTGCTAGAGTCCGCTCATGATCTATAAGTCTTGGACTTATTGCCTTTATTATATGATCCCATATGGGTCACACGCCTAAGCTAACAGGAAAATGTGTTGGAACGGCTTAGCAGAAGTACGGTAAAAGTGCCAGGCATTTGTCGTACTAAGAGAGAGACTAATGGGTCTGATTAAATCCATGGGATTTAATCAGATTGGTATTTTGGGCCCAAAAGCCCAAAAGGGAAAGAGAAGGCTTTTATAAACTAAAAGCCAAGTCTTTTCTCCCTAACCCTAGCCGCGTGCCTCTCTCTCTCTGCGCGCCTCTCTACTCGTGGTCTAGCAGCCATTTCTGTGATCGCGTGTGTGAACCTTTGGAGGATTCATCCCTCGGTGTATCTCTCTGATCTCTGACCTGTTCTATTCCTTCCGCTGCAACAAACAGGTAAAAGGTGAGATCATCTAATGTTTCTAAATCAAGAGAACCTAGATCCGTATGTTTAGGTTGATATGAATCTGTGAATTGAATCAGGATCAACTAAACGGTTCCTTCAATTATCTCCGTTAAACGGCAGGGACAAATCCCATCTTGTTCCATCACTATGAACTACATACTTCATAATACACCCAACCAAGGTCCTTATAGCTCCCAGTTACGAAACAGCGTTAGACAATGATCAAAGCGCATCACTCCAAGTGCAGCCACATGCATGCGAACTCAGGTCTAAGGACTATACTCTATAGTCGTATATGAGAACCTCTTATGACACAGATATTAATATCTTGTAGAGTTCTCATCAGCGGGCCATGTCCGGTCATATGCTCCCCTACATATACCTATGTGTCGACTTTGATGCCGCGCATCTATGACCCCTCGAAACTTGGTCATAAGTCTCAACACAATCTAGTCTCAAGTGGTTGTTGGTGTTCCAATTTCAACAACCTTCGACTATGGACACTATGATTTATGTCATTTCGTTAAATATGGGGTTTCAGGATCAAGTCTACTCATGTACTTCGATGGCCCATATATAATGACATGAATCATTTTGGAACGATTATTTATATCACAGTTAAAATAATCCAGAAATCATAAATTTCATAAACATAAAATATTATGTTTACATGAACCTTTCAAAACAACTAAATAAAGCCCTTTACAAACTCCCACTGAAATTAAGACTACTTCTTAATTTCACTTATCCTACAGCTACAGTCCGCGACTCGTGCTTAGGCCTAAGGAGTGGCTTCGTTAATAGATTAGCAACGTTCTCATTCGTTGAAACTTGCTGATCTACTTAACACCTCTGTCATTTATCTCACGGAATAGGTTATACCTACCCTCAAGGTGTTTGGACCTCTGATGTGCAGCTAGCCTCAACTATGCTGGGAATCACATCAAGTTCAGTGATGAACTCTTCTTTCCAAACAACCTCTTTCGCCGCTACCCAAGCTGCGAAATGTTCAGCTTAAGTCATGGAGTCAGCAACAGTGCCTTGCACCGCCAGTTAGACACAAGATATAGCCGGACTGTGACCAGGAATTATCTTTGTCTATTGGAAACTTGCCTTTCAGACTCTATCGACTTGTAGCACCTCACTTTCTCCGTAAATCAAGAACTTATCCTAAGTATTCCTCAAATACTTCAGAATATTCTTTACGGCAATCCAGTGATTCTTTGCTGGATTTGACTGGTCTTTACTTGTCTTGCTTAGCATTAAAGCAACATCAAAACAAGTATGTATCATGGCATACATGATAGATCCAATTGCCGTCGCATATGGAATCCTATCCATGCATTCAAGCTCAGCAGTTATCGTAGGACACTGTTTCTTGCTTAACGTAATGCCATGTGACATTGGCATAAAACCCTTCTTGGAATGCTGAAAACGTGTAGGACTTTGTCAATATAAGAATCCTGACTTTGTCCTATCAGCTCTTTTGGATCTCTATCTTTAGATCCAAAATCCAAGAACATACGTGGCTTTACCCATGTCAATCATAAAACCAACTCCCAAGCCAGTCCTTTACCGACTGCAGCATTGGAACGTTATTTCCGAGAATCAGTATGTCATCGAGATACATTATGAGAAATGCAACATCGCTCCCACTTATCTATTAGTAAACGCACAGTTCCACTTCGTTCCTGTTCAAGTCAAAACCTTGACTACTTCAACAGAACAAAGATTCCAACTCCGATATGTTTGCTTCCATCCATGAATGGATCGATGAAGCTAACTTACACACAGTGTAATTTTTCGGAGTCCGGGCTCACTTTCGCTTCTGTGAATTTCGCAGGTTCGTCACTTTCAATGATCCTCAGTGTTGGATTATATGTGTGTTCATGGTTCAATTAACAGATTGCAACCTAGCATATATAACTCAGATCTAGGTTCTTGCAGAACGAATCACAAAACCAAACCTGATCATTACCTTTCAGATTGCAGCGGATTGATGGATGGTAATGATGAGATCAGCTAGAACAGATCAGATGCCTGTTCCTCCTTCAGTATCCACACTCTTACAAGCCGGGATGGTTGCTAGACCAAAGCAATGGATTGATCAGAGAGAGAAGAGAGACGGCTCAGGTTTTTGGTCGCAGACTGTTAGAGTCGAAATTATAAGACGACTCATATAAATATCGACTCTGTCATAAACCTAAACCGATGTCTCGGTTTCGCAACTGTGTCGACCGACACATACACTTGTGTCGATCGACACAAGTCATTTGTCTCGATATGGGCCCAAGTGATTAAACTAACGGCCCAACTCTCTGCACAAATACAGTAAATGCCTTGCATCTTACCGTATTCATTCCATGTTAACTTTCCCGTTAGCTATGGTGTGTGACCCTTTGGGATCATACAATACTGGTAATAAGTCCTAAACTTATAGATCAAGAGCGGACTCTAGCAAGTCATCATGATCACCCAGTATTTATGACTTATGTCTGATCTCGACATTTATCATACTTTCTAGAGATAGTACGGTAGATTTCAGGACATTCCCAACAATCTCCCACTTGTACTGGAATCCTACAAAGGACATTCCCAACAATCTTCCGATTGTACTGGAATCCTACATTCCCTAGTCCTTTTGTCTTAATATCTCGATCTGGCATAAGGCAAGATGCGTGTCATCCTTATATAGCCAGACCATGTTTATCGGACCAGATTTGATACTGACAATGCAAACGACTTGGGCAAGTCCGTTTGGGAATGGCCATTCTCTTACCAGCTATCAAATCTCCGATTGGCCTAGAGATATTACCTCCGTTAAACGGCAGGGACAAATCCCATCTTGTTCCATCACTATGAACTACACAATTCATAATACACCCAACCAAGGTCCGTATAGCTCCCAGTTACGAAACAGCGTTAGACAATGATCAAAGCGCATTACTCCATGTGCAGCCACATGCATGCGAACTCAGGTCTAAGGACTATACTCTATAGTCGTATATGAGAACCTCTCATGACACAGATATTAATATCTTGTAGAGTTCTCATCAGCGGGCCATGTCCGGTCATATGCTCCCCTACATATACCTATGTGTCGACTTTGATGCCGCGCATCTATGACCCCTCGAAACTTGGTCATAAGTCTCAACACAATCTAGTCTCAAGTGGTTGTTGGTGTTCCAATTTCAACAACCTTCGACTATGGACACTATGATTTATGTCATTTCGTTAAATATGGGGTTTCAGGATCAAGTCTACTCATGTACTTCGATGGCCCATATATAATGACATGAATCATTTTGGAACGATTATTTATATCACAGTTAAAATAATCCAGAAATCATTAGATTTCATAAACATAAAATATTATGTTTACATGAACCTTTCAAAACAACTAAGTAAAGCCCTTTACAAACTCCCACTGAAATTAAGACTACATCTTAATTTCACTCATCCTACAGCTACAGTCCGCGACTCGTGCTTATGCATAAGGAGTGGCTTCGCTAATAGATTAGCAACGTTCTCATTCGATGAAACTTGCTTATCTACTTAACACCTCTGTCATTTATCTCAAGGAATAGGTTATACCTATCCTCAAGGTGTTTGGACCTCTGATGTGCAGCTAGCCTCATCTATGCTGTGAATCACATCAAGTTCAGTGATGAACTCTTCTATCCAAACAACCTTTTTCGCCGCTTCTCAAGCTGCGAAATGTTCAGCTTAAGTCATGGAGTCAGCAACAGTGCCTTGCACCGCCAGTTAGACACAAGATATAGCCGGACTGTGACCAGGAATTATCTTTGTCTATTGGAAACTTGCCTTTCAGACTCTATCGACTTGTAGCACCTCACTTTCTCCGTAAATCAAGAACTTATCCTAAGTATTCCTCAAATACTTCAGAATATTCTTTACGGCAATCCAGTGATTCTTTGCTGGATTTGACTGGTCTTTACTTGTCTTGCTTAGCATTAAAGCAACATCAAAACAAGTATGTATCATGGCATACATGATAGATCCAATTGCCGTCGCATATGGAATCCTATCCATGCATTCAAGCTCAGCAGATATCGCAGGACACTGTATCTTGCTTAATGAATTGCCATGTGACATTGGCATAAAACCCTTCTTGGATTGCTGATTACGTGTAGGACTTTGTCAATTTAAGAATCCTGACTTTGTCCTACCAGCTCTTTTGGATCTCTATCTTTAGATCCAAAATCCAAGAACTACGTGGCTTTACCCATGTCAACCATAAAACCAACTCCAAAACCAGTCCTTTACCGACTGCAGCATTGGGACGTTATATTCGAGAATCAGTATGTCATCGACATACACTATGAGAAATGCAATATTGCTCCCACTTATCTTTTAGTAAACGCATAGTTCCACTTCGTTCTTGTTCAAGTCAAAACCTTGACTACTTTAACAGAAACGAAGATTCCAACTCCGATATGTTTGCTTCCATCCATGAATGGATCAATGAAGCTAACTTACACATAGTGTAATTTTCGGAGTCCGGGCTCACTTTCGCTTCTTTGAATTTCGCAGATTCGTCGCTTTCAATGATCATCAGATCATGCGAACTTTTAATGATCATCAGGTTCAACTAATGACGAGAAATCACTCTCGGATTAGTGACTGATTCATTCATATCTGCGAACTTCAGGCTCTACAGGTGTAGATTCTACAGAAATCTGTAAATCCATCCGTTGCTCTCCCTTAACAGGTTGAGCAGCCTCCTGTATTTCTCGAATTTCTTCGAGTTGTACTTTTACTCCCACTGTTCTTCTTGGAAAGTAACTTCCCTTCTTAGAAAACAGAATGGACGTAAAAGTAACAAGCCTTGGTTTCCTTAGGATAACCAGCGAAGTAGCACAACTACAAATACTCAGTAAAGACGAATTTGGATCGATTCCAATCCACATCTACGTGGTGTCTTTCTACTGATATTGGTAGAACTATTTCAGCGTAAACTTAGATATTTTAGAGCGTTATTCTTAGAGAATATCATGGAAGATTCGTGTGACTCATCTTTAATCATTTCTAATAAGATCTGATTCATTCTCACAGAAACACCTCTAGGTTTTCAGGAGAAATGAGCTGTGAAACGACTTCACACTCATTCAGATGATCACACAATCAATGACTTAAGTATTCTCACTCGTGATCTAATCCAGAGTCTTAATACTTCTGTCATTCAGATTCTATACTTCATTCTGGAACTCTTTCGACCATGTCAAAGAATTCCGACTTGTGCCTCATCAAATGAACACAGTCACACTCACTGAAGTAATCAGTAGAGACAATGAAGTACAGGAAATTTTCTCTGGCATTACTGCTCATCGGACCACATACATGAGTATGTTCAATCTCCAATAAGCCTTTGGGCCTTTCTCTAGCTCGGCTAAGATGGGCCCTTTGTCTTTTGGTCTAGTAAGCAGAATTCAAGTCTCATAAGATATCCATTCAAATGAGCCCAAAAGTCCATAACTATGGGGTTTCTGAATCCAATTTACTCTATTTGACCAAAACATTTATGCCAAGAAAAATCAGGTTTAATTCATCAGATTTAAACCAATTCGGTATTTATGTTACATTTAGGCACTCTTTGGTTTAAGATGTAAAACCCATTCCTTGAATAGGGTGCTACAATTAACATTTCATTAAGATCAAAAGAACAAAACTTGTCTTTATCAAAATGAAAAACATTCAAATTCTTCACAAGAAAATGAAAAACAACTCTGCTTAAAGCAGGTACATTGTAGCAATTACTTAATACAAAACCAAGCCTCAAAGGCATCTACAAGTGAAAATCCTACGGCTGAGGCAGCATCCCAAGCTCCTTCCAGACACGTAGTTCCACTTGCCCTTCCTTCAACGTTCTACTGTTGCTCAGGCTCTGCATATTATAACAAATATCAGTGCCACAACCAGTATCCAATACCTATAAGGTATAACTTGAAGTAATAACATGAATACCTGAGGAAGTAGTCTCATACATCAACTTCAACTCCTCATAATCTTCCATGAATTTAATGCAATTTCTCTTCCAATGCCCAGTCTCTTTACAGTAGCAGCACTTACCAATGTAAGAGGTATCTGACTCGGGCTCAGAAGACACACGCTTGCCATGATTCAAAATCTGGACAACTTTGTCTTCACCCTTGTCAGCATTAGGTTTAGTAAACCTACCCTTCTCATTCATGAGATTGTACAGGGTACTCTTCACGTTTGGCTCAACTGTCTTGAGCATATCATGCAGTTCAGTCAACGTCTTCGTTAAGCCTTTCTTGATATAGTTCCTTACGAACTTATCATAGCTTGACGGCAGTGACTGCAGAATGATCTCAGTTGCCAATTCCTGGCTAACTGGATAATCCAGTTTCCTCAGGTTATCAATGTAACCCATCATTTTACTGATATGAGGACTTACTGGATGATCCATCGGTAGCTTGCAGCTAGTGAGAGATTTAACCAACTGGTATCTCTCCACTCTTACCTGCTCCTGAAATTTCAATTTCAGGCTGCTGATCATCTCTATTGGCGACTCCATGTTCTCATATTGCTTCCGCAAATCTGATTCCATGGTAGCCAATATCAGACCACGCACATCTACCGCATCATTATAATGCTTATTCCAAGCATTATATACTGCATGACTGGCTTTGGATCCGATCCTCTCGGGGAGAGCTTTCTCAAGGACATAGTCCTTTCTCTCATGCCTGAGGACTAGCCTCAGGTTCCGTGACCAAGTCAAGAAATTTGATCCGTTCAGTTTGTCCATCTCAAGGACAGACCGGATCGAGAAAGTGTTTTGATTGTTTGTGCTTGTCATAGCTGAAATTTAGAGATAAATAGAGTTTTAGTTATTAAGTTCATAAAAGAGTAATCTTAACAACTTATAAGAAGACTCGCATTGTATTCAAAATTTCTTTGTTCAACCTCATAAGAATACAATGATTCCGAGACCCATGTTTAGCTAAATCCAAAGTGGGCCACTGGCCGTCACCCAGAATTAGCTTTACTTGGTAAGCATACACACAGCTAGTTATAACCAATAACTCTCGGTTGTGAATTGGACCCGAGGCCCAAATTCACCAGATGTCTCAAGGCCCGGGACTCCCGATGGCCCAGTCAAGGAAACCAATCTCTTACAGCCAAATAATCACTAAAATCTGGGACTCCCAATGAAATTAGTGACTATATACTACTTTACTTACGCGAAAACAGACACCTCACACTGTAAGCCATATCTGTAATCAAATAAGCGTTAAGTAGCTGACAAGATTGGAAAGACATCCAAGCTTGATATTGTTTTTGAGGATTTTTAAGTTTTATTTCCAAAAATAGAAGATTACTATTTTGGGAAACTTTCTTATTTTAGAAACTTTCTAAATTTAGTAACTTACTAAAAAATAGAAATTTCTAATTTAAATATTTCATAAATATTTTGGGTTGGGTCACAAATTATAGGCCTAATTCTTGGCCCGAGACCACAGAATTCCAATTCGCCCAATAATTTGACATAACCGATCCGGTTTATTAATTCTGGTCCAAGACCAAATTAACTATCAAAACCATCAGTTATTTACTAAACCAGACCAGCTCTAAATTATTTGGTCCAACCAAATCAAACTTAGACCAGCCTTCGGTTTAGGTTAAAATTCAATTTTATGAATTTCAATACGGTTTAACCAGAAATAAAATTATTTCCAGCAAACCGCGATTTGGGTTAACCGCTTGAACCACCAATTAAATTGGATCGGTTCAGTTAAGTCCAAAACCGGGAAGAAACACCTTGTGTTTTAGCCAATTTTGACATAACTTGCGGTTCTGGCTAAAGTAGACAATGAACCACAATCGGATTGATCGGTTCATTGTCTCGGTTTAGGGAAAGATGAACCACGAAGCTCGGCTGAACCGATTGGCTACTCGCGGATCATCTGCATCGCCTTCGTATCGATCGATATGAGTCTTTCATGTCGATCGATACTAGCGAGTATCAGCTCGGGTCAATCGGGTCATCAGGACCGCGAGATGTCAATCGGATCGATCGATATCGACCGATACCTCGCTCCCTCGTCGATCGACACGGGCGACCAGATCGCACACCAATGGCTTTCATTCGGATTGATGCGATCTAATTCTTAGGTTTTCATGTTTTCTGATCAAATTTCTTAACCAAATTCGATTTTAAACAGTAAGAACAACCTAAATCAGATTCATAAAGCAAAAACCAATAACCAGGCTCTGATACCACTGTTGGATTATATGTGTGTTCATGGTTCAATTAACAGATTGCAACCTAGCATATATAACTCAGATCTAGGTTCTTGCAGAACGAATCACAAAACCAAACCTGATCATTACCTTTCAGATTGCAGCGGATTGATGGATGGTAATGATGAGATCAGCTAGAACAGATCAGATGCCTGTTCCTCCTTCAGTATCCACACTCTTACAAGCCGGGATGGTTGCTAGACCAAAGCAATGGATTGATCAGAGAGAGAAGAGAGACGGCTCAGGTTTTTGGTCGCAGACTGTTAGAGTCGAAATTATAAGACGACTCATATAAATATCGACTCTGTCATAAACCTAAACCGATGTCTCGGTTTCGCAACTGTGTCGACCGACACATACACTTGTGTCGATCGACACAAGTCATTTGTCTCGATATGGGCCCAAGTGATTAAACTAACGGCCCAACTCTCTGCACAAATACAGTAAATGCCTTGCATCTTACCGTATTCATTCCATGTTAACTTTCCCGTTAGCTATGGTGTGTGACCCTTTGGGATCATACAATACTGGTAATAAGTCCTAAACTTATAGATCAAGAGCGGACTCTAGCAAGTCATCATGATCACCCAGTATTTATGACTTATGTCTGATCTCGACATTTATCATACTTTCTAGAGATAGTACGGTAGATTTCAGGACATTCCCAACAATCAGATCATGGAAACTAATCACGAGAAATCACTCTCGGATTAGTGACGGATTCATTCAGATCTGCGAACTTCAGGCTCTACAGGTGTAGATTCTACAGAAATCTGTAAATCCATCCGCTGCTCTCCCTCAACAGGTTGAGCAGCCTCCTGTATTTCTCGAATTTCTTCGAGTTATACTTTTACTCCCACTGTTCTTCTTGGAAAGCAACTTTCCTTTTAGAAAACAGAATTCCGAACAACCTAACTTCGTTTTCGGAATGGACGTAAAAAGTAACAAGCCTTGGTTTCCCTAGGACAACCAGCGAAGTAGCTCAACTACAAATACTCAGTAAAGACGAATTTGGATCATTTCCAGTCCACATTTATGTGGTGTCTTTCAACTGATATTGGTGGAACTATTTCAGCGTAAACTTAGATATTTCTAGAGCGTTATTCTTAAAGAATATCATGGAAGATTCGTGTGACTCATCTTTAATCATTTCTAATAAGATCTGATTCTTTCTCACAGAAACACCTCCAGGTTTTCAGGAGAAATGAGCTGTGAAACGACTTCACACTCATTCAGATGATCACACCATCAATGACTTAAGTATTCTCACTCGTGATCTAATCCAGAGTCTCAATACTTCTGTCACTCAGATTCTATACCTCATTCTGGAACTCTTTCGACCATTTCAAAGAATTCCGACTCGTGTCTCATCAAATGAACACAGTCATACTCACTGAAGAATCAGTAAAGATAATGAAGTACAGGAAATTTTCTCTGGCATTACTGCTCATCGGGCCACATACATGAGTATGTTCAAGGTCCAATAAGCCTTTGGGCCTTTCTCTAGCTCGGCTAAGATGGGCCCTTTGTCTTTTGGTCCAGTAAGCAGAATTCAAGTCTCATAAGATATCCGATCAAATGAGCCCAAAAGTCCATAACTATGGGGTTTCTGAATCCGACTTACTCTATGTGACCAAAACATTTACGCCAAGAAAAATCAGGTTTAATTCATCAGATTTAAACCAATTCGGTATTTATGTTACATTTAGGCACTCTTTGGTTTAAGATATAAAACCCATTCTGGTATAGGGTGCTACAATTAATATTTCATTGAGATCAAAAGAACAAAACTTGTCTTTTATCAAAATGAAAACATTCAAATTCTTACAAGAAATTGAAAGACAATTCTGCTTAAAGCAGGTACATTGTAGCAATTACTTAATACAAAACCAAGCCTCAAAGGCATCTTCAAGTGAAAACCCTATGGCTGAGGCAGCATCCATAGCTCCTTCCAGACATGCAGTTCCACTTGTCCTTCCTTCAACGTTCTGTTGGAATTGTGTCCAGTAATCTCGGTACTGTCTCTAGAAAGTAAGAGTATGTCAATGATCAGACATAAGTCATATAATTTCGGGGGTCATGATGGCTTGCTAGAGTCCGCTCATGATCTATAAGTCTTGGACTTATTGCCTTTATTATATGATCCCATATGGGTCACACGCCTAAGCTAACAGGAAAATGTGTAGGAACGACTTAGCAGAAGTACGGTAAAAGTGCCAGACATTTGTCGTACTTGGAGAGAGATTAATGGTTCTGATTGAATCTAAAGGGATTTAATCAGATTGGTATTTGGGCCCAAAAGCCCAAAAGGAACTAGACAAGTTTTATAAATAAAACTTAAGTCTGATTCCCAAAAACCCTAGCCCCCTCTGCGATTTCTCTCTCTCTCCCTGCGCCTCCTCTCTCTTGGTCTAGCAGCCTTCTTCCTGCTTGGTGTGCGTGTGTGAACCTCTGGAGGAGTTATCACTTGGTGGCTCTGCTGATCTCTGACCTGTTCTTCATATTCCGCTGCATAACAAGGTAACAGGTGAGATCTATTAAGTTTCTAGCAAGAGAACCTAGATCTGGCATGTTTAGGATCTATTAATATGATGAATTGAATCAGGATTAACACCAAAAGATCCTTCAGTGGTATCAGAGCCATTGGTTCTGTGGTTTTTCTTGTTTAGAATCTTGTTTAGGATTGTTTAAAGAAGTGTTTTTGAATCAATCTACTGATAAGAGAAAAACACTTAAGAAACAAGAATTAAAACCTAAACAAACTAATGAAAATCGCAAACCAATCTATATGAATTGGTTGCGTCGGATTGTGGTTTGAAACGCACGTCCGGATCGCTAGACGCACGGACCGATCGATGGATCGTGTCGCATGGTCCAGTCGATCACGAGAGATGAGGCACACGATCGCAAGGAAGGACCGATCGTATCGCATGGATCAAACGATCGCATGGATCGATCGTGTCCCGTTCCGTCCCGACGAGTGATGATCGTGCGTGGATGGACCGAGCTGCGATCGTCCCGCCATCGTCCCGGCTGTCCCGATCGCTCGGCGATCGCGTGAAGCCACACGACCCGAGCAATCCCGTCCGCGTCCCGAGCGTCCCGTCCGAGCATCATCGCGAAAGACATGGACCGATCTTGGATCGCGTCCGTTGCTTGCGGCTGACCGATGTCTTGTCTCGATTGCGGCTAGGTCACGACCGTGAACGGTTCGTGACCAATCGGTTCGGTTCGGTTAATGGCTCGGTTTAAAAACTTGATTAAATTTAATCGTCTTGGTTTAATAAACAGACTTAATAATATTTATTAAGTTCTGGTTAAACCGGGATAAGAAATCCAAAGTCGAAAATTGGATTTTGTGCCTAAACCAGGATTTTCTAATTTGATTTGGTTGGACCAAATAAATTGAGAAAATCCGGTTTAGTAAATAACCGGTTGACAATTGTGGTCATCGTAGTAATTAATTTTGGTTAGACCAATTTTAATGAACCAGACCGGTTATGTCATTTAATTGGACAATTGGGTCATGTCTTGGACATGGACCAATTCTTGGGCCTCGGGCCAAGAAGTTAAAACAATTGGGCCAATTATTTGAGTCTTTTCTTCAGATTAATTTAAAATTTAATTTTATAAAATTATAAAAAAAAAATCGATTTTAAATTAATAAGTTTCCAAAATTTTGAAATTAGAAAGTTTCTTAAATTAGAAGTTTCTAGATTTGCATGTTTTGGATTTCAGGAAATTTCTATAATTAAAAGTTTCTAATTTTAGAAAGTTTCCAAATATAGTAGGTTTCTAAAAATGGAAAGTTTCCCGAAATAGTAATCTTCTATTTTGGGATAAAATCTTAATAAACCTACAAACCTCAAATAATATCAAGCGTTGGATGTCTTGTCCAGTCTATGTCAGCTGTCGAAGCCCATTCAATTGTACTCATGGCCTTACAGTGTGAGGGTGTCTACTTTTGCGTGGGTAAGACGGTTTGTGATTCCTAAATGTCATTGGGAGTCCCAGACATTAATGATTACATGACTGTATAGACTGGTTTTCTTGACTAGGCCATCGGGAGTCCCGGGCCTTGAGACATCAGAGTGGATTGGGCCTCGGGCCCAGATTCACAACCAAGAGTTATATCACGGATATAATTAGCCGACATAGGGCTTACCGATATAAGCTAAGGTTGGGTGACGGCCAGTGGCCCACTTTAATCTTAGTTATATGTGGATCTTGGAATCATTATATTCTATTGAGAGTAACTGATGTTATTTAATATAATGCGTGATTAATCATATTAAATTTAATACGAGATTAATCATATTGAACATATTAACTAAAATCCTTTTTACCTTATATATTTCAGCTATTACTACAAGCACACAAAACACATTCTCAATCCGGTCTGTTCTCGAGAAGGAGAAGCTGACTGGAACGAACTTCCTGACGTGGTCAAGGAACTTGAGGCTGGTCCTCAAGCAGGAGAAGAAGGATTATGTCCTTCGTGATCCCCTCCCCGAGAGGCCTCCTAACAATGCCGCCAGGACTCTGCATAATGCTTGGGAAAAGCATTCGTCAGATGAAAATGATGTCTATTGCCTGATGTTGGCGACAATGACTGCTGAGCTGCAAATGCAGTTCGAGAGTGTGTTGTCACCCATCGAGATAATGGCAAGCCTGAAATCGCTTTTTCAGGAGCAAGCAAGGACTGAGAGGTTTCAGACAGTTAAGAACCTCTTAGACTGTAAGTTGGCTGCAAATGCGGCAGTGAGTCCTCATGTCTTGAAGATGATGGGTTATCTCGATCATCTTCAGAAACTCGACTGCCCTATCAGCCAGGAACTTGCCTGCGACATCATTCTGCAGTCATTACCTGCAAGCTATGATCAGTTCATTCTGAACTTTAACATGCATGGCTTGAGTAAGACATTGCCTGAGCTTCACGGAATGCTCAAGACTGCAGAGCCCAACTTGAGGAAAACCGCCAAGGACCCCAATGTGCTTATGGTGCAAAAGGGCAAGGGGTTTAAGAAATCCTCTGCTAAAGATAAGGGAAAGGCCAAGGCTGTCCAAGTCGCGGACAAGGATACGCCAAAGCCCAAGCCCAAGTCCAAGGCTGGGCCAACTGACATATGCAGGTTCTGTAAAGAACCAGGGCATTGGAGGAGAGAATGTAAGAAATTCCTGGAAGGTCTAAAGGAATTAAAGAAGAAGACTCTGGAAACTTCTTCATCAGGTATTTTTGTTATAGAAGTTAATACAACTACTTCTGATAATACCTCATGGGTTATGGATACTGGTTGTGGGGCTCATATTTGTACTAATATGCAGGCACTCAGCAACAGTAGAAGGCTGAAGCAAGGACAAGTGGAGCTACGAGTTGGGAATGGAGCGAAAGTTCCAGCACTAGCTGTAGGCACATACTTGTTGTCTTTACCTTCGGGATTGGTTTTAGAACTCAATAATTGTTATTTTGTACCTGCTATAAGCAGGAATATTATTTCAATTTCTTTGTTGGATTTGGAAGGTTATGATTTTTCAGTTAAGAATAAATTATGTTCCTTCAATCGCAACAATTTGTTCTATGGTTCTGCCCCTCTTACGAATGGGCTTTACATACTCGATCAATCCGCGCCAATTTATAACATTAATACCAAACGGTTCAAACCTAATGAGGAGAACCAAACGTTTCTATGGCATTGTCGTTTAGGGCACATCAGCGAGAAACGCATCAAGAGGCTCCATTCGAATGGACTTCTTGGCTCTTTTGACTTTGAGTCATGTGAGAAATGCGAATCCTGCATGATGGGCAAAATGACGCGGGCCCCCTTTAATAAACCTAACGAGAGGGCCAGTGACTTATTGGGCCTGATACACACTGACGTGTGTGGCCCAATGTCCACAAATGCAAGAGGAAACTATCAGTACTTCATTACCTTCACTGATGATTTCAGTAGGTATGGATATGTTTATTTAATGAAACATAAGTCTGAATCTTTTGAGAAGTTCAGAGAATTCCAAAATGAAGTACAGAACCAACTTGGCAAAAGCATTAAGGCTCTTCGGTCCGACCGAGGAGGAGAATACTTAAGCCAAGAATTCAGTGATCATCTAAGAGAGTGTGGGATCGTGTCCCAACTCACTCCTCCTGGAACACCTCAATGGAATGGTGTGTCTGAGAGGAGAAATCGGACCTTATTGGATATGGTTCGATCTATGATGAGTCACACAGACCTTCCAATATCCCTTTGGGGATATGCTCTGCTAACAGCAGTGTTCACTCTAAATAGAGCGCCATCGAAAGCGGTAGCAAAGACACCATATGAATTATGGACTGGAGTGGCTCCAGTGCTGTCTTATCTTAGAATTTGGGGTTGTGAAGCCTATGTCAAGAGATTAATCTCAGACAAGCTTACACCAAAGTCTGATAAATGCTACTTCATTGGTTATCCTAAGGAAACCAAGGCTTATTACTTCTATCTACGTTCCGAGAACAAGATCTTTGTTGCCCGGGATTGTAACTTTCTTGAGAGGGAGTTTCTCTCTAAGAAAGACAGTGGGAGTAAGGTACTGCTTGAAGAAATTCAAGATGAACAGGATACTGCTCAACCTAATGAGGAAGAGCAGCAGGAGGACCTACAAGAAATTGTAGAGCCTGAACCTGTAGTACCTGAAGTTCGAAGATCCGGGAGGATCCGTCACGAACCCGAGAGATATCAAGGATTCCTCGTGACTAACTGTCATGATCTTCTGATCATTGATGGTGATGAACCATCGAACTTCAATCAAGCCATGATGGGCCCAGATTCCTCTAAGTGGCGTAAGGCCACTGATTCCGAAATGGACTCCATGTCGGTCAACCAAGTGTTTTCGTTGGTTGACTTACCCGCTGGTGTAAAAGCCATCGAGTGCAAATGGATCTTCAAGAAGAAGATTGACGTGGATGGAAATGTCCAGATTTATAAAGCCAAGTTGGTGGCAAAAGGTTTCAGACAAGTTCACGGTGTGGATTACGATGAAACCTATTCCCCAGTGGCAATGATGAAATCTATTCGGATTCTACTAGCAACTGCAGCTTTTCATGATTATGAAATTTGGCAGATGGACGTGAAAACCGCCTTTCTGAATGGAATTCTGGAAGAGGATGTGTATATGACACAACCTAAAGGGTTACATAGATCCAAAGAATGCTGGGAAAGTATGCAAGCTTCATAAATCCATTTATGGATTGAAGCAAGCATCGAGGAGCTGGAATCTTCGTTTTGATGAAGCGATCAAGCAATTTGACTTCATCAGAAACGAAGAAGAACAATGCGTGTATAAGAAAACTAGTGGGAGCAAGATAGTATTTCTTATTCTGTATGTCGATGACATACTGCTTCTCGGAAACGACGTTCCAATGCTAAAGTCGGTAAAGGACTGGCTTGGAAGTTGTTTTTCCATGAAAGACATGGGTGAAGCCGCATACGTTCTTGGAATCAGGATCTACAGGGATAGATCTAGAAGGCTGATAGGCTTGTGTCAAGATTCATACATTGACAAAGTCCTACAAAGATTCAGCATGAAAGATTCCAAGAAGGGCTTCACGCCAATGGTACATGGCACAACGCTAAGCAAGAAGCAGAGCCCTACGACGGCTGCTGAGCTTGAGCGCATGAAGAATATTCCTTATGCATCTGCAATAGGATCTATCATGTATGCCATGATCTGTACTCGTCCTGATGTTGCTTATGCATTGAGCATGACGAGTAGATACCAGTCAAATCCAGGTGAAAACCATTGGATTGCCGTCAAGAACATCCTGAAGTATCTAAGACATACTAAGGACAAGTTCTTGGTATACGGTGGAAGTGATGTGCTTAAAGTCAGTGGATTCACGGACGCAAGTTTCCAGACAGACCAAGATGATTTCCGGTCACAGTCCGGTTATATCTTTTGTCTGAATGGCGGTGCAATCAGTTGGAGAAGCTCCAAGCAAGACACCGTTGCTGATTCCACTACAGAAGCTGAATATATCGCCGCTTCAGAAGCTGCGAAGGAAGCTGTTTGGATACGAAAGTTCATTATTGAACTAGGTGTGATACCAAATGCGGCTGAGCCTCTGACACTGTTTTGTGATAACAATGGTGCTATAGCTCAGGCAAAGGAACCGAGATCACATCAGAAATCCAAGCATGTTCAAAGAAGATTTCACTTGATACGTGACATCGTTAATAGAAAGGAAGTCAAGATCAGCCGAGTCCCGACAGATGATAATGTCGCTGATCCGTTGACAAAGCCACTCCCAAGGCCTAAGCTCGAGTATCTGACTGAAGCTGTAGGCATTAGAAACATTGAAATGTAATCTAAATTTGAGTGGGAGTTTGAGGGCTTTATTTAGTTATTTGATATGTTCTTGTAAAACATTTTCTTATGTTTAATGAAATTATTATTTCAAGATTATTTTAACTGTGATGAAATAATCGTTCCAAAATGATATGAACCATTTTATAGGTCATCGAAGTAAGTGACTTGATCTTGAGTTATCATAGTCATTTAGCTTGATCATGAGACCCTATATTTGATAGATGGCTTATATCATTCAGTCCCTAGTCGAAGGTTGTTGAAATTGGAACACCAACAGCCGTGTGAGACTAGATTGGTATGTGACTTATGACTAAGTTTCATGGTGTCATAGATGCGCGGCATCAAAGTCAGTACATAGGTGTATGTTGGGAACATACGACCGGACAAGACCCGCTTATGAGAACTCTTCAGGATATTTATATCTGTGTCATAAGAGATTCTCACTACAACTATAGAGTATAGTCCTTAGACCTGAGTTCGCATGCATGTGACTGCACATGGACTGATGCACTTTGATCATTGTCTAACGCTATCGTTCTGCGATAGTTATAAGGACCTTGTTTGGGTACATCATGAAATGAGTAGTTTACAGTGATGGAACAAGACGGAATTTGTCCCTCCAATATAAATGGAGCGAATATCTCTAGGCCAATCGGAGATTTGAATACTGGAAAATGCATGGCCATGCTCAAACGGACTGTCCCGAGTCGTTTGGATTGTCAGTATCAAATCAGAGTCCGATGAACAAGATTAGGCTTTATAAGGATGACACTCATCTTGCCTTATGACTAATCGAGATATTGTGACAAAAGGATTATGAATACAGAGATTCCAGTACAAGTGGGAGATTGTTGGAATTGTGTCCAGTAATCTCGGTACTGTCTCTAGAAAGTAAGAGTATGTCAATGATCAGACATAAGTCATATAATTTCGGGGGTCATGATGGCTTGCTAGAGTCCGCTCATGATCTATAAGTCTAGGACTTATTGCCTTTATTATATGATCCCATATGGGTCACACGCCTAAGCTAACAGGAAAATGTGTAGGAACGGCTTAGCAGAAGTACGGTAAAAGTGCCAGGCATTTGTCGTACTTGGAGAGAGATTAATGGGTCTGATTGAATCTAAAGGGATTGGTATTTGGGCCCAAAAGCCCAAAAGGAACTAGACAAGTTTTATAAATAAAACTTAAGTCTGATTCCCAAAAACCCTAGCCCCCTCTGCGATTTCTCTCTCTCTCCCTGCGCCTCCTCTCTCTTGGTCTAGCAGCCTTCTTCCTGCTTGGTGTGCGTGTGTGAACCTCTGGAGGAGTTATCACTTGGTGGCTCTGCTGATCTCTGACCTGTTCTTCATATTCCGCTGCATAACAAGGTAACAGGTGAGATCTATTAAGTTTCTAGCAAGAGAACCTAGATCTGGCATGTTTAGGATCTATTAATCTGATGAATTGAATCAGGATTAACACCAAAAGATCCTTCACGTTCTACTGTTGCTTAGGCTCTGCATATTATAACAAATATCAGTGCCACAACCAGTATCCAATACCTATAAGGTAGAACTTGAAGTAATAACATGAATACCTGAGGAAGTAGTCTCATACATCAATTTCAACTCCTCATAATCTTCCATGAATTTAATGCAATCTCTCTTCCAATGCCCAGTCTCTTTACAGTAGCAGCACTTACCAACGTAAGATGTATCTGACTCGGGCTCAGAAGACACACGCTTGCCATGATTCAAAATCTGGACAACTTTGTCTTCACCCTTGTCAGCATTAGGTTTAGTAAACCTACCCTTCTCCATTATGAGATTATACAGGGTACTCTTCACGTTTGGCTCAACTGTCTTGAGCATATCATGCAGTTCAGTCAGCGTCTTCGTTAAGCCTTTCTTGATATAGTTCCTTTTGAACTTATCATAGATTGACGGCAGTGACTGCAGAATGATCTCAGTTGCCAATTCTTGGCTAACTGGATAATCCAGTTTCCTCAGGTTATCAATGTAACCCATCATTTTACTGACATGAGGACTCACTGGATGATCATTTGGTAGCTTGCAGCTAGTGAGAGACTTAACCAACTGGTATCTCTCCACTCTTACCTGCTCCTGAAATTTCAATTTCAGGCTGCTGATCATCTCTATTGGCGACTCCATGTTCTCATATTGCTTCAGCAAATCTGAGTCCATGGTAGCCAATATCAGACCACGCACATCTACCGCATCATTATAATGCTTATTCCAAGCATCATATACTACATGAGAGGCATTGGACCCGATCCTCTCGGGGAGAGCTCTTTCAAGGACATAGTCCTTTCTCTCCTGCCTGAGGACTAGCCTCAGGTTCCGCGACCAAGTCAAGAAATTTGATCCGTTCAGTTTGTCCATTTCAAGGACAGACCGGATCGAGAAAGTGTTTTGATTGTTTGTGCTAGTCATAACTGAAATTTAGAGATAAATAGAGTTTTAGTTATTTAGTTCATAAAAGAGTAATCTTAATAACTTATAAGAAAACTCGCATTGCATTCAAAATTTCTTTGTTTAACCTCATAAGAATGCAATGATTCCGAGACCCATGTTCAGCCAAATCCAAAGTGGGCCACTGGCCGTCACCCAGAAGTAGCTTTACTTGGTAAGCATACACACAGCTAGTTATATCCATATAACTCTCGGTTGTGGATTGGGCCCAAGGCCCAATTCACCAGATGTCTCAAGGCCCGGGACTCCCGATGGCCCAGTCAAGGAAACCAATCTCTTACAGCCAAATAATCACTAAAGTCTGGGACTCCCAATGAAATTAGTGACTATATACTACTTTACTTACGCAAAAACAGACACCTCACACTGTAAGCCATATCTGTAATTGAATAAGCGTTAAGTAGCTGACAAGATTGGGCAAGACATCCAAGCTTGATATTGTTTTTGAGGATTTTAGGTTTCCTTTCCAAAAATAGAAGATTACTATTTTGGGAAACTTACTTATTTTAGAAACTTTCTAAATTTAGAAATATACTAAAAATAGAAATTTCTAATTTAATGTTTTATTAAAGTTTTTCGGTTGGGTCACAAATTATAGGCTCAATTCTTGGCCCAAGACCACAAAATTCCAATTGCCCCAATAATTTGACATAACCGAGTCGGTTCATTAATTCTGGTCCAAGACCAAATTAACTACTAAATCCAACTGGTTATTTACTAAACCAGACCAGCTCTAAATTATTTGGTCCAACCAAATCAAACTTAGACCAGCCTTCGGTTTAGGTTAAAATTCAATTTTTGAATTTAAATCCGGTTTAACCAGAAACTAAATAATACCAATTGTATTAAATAATTTCCAACAAACCGCGATTTGGGTTAACCGCTTGAACCATACAATAATTAAATAATTAATCGATTCAAACAAAGCAATCTTTTACGATCATGAGATCACTTGAAGACAAAAAGATTTTGTCATTATTCAAAATCAACTATCGATCACGATCACATTAACAAACCAATCATCGTTTCTCTTATGATCATGCGATTGATAACATTCACTAAAAGACAAAACATGTTAACAATCGATTCACTTAACAAACCAAACACGTTTAACACATTCACTTCAATAATCGATTCTTAACATCACTAAAGACAAACGATTATAATTCAATAAAGTCAACATTCGATTCACATTAACAAACCAAACAATCGATTCATTCAATAATTGAATTTGACTTTTTGCAAATCGTATCATGACAATCACTTATGGACAAAAACGATTTTGTCCTTATTCTCATTCAACAATCGATTCTTGTCATTAATAATCAAACAAATCGTTTGTATGATCAACCTAATCGATTCATGATTGTCAAACAAAGTCAACTAGCGATTGATGTTAAACGATTCATACAATCGACTTTAATTAACAAGCGATTTCATATTAGGGTTTTACAAGTTCTAATCAAATTTCTTAAGCCAAATTCGATTCTTAACATTAAAACAACCTAAATATGATCCAAACAGCAAAAACCTAACGACCTGGGCTCTGATACCACTGAAGGATTATGTGTGTTCATTGGTGTAATTGTCAGGTTACAACCGAGCACATAATCAACTAGGATCTAGGTGATTTGCAGTTGAATCATAAACCAGATCAGAATCATTACCTTGTTAGATGGCGCAGCGGATTGGTAATGAAGAGATCAATGAGAGCAGATGATTACCGGCTCCTCCTAGGTATCCACACGCTTACAAGCTACTAGATCAGGTTTCTAGACCAAGCTGGAACAACAGAGAGAGAGGACGGCCAGACCTAAGAAAATCGCAGAGCCCTAGCTTTACTGGCGCCTGTCCTCTTCTTTATATGGGCCCAAGTAATTAAACTAATGGCCTATTAGGCTTTTGGGCCCAAGACCCAAATCAGACAAAATAACTGTATTTTGTCTGGCCCAATTCTCTGTACAAATACAGTAAATGCCTTGCATCTTACCGTATTAATTCCATTTAACTTTCCCGTTAGCTATGGTGTGTGACCCTTTGGGATCATACAATACTGGTAATAAGTCCTAAACTTATAGATCAAGAGCGGGCTCTAGCAAGTCATCATGATCACCCAGTATTTATGACTTATGTCTGATCTCGACACTTATCATACTTTCTAGAGATAGTACAATAGATTTCAGGACATTCCCAACAATACGAACCTTCGGAGATCTTCGGAAGGAACTTTTTGATACGCTCGCGAGTAAGGTCCGACCACTTGCGTAAGCCGAGAGCTTGGATCTGCTCGAGAATTGGAAAGTAGTTGTCGGGGTACGGCTTCAGGAAAGGATGTTGCACTGCAAAGACGAAAAAGAATTAAGTAAATTATCATGATCGGAAGATAGCAAATTTGGGACGACATCTACCATAATCTGTATTCCAAGACGTCCTGACAAGTTCCTTGTGTTCGTCAGGAATGACTAACGAGGACATTTCAACAAAGAAATAGGACCGCTGCCAATTATTAATCTTGTTGGGCGCGTCTGTCAAAACACGGTTGCCGCTCTTGAACCGAACCGTGAAACACCCTGGATTAGTGGCTTTCATGCGATTGACCGACGTCATTTCCTCGAAAATTTGCGCAGTTATCGTAATACCGGCTTCGGCCCCCAACACTAGAAGGCCAACCATATGGCGAACTGCAACGGCTGAGAGTTGGGAGATGGCGATTTCGCGACGATGACAGTACGAAATCAGCAGGTCGGGTAGAGGAAACCAACAACGACTACCCCCAGTATCGGTGTTGATGAAGTATGACTCGAAAAGAGTCATATATCCCGGAGGAGGACTCCAAGGGCGGTCAAGAGGAAAGGGAATAATTACTTTAATCCTCGGATCTGCTCCGCAGTCTTGAAGCGTGGATCTCACCGAAGATGCAGTCGACTTGGTACCTAAAATATTACTAAAATCTTCATAAGAAACGACCGGCAATGAAGGAGGAACGTTGTCCTCAGAGCCGACTTGATTCGCGTCAATGTCGTCCTCACCGTCATCAGAATCTCGCAACTGAGGTATGATTAACTCTTCCCGGCCAGAACTCTCGGTATCACCGGTCTGACGGGATGTCTCACCGCGACGTTGGAGATCTTCGACTTCGAAACAAGAAGAATGATCCCTCAAGCCGGAAGAAGTACTCGAGGCAGATTGACGACTTGAAGAATCCTCCGCAGATGAAACAGAAACAACTTCCTTATCTTTGCTTGATGAACAACGGATCAAAGACATTGCTAGTCGAAGAACAAGCGAAGAACGCGAGAGAAAAATGAAGATTTGATCTAAAAATCTATAAAACCTAAGGTGGAGCAGCGGCGGAAGGATGACCGGAAAATAAATAACGAGAGAGAGAGAAGTTACCTTTCAGAATTTCTTCACTCAAGCGAAATGAAGAAGTAAGAAGTAGGGAAAGACTACTTATAGTGAAAATGACGGCGCAGTTATCGAGGCGCATCATTACCTAGACGACGCTTCGTGTTTCGTGTCTACGCGGCAATTGAACCAAGAATCAATTCTGGTTTCATTAAATCATCATCGGTTTGGAATCAATTGAAAGATTCGCCACCGGTCAGCATTAGGCCGGATCAACCCAATAAGAATATGGGCCTGAACGGAAGAAGAGCTCGCCGAACGACAAAAACGGGCCTACAATAAATCATTTCTTAAACCATAGGTTAACTCCTCGTAATGACGACTTGAATTCAAGTCGCCACACTGGGGGGGGGGGCTTATTGTTGGAGTCAATATTAGCACTTTCCTAAAAAGGCCTATTCATGAGTTTAGGTCGGCCCAGAATGTAAAGTCGGAATTAGGGCCCAAGACGGTAAAACTTAGGTTAAACCGGACTCGGGGTAACCGACTTGCATTAAGGTTTGGAAGGGGTTAAAGCGAAGGCGCCGCGCGGCGACGACAAAGACGGAAATACCGCGAAGGCGGGATTTTAAGAAATATTCATATTTATCTTATATTTCCTTATGTGTTAAACCGACTTGTAACCCTATATAAGGGAACCCAATAATCATTCAATGGATACGCTTTTCTTATTACTTTGTGCCTGAAGAGACTTTTAGAGCGAATTTAACCTAAATATCTCTCCGGCGACTTTAAACATCCTTTTTACCGACTTCCGACTTGGAAACACCGGTTACAAACCCTAATTCCCAAATCTCACCGCGTTCATTAATCCTTTTTTAGAATCCCTAATTCACAAACTCTAAAACTCTTTCTATCTTTGGATAGACCGAGTTGAGATCTTACATAAACCCAGAACATAAGTGATAGGTTAGGAAAAAGAGAAAGAGATACCAACTATGAATGGTATAAACGTTGTAGTAAGTGTGTAAAATTTTATGAAAACATAAACCGATGTAATGTGTTATGTATTATATGTGATCCATCGGTGTTACAAATTGCATAACTAAAATTGTGAATGATGAATTCAATTAGTGTTTATAGAAAAGAAAGAAAAAATAATGCAAAAACAACAATATATTCTTAGTGTGGCGACCACTAAATGAGCATTAACCAAATGTGACATTATTTTAACCAAAGTTCTTAAGACTTGTTTAAAGTTCCATGCATGTCATCTATATTGTTAAAACAAAAGACTATATTTGAAATTAATTTTTAGTCATGTATTATATTGTGATTTGTGTTATTGCAGATATTTTAACTATTTAATTGTTTTATTGAATTAGACTAATGTATGGGTCATGATCATTTATGATTTTATTTAAATTATATTAGTAATATTTTTTAAATATTTTTTGTTTTAAATATAAGTATATGTATAATAAATTCTTATAAAACATTTCAAATTTGTGATTTCTTAAGAACAATAATTATTAATTCAGTTTTTATTAAAAATTATTATAAAATAATATTAATTACATTTTAATGTATATAACCAATATAAAAATATTTATATCTAAACCTTTAGAAGATAGGTTAAAATAATCAATTTTAGTTATAAAATATTAAAACACATTTTGTTTACTGAAAAATTGATTAAAAGATAGATTAACTAATTTCAATTGATATTTTATTAATTACATAAATTAAATTATTCAATATATATTATTTGAATATATTATATGTTAAATTATGGTTAATTTTTTTACGATCGCAATTTTTGACAGATTATTTATCAAATTTCAAAATATATAGACTATTGTAAGATGTATTAAAAATAGATTAATTTGTTCGATTACAAAATAATTTCTAAAAAAATTGTTCATTGAAAGACAAATTAAAAAGATGAATTAACTAACTTTAATTATATAAACATTAAAATTTAATCCAATAAAAATACTAAATATACCTTTTTGATTTTGATAAATTTGTAGATATATTTCATAAATTATAAATTAAACTATAAATGATTAAAAACACAAATTTTTATATGGCTTATGTTGTAATATAAAAATATTTGAAATAAAAACAATACATATTAAATTTATATTATTTTATTTTTATAATGACTTTTGTATTAAAACAAAACATTATAAAATTATTCTTAAACAAAAACTTATTCAATGCATTCTCGCATTAAACACATAATCATCAAAACATTCAATCACTAAAAGTTTATATTGAATAATTAACAAATTTATTATAAAACAAAAAATGATTTAAAAGTTATTTCTTTAAAAAAATATAAATGTGCTAAGAAAGGCATGTCAAAATCTATTTAGCAATTAATGTAGAGTGAATGTGAATAGTAGTATATGTGTGCTAATTAATTACAAAAGTTTCCTCTGTTTCATTGAACAAAGGTTTACTACTCATTGCATGAGAAAAATGATTGCAACATGTTAACGCGAGTGAAATAGGATTGATTCTACAGTTTTTTTCACGTTTGTGAATGATACGCTTCATCGGTAGATATAATAAAGATTGCAACATGCAAGAAGAGAATTCATTCTCTCCATTCACTCATTCGTATGCAAAGTCATTTTTTGTAAGCATCGTCTAAAAGGAAAGCTCTTATCCGCCCGGCCCACCTTGTTCTTTTCTTACCTTTTCCAATTCTTTCCACATTCATAAATGCTTATGAAACAACGAAAATACTAAATGTAAATAAAAAGTAATTATCTAAGCCTTAATTAATAACGGATCTCAAATTTGTGTTCAACTAGTTGATTAATTTGTTTTATTTGTACAATTCAAAAGTTCGGGTTGCTAATATTGAGAAATGAATATTTGTTTTATTTGTACAATTCAAAAGCAGATTTATATACGCAGTATGAATCTGCTCTTGTTTTCTGCTAGATACTTAGCTCGAAATCAACTAGCAACATAAGTACTAGCTAATTAATCCCTCGAGATTAGGTAGCTCCAAAAGTTCACAGCAAAAAAAAGCCAAATAAATGTTTTATGGTGATTGTATATATACAAAAAAATCGGAACAAGGACACATGAAGAAGATAAATGAAACTAACCTGGAAATGAATCGATGGAAGCGATGTAATTGAGGGGAATGAAGCCTGGTCCGACGTCATTAACCATTAGATTGATCATTCATATATATAGAGAGAGTTACGAAGAAGAAACGATTGTAGATCTGAGTTAAGGGCCTCGTGCCAGACAACATTCCCCACAAAAGAAAAAGCTTCAGAGATGAGCATGGAGTCCATTTGAAAACCCTAGCTTTTTACTAGAGAGATGATCGATAATCTAATAATTTTTATAGGGAATTCGGCCATAAAAATCCTCAACTTTGTAGAAATGGCCAATTGAGACACCAACTTTTTGTGTGGCAAAAAAAACACTAGACAATTCATTGACTTCCGTTAAAAACCCAAACTTTAGGTTGACTTGCCATTAAAGCACACCGTTAACTTTTTTTAACGGAAAATTAAACACCATTAACCTCACCGTTTATTATTATCGTTAATGAAAAACGACGTCGTTTTTCTATAAAAAAATTCTGCCACAAAAATCCCCAACTTTGCAGGAATGGTCAATTGAAACACCAACTTTTTGTGTGGCCAAAAAAACACCAGGCAATTCATTGACTTCTGTTAAAAACCCAAACTTTAGGTTGACTTGCCATTAAAGCACACCGTTAACTTTTTTTAACAAAAAATTAAACACCATTAACCTCACCGTTTAATATTATTAAAACGACGTCGTTTTTTTATTAATAGGTGATATAATGAAATGTGTTCATATATTACCGACGATGAACAATAGCACAATGGTAAAGATCTGTATACTCTTGCCTCATGTCTCAAGTTCGATCCACGGCTGGATCGATTTTATATTTTTTAATAGAAAAACGACGTCGTTTTAATAATAATAAACGGTGAGGTTAATGGTATTTAATTTTCCGTTAAAAAAAAGTTAACGGTGTGCTTTAATGGCAAGTCAACCTAAAGTTTGGGTTTTTAACAGAAGTCAATGAATTGTCTGGTGTTTTTTTTACCACACAAAAAGTTGGTGTTTCAATTGACCATTCCTGCAAAGTTGGGGATTTTTATGGCATAATTTTTTAATAGAAAAACGACGTCGTTTTTCATTAACGATAATAATAAACGGTGAGGTTAATGGTGTTTAATTTTCCGTTAAAAAAAGTTAACGGTGTGCTTTAATGGCAAGTCAACCTAAAGTTTGAGTTTTTAACGGAAGTCAATGAATTATTTAGTGTTTTTTTGGCCACACAAAAAGTTGGTGTCTCAATTGGCCATTACTGCAAAGTTGGGGATTTTTATGGCCGAATTCCCAATTTATATACAAGAAAATAATGATGAAAAGAAGAGGTAGATGATATTTTTATTATTAGGAAATTAAAGATTGTGGAAATGTAGGAAAAAGTGAATTCGAAAAAGATAGAAAGTCGAAAAGAACAAACATATTTAAGTCTTATCTCATCAATTTTGGTGACTTTTTTCTTTCTCTTAAATCTTTTTCGGTCTCATTTATGCTTTCACATGTATTCGATATTGGATATTTAAAAAGTCAAATATTTTATCGGTGGTTCATGAAGATTCTGGCTCTTGGTTGTAATCTCGGATCTGATAGTTTTTCTTAAATTTATTTGATTTTGAATAATTTACTAACAAAAACGTTGATATATATGAAATGTAAATATGTAACACGGTGATATCATTTTTATCACTAGAAGGATGATGGCTTAAGCCAAAGTAGATATTGAGAAAAGGAAGAGGAGGGTTATGTTTTCTCAAATCTAACATAATCATGCCCTAATAATTCACCTAACGCTCCTCTTTCTTTTCCAATAATTTCTAGATTTGGCGAAGTTGAAATTATAGCGAAAAGGTATCTTCTTTATTATTCTTTAGTTTCTATCTCTTACCCACACATTTGTAAGAACCAAGAATATTTAATATATTTAATACTTAATACAATAATTTTGTGGCTGACACAAAAATTCTTAATTGCTGGAGCAGAATAAGCGGTATATGGTATGGAATAATAAAACGGAATAAAATAGACAAAGCTAACGAGTAATTTTTGTTACACAAAATATCTCAGAAAGACTGAAGATTGTATCGATTTTGTGAGATATTTGGGTGCGATTGGTAACCTCTTACCACTGCGGTAAGAGGCTTACCGCTGCGGTAAAAAGCTTACCGCTTTGACAGTCACCAATCATCAAAACGTTAGCAAAAATAATATTAAATTTTATTCTCTCTACTTTTTCTTATCGTTTTCTCCGACCGCTTGTTCTTACCTCTTTGCACTATTCCCTAACCGTTTACCGCTTTCGCTTACCGCTAATCTTACCGTTCCGCTTTTGTTCACCAATCGAACCCTTTATTTTCGTTCACCTAAATTTTCAAACATGGGTTTTTAATCTCTATTTCGGAAAGCGTTTTTACATGTAGAAAATGAGAGAAAAATAATCCAAGTGTTTGCGTTAGGTCAAAATTGTCCTTGAGAATAAATAAGTCTTCTTCCACGATTTGTTATTTTGGAAAATATTTTCTTGCGAAATTTTTGAAATTTTTTTTCTTTATCTCTTTATCTTTTTTATGTTCTTAATTATCTTCATTTTCTTTGTTGTTATCTTCTAGCTACTCGACCAAAATAAATTGTTTTGATAAAATCAAATGATTCAATGTGGTTTATTTTAGTATTTATGTTCTCTCAAAATAGCTTATTTTGTCAAGATTTCTCCTCATCGACCTACACTCATAAATTGTCGATCGATGTGTCAACATAAATGGCTCGGACTTGCTGATATGCATATGAACACTAGGATTCAGGAGTTGTGAGTGTTAACATTTTGAGCTGTTTCTGTTGGTCTTCTAAATGGTTGATCGATTTCTTAACTTGAATGGCTTGAAGACTTGGAGAAACGTATCGAGGATGGTAGTCGAGCAGAAATTTTCATTGGCAGTGCATTGTGCCGAGCCGAATGGCTCGGGAGTTGATCATGTAGTGATCTTTGATCGTGAAATGCCGTCTTCTCAGTCGTTTGAAGCTAATGCGTCGTGCTGAGGTGATTGAAGCATGTAACCGAGCCATTTTTTCCTCGTTCGACACTCATGACTTGTACATGCGACAGTTAGCTCTGAGATTGTGGAATGGATTGGTCGAGATGGATCACTTTCCGCTTCCGCATATGCGTGTGGGAAAATGCCCCGGGTGCACGACGTGTGGTGTGTGTGTGACTTTTTGGTGGTCGGCAATTGGACCGATTGGACTTGCAGAGCCATTAGTATGTGTTCGGGTATGCGTGCACAGTTGGATCGTATGACAAGCGCAAGGAAACAGCTCGGGAAGATTTGTGATGAGTCATTAATTGGTCAAGGAGTAAACCAACGCTCCAATCGAGTTACTAAACCGAATCCAAGATATTAGTAGTCTACGATGAACTGATTCAAGGGTTCTCTTTATTTGTTTCTTTCTTTTAAGTTAGCAAATAATATAGTCAAGTTCTGTTCATATATTGTAGGATTCAAAGCCATGACTTACATTCTTTTCAATTTTCCATGTATGCATTTTTGCTTCCTTGTTTGTAGGAACTTATAGTTTCAATTTGCTTCTATATAAATAAAAATAAAAACAAAAAGAAAAGGCAGAAAAATTTGTCTAAAGTACTTATGTTTTGTGTTCTTCTTGATTAACATTGATTTGTCTATAACTTGGACTTATCAGTGGTATCAGAGTTGTTCTAGCTAAATTTATTTTTTCCCCACATCTCACAATTCCACCCCAAAAACCAAAAAATCAATCAAACAAGTGGTCTCGGCTTCCGTACCGGCAACTGAGATCATGACCACCAACAAGGACCGTCTCGATAACCTGGAAACATGCTTAGGGATGGTACAAGACGAATTACAGAAGCTTAACAGCGGCATCAACGAAAGAATAAGTACCTCAGAATACTCCTTCAACCGAATGATGGAGGACTCAGTCACTCGAATGATGGTGTTGGTAGCTAACAACCGAGAAGGAGGCGTGTAATACCCTGTCTCACAAAATTGGTCAACGGGCAATCAAAAAGTCAACAAGGACATTTTCATAATTTCCAAGAGAAGATGGGCATTTTGGTAATTTTACCAAAATGCGAGCCGAAAGCTAAAACGGGCCAAATGTTATTCTTTTTAAATAAAGAAAACATTTAGAAGACTAGAATTGGGAAGAATGAGTTTTATACGAGTTTTTTGGAATATCGGGAATGAAAACCGATATAACCGAAGATACTTGTAAAATTCATAACGGGAGTTACGGAAGTCCGATTGAGGTGAAACGACTTGAAAAATGCTTCTAAAAGAGTCTAGTATTTTAGAAAGGAGTTTTGGGAAGTTGATTCAGAAGCTACGTGTATTTTTGGAGGAATTGATAAATTTTAAGTGATTAAGGAACTTTATGAGAATTAGGCTCAATTAATCATTTCAAGTGTCATTAGAGAATACTTGGTGAGCAAGTAACAACTAAACAAAATTATTTTTTGTTCAAAAAAGAAGGAGAATCACGTGGATAAGAGAAAAGAAGGAAAGTTTTCAATGAACCTTGTTTGATATTTGACACATGTGTATGATGTGTCAAAAGGATAATGGAAACAAAGAAGTACAATGAATCCTTCTTGTTCTTATGAGGATGTCGTGGCAGTATGAGAACATAAGAGGATAAGATGAAATGAATCAAGTGTGTCCTGGCATAATTAGAGAGGGAGTAAAGTAGAAACAATGAATCTACTTATTGATCTTACTATTGTCGTGGCTGAATAAAAAAGAAGGAATGTGATGCATTGAATTTTGTTTATGCATGGAGGAAGATCGTGTATGATAGATTCCAAGGTAGAAAGTCGAACCGGGATAGCTCAGACAACGAGGAACCACTTGGACCGCAGCTGGATCAAGAAGAAACCGAGGTTGTTCCAGCCGACCGTACTGACCGCATGGCCGTGTACCGTATCGACCCGACGCGATCAGAATTGGAGCTACGCTTGGAACCGCGACCAGACGACCAATTATCACGACCCAGACGATCTCTTTCTTGACCCAAATCTCATTTTAAGACTAATGGTCGAGAAAAAAATGCTTTGGTCCAAGCCGAATCATCTGTGGATCGGGACACTACCATTTTGGCCCGATACGCGTCCACGACTGAACCAACTTCAAGTTCTCTCGACCCGTTCGACTTTTCTTCCGACCAAACTTCAAAGGAACGTGCCAAAGGACTAAGGATGAAGATTGGATGTGAGATTTAACAAATGGCTCAACCTGAACATGAGTTACCCACAGAAGCGTTCGTGTGCATGATCCGGGCCGATCCATGAACGAACCACACCAAGGAAGGAAAAGAATCCGATGAGTCACTCTAAGAAATTCGCTGCGAATAGTTCTCTGACTCATATTTATTTTAGTATTTGGGCTTAGTTATATTTTCTAGGAATTTATTACCACAAGACTAGTCTCTTTATCTTCTAGATTTCTTATAAGTACCAAACTCTCAATTCATTTTGAATACAATCGATTTCATCTTCTTTTTGAGAGTACATCTCTTTGTTCTTGATTGAACAACTTTCGATTCTTGGCAAGGGTTACTTCCAAGCATCAAACCTTCTTAGAATTTCGGAGTTAAGGGTTACTTCTTCGTCTTCTTTGAAGTTGGGGAATACCAAAGGCCTTCCGAAACCTTTAACGGTCTCCTACGATCCACCACTGATCCGTGATCAGCCTATCCTTCGATCCATCAAAGAGTCAATCATATCCGAGAATCCATTAAGTGGTATCAGAGCCACTCTTTGTTGGTATCTTCTTTCTAATTCATCTTCTCATTTCATCTACATCATTTCTTAAACACTTCTTATCTTTCATCTTGTATTTGGGATTTGGGCCAATTCGATTTGTTAAAAAAAAGAGAGAGAGTTTGAACGATTTATATAAAAAAAGAAAAGAAAAGAGTTTAATCTTAAGGCTGAGGAGAAATCCAGCCAGGCTGAGGAGAAATCCAGCCTTGAATTGGTTAAAACAAATCCCACCAAAAATCTTTCAACTTTCTATCTTCTTCTTCTTTCCCCTTTGTTGCTTGGAGTACTTGTGGAATTGGCTTGAGTTTGTTTGTTGAGAACATTGAGAGATAACTCGGAGTGACCAAACACTTGAGTGGACGAGTTTAAACACTTGAGAGTGAGAGTGATTTCTCTTAATCTGTTTGTTTAACTGTTTTCAGGAAGCCATGGCGAATAGTGAAGAAGAAAGGAATAAAAATCCTAGAAGCGGAATATCTAGTGTTTAAATGAGAGCTCTTAATGATCAAATGACAAAACTAATGAATGCAGGTCTAGAAGAGCTCCATGTCCGGCTTGATAGGATCCAGGAAGATCAACAAGGACGATCTCAACGTCCTGCAAGAAGGAACCAGACCGGGAGAAGAAGCTGGCCGGCTGATGACCAAAATGAAGAAGAGGAATCCGAGGAGGATCGGTCCATTGTAAGATCAAGAAGAGGCCGTGAAAACCGAGAGGAGGACAACCCATTTGCAAGAAGGACAAACGATAGCATTGGTAATCTCAAACTCAGAATTCCATCCTTTCAAAGTAAGAATGATCCTGATGCATATTTGGAATGGGAAAGAAAAACTGAACTGGTTTTTGATTGTCAAAACTTTTCTGAAACTAAGAAAGTTAGATTGGCCGCTTCTGAATTTAGTGGTTATGCCATCAATTGGTATGGTAATATCGTGACTCTTAACAGGAGAATGGGTGAAAGACCAATTGCTTCATGGGATGAACTAACCACACTAATGAGAAAGATATTTGTGCCTAGACATTATCACATGGATCTTCACCATAAGCTAAGGCAGTTGGTCCAAGGAACCAAGAGCGTGGAAGACTATTTCCAGGAGATAGAGAGCCTTATGCTTAAGGTGGACGTAGAAGAAGATTTGGATGCTATCTTGGCTCGTTTTCTTGCAGGTCTAAACCGAGAAATACAAGACCGGATGGAGCTTCAAGACTTTGATAGTGTTGAGGACATGCTCCACAAGGAGATTTTGATTGAGCAACAAGTCAAGAGGAGGGGATTCTCTAAACCGGCCTTCACTCCAAAACCTAGCTACCAAGACAAAGGTAAGGCTCCCCCTCAAACACATTCTGGTTTTAAGACTAATGCTTCTTCAAGTATGGACAAAAGCAAAGCCGTGGAACTCACGAGCAGAGCTAGAGATATCAAGTGTTTTAGGTGTCATGGCCTAGGACATTATGCCAACAAATACCCAAACCAAAAGATCATGATCCTGCTGGAAAATGGAGAGTATGAGTCCGAGGAGGAAAAGGAGGAACCGGAAGATGTAGGTCCGATCTTTGATGAGGAACCCGAACCCTATGACTATCCGGCTCAAGGCCAAATCCTAGTGACCCGGAGATCACTTAGTATTCAGACCAAACCGGCCGATCTTGAACAAAGGGAGAATCTTTTCCATTCTCGTTGTTTTGTTAAGGATAAAGTTTGTTCTCTGATTATTGATGGTGGAAGTTGCACTAACATGGCTAGTGATGTACTTGTTAGGAAACTTGGACTAGAGGTGAGACCGCACCCACGACCCTTTAAGTTGGAATGGCTAAACGAAGAAGGTGAACTACATGTCAAGGAGCAAGTCACGGTTCCCATTACCATTGGACGATATGAGAATAAGGTCCTATGCAATGTTTTTCCCATGGACGAAGGCCATATCCTCTTGGGAAGACCTTGGCAATTCGACAAGAAAGCCATTCATGAAGGCCACACAAACCGCCACACTTTTGATCATAAAGGAAAGAAAATAACTCTTGTTCCTTTATCTCCGGCCGAAGTACACCAAGATCAGCCCCAACGCAAGAAGAACCGTGAGCAAGAGAAGCAACAGGAAGCTTCCAAAGAACTGGTCCGGAAATCCAACTTCTACATCAAACCAAGTCAGGTAAGGAAAACTCTGTTTTCTCAACAATCCTTTATCTTACTTGTGTTTAAGGAAACACTAATGGCTTCTAACCCAACACCGGAGATTCCGAGTAAAATTCAAGCTTTGATGAACAAATTCAATGACGTGTTCCCTGAAGAGACTCCTAGTGGTTTGCCACCAATCCTTGGGATTGAGCATCAAATTGACCTTATGCCGGGAGCGTCTCTTCCAAACCGTCCTGCTGATAGGGTCTAGTTTTAATCCTATTCTACTGCAAGTGCACAGTTAAGTGATTGTAGTATATAGGGTATCGAATCCACAGAGACTCTGGGCTCGATAGATAAAGAACCGTAGAGATTAATACTAAGAAGAAAGCAAATGTGAAGTAAACTAAAAAGCAATGCGAGAAAGTAAATCAATAGCAGATTGTTGGTGGTAAAAGCAGTTAATTAGAGGCGCTAATTAATCAGTTAGGATCTAATTAAGCACAGTTCTAGAACCCAAATCACTGATATAGAATTAACCAAATCTCTTTACGAGAATTCTCTAAGTCTAAGTGCAGTAATCCAAATCTCTTTTCAATTACTAACAGATTAAACCAGCATTAATTTCAAGTTCGATATGTTCACAATTAAACTAAGCCAAATCTCTTTGCGAATACTTTAATTGCTCAACCTAAATAGTTCAGATTCTAAACCACACTCTCGTGTCGTATTTAGCAACCTAAGATCTAGATTCTAATTGATCAGGTTAGAACTAGCATTAAGCACAATTTAGATCGAAGAACATTCTATTCATGTGAATCCTTAACTGAATTAAACAAGTCTAGCAAGTCATCAAATCCTTAATGAGAAACCCTAAACCTAACTATGAATCTACTCAGACATGATTAATGAAACAAAAATCATAGAATTAATAGATTGCATATAAGAAATTAAATAGATAAAGGGGTTCGAAATCTTCTCCAAAATAGATGAAGTACAGGAATAGATCAGCCCCAAAAGCTGTAAAAATCTCTTAGCTCTAAGTATGAAAGCGTATGTAAAATGAACACCAAAATCCTAATTATATAGGCATAATCTCGGCTGGGGCTTCTTTGTAAATACTAGAAACTTCTGGGCCAAAGTGCAAAATCTTGAATCTTCATTAAACTGCCGTAATCGGCCCATCTCGCTAGTGTGTCGATCAACACCAAAGGTGTGTCGATCGATGCATGATCTCAAATCGGACAGTGAGCTCAATCTCTCGGTCAAACACTCCAAAAATCCCCAAAATGCTCCAATATCTCCAATTCCGCTACAAACCTGATTATACCTGTAAAAGACTCTAAAGAACACAAAAGAACACTAAAACACAATTATTTCATGGCATAAAACCGGTAAAAACCATGATATATCAACTCCCCCACACTTAGCCTTTGCTTGCCCTCAAGCAAAACAGAGAACTAGAATGTAGTGAAGAGGTTTGAAAATTCTTCAGAAACTCTTTTCATCTTAGAAGCAGCAACACTCAGATTCCCCTTAGTAAACCACATGAAAGAATCAACCTGCAGACATCAAGACCAACATATACTTCCCCCACACTTAGCAACTGTCCTAAGTAAACTCCACAATCACATTCACGCATTCAAATTCACCCTACTGACTTCTGCAAGTATTTAAGTGCGGTCTCACCTAAGGAGTATCGATCAGAGGCACATGGACTCTTACCTTATCAGCTCTAGACCACCATACTATCTTTCTCTAGTCCCTTTCTTCTCTTTTCCCTTCCTTAGCATTCTGATTTTTCCCCTTTGGGTATGATTTTATTTTTTTTTATCAGTGCTCTTCCCGTTAAGGGGTGTACCTTGGACACATTCCATGGATGCACAGGATATGAGAGTTTTAGCTACCATTCCCATGACCACTTCGGAGTTACTAACTAATCCTCAGTTTATTATCTTTTTTTTTTATTTTATGGAAGGGGAGAAGGGAACTAAATAGGACAAGTTTACAGGCTGTGTCAGAACTAACAAGGGAATCCGACACAAAGTATACCAAGCCCTTAGGTGAGAAATCTAAGTCAATATTAAGGTGAAGTCAGTAAAGGATCCTCTGATACCTGAAGCGATGTGGGTGTCCTCAGTAGGTTGATCCATGTCTGGGTTTTCTAATAGTCAGAGATAATCTGCAGTTTCATCCCAATGGTTACTTAAGTTCCTGCAAGTGCTGCTAATCTTCTCAAAAGTCATTGTTTCCTACTTAAAAGTTTTGACTCGATAAAACAAATTTTGAAAAATTAACTGACTCTAAGAAAACAAAAGAAAGAAGTTAGTAGAACCTCCCCCACACTTAAGACACACTGTCCCCAGTAGTGTCAAGCGAAGGATTGGCAAAAATGAAAGAAAAATTTGTTTAAGGAATGGTTAAGTTCTGTCGGGTTTTACCTCTGTCGCTCAGGCATCGATCGTTGCACTAGGTGCATCGACCGTTGCTAGGCGATTTTTTGTGTATGATCGATCGTTGCTCAAGACCGCAACGATCGCTGCAATGCGATTTCGATCGTGATGTGACGATCGACACAATAGTGTGTCGATCGACGCACTGCGTGTATCAGATCAGTCAGCAAGTTAGCAGGTTAGTCCGTTGGTTTTCATCAATTTCGAATCCTGCAAGCTGAAAACACTAGAAACAGAGTAAAATCAAAGCAATAGATGCATTAATTCAAGAACAACCATCCAAACATAGCAGAGTCCTAAAAATCAAAAGAAAATAGTGCAAGAAAAAGAGAAAGAAAATCAGAGTACAGAACCGAATGTCTAGACAATAGATGCTCACTCGCTATCATCATCTATCCCAGCATATGGATCAGTACCACCGGAGTCCTCAGGAGAACGCTGTCTGCGTCGAGTAGCAGGGATGGGCTGATGGATCTGTGGCTATCTCCTGCAAGTGCAGGTGCGCATGAAGTTCCAAATGCCCCGCAGAATCCCATCCTCTCTCTCTCTCCACTCTGCAACAGACATATCACCATAGGTTAGTGTAATCTCAGGATAAGGGCCAATATCAACCGGGGCAGCAGCAGGCGCAGGGGTAGGGGAAGCTGAAGATGAAGCTCGTGTGGAAGGCTCTCCCAGCGGATGAGCCATAGAAGGGACTCCACGCTGCGCGGTCTCAGGAGGCTGGAATCTCAGGGCCTCTAGTGTATCAATCTGTGTCAATGCAGGAGCAGGAAGCTCCACTCCACACTTCCCAGAGCTCGGATCATGGTAAACCCAAATGCGCCCCTCCTTGAGTCAGGTAGAGCTCTGCAAGTGGCTGATATCAAGGAACTCCTTAGCTGTGTCACACTCTGTGCCCTCTAGAGGAATCCCGCAGTGCATAAAGATGGGAGTAAGCAGGCTCCCCACTGTCTCAGTGTCTACACCATCAAATGGCTTCAACTGCAGGTCACATAAATGCTGAGTGAAATCAGCTCCCAAGTTGAGACCCTTAGTAGGATCTCTCACGCCAGAACCCTCAAACTGATCTCGCAGCCCGATAAACAACATCTCCATATCATACTTGCGCATCTTGTTGGCCTTATACTAGCATAGCAAGCTCCAACACAAGATACGCGAGACATATCTCAGCACAGGATGTCTTAACTGCTTCACCGGTGTAGTCCTCGAGTTGTATCGACCACTGCCAATACACTTCCAAAATGATCGAGCCTCCTCTGGATCCCACTCAAGTGGCATGCCAATGCGCCTCGGCTCAGTGCTGAAACCGTAGATCCTGCAGATATCTAGTAAAGGAATCCGATACCTGACTCCCCAACTCATGAAGGTAAAGATACCTCCTGTAGTGCTCCTGCTGTCTGGAGACGGGTAAACCACTCTGCAAGTGGCTAGAAACTGTCTGACCAGCTCTGGATATAGATCATAAGGACGCATAGACATTGTCCCTAGACAATGCCCTTGCACACTGCAAGTACCTGCTCATCGATCCCCAGACTCTTGCAGGTAGAATAGTCTGCAAACTTGGTTGGTTTGATGGTCATCCCACACCAACCACTGTATAGCAGCGAGTCATATTCATCCCACTGGTTAAGCAATGGTCTCTCTGTAAAATTGGCAGACTTGAGGAACTCAGGAATGTTCTCTGGCCACTGTCTGGCTGTCGGAATCTCTGTCGCGTCTGCTCGGGGCCAAGGCAGTGCTACTGCTGGACCAACTCTCACATATGGCTCAGGTGGCTGAGAGTCTCTATGAAACCACTCTGGTGGTGGAATGTACTGTCGTGTGGCTGTGGATGCTGTTGCTCGGTGCTTGCGGGGTTGTCTGCGAGATGCCATCTGCAAGAAAGAAAACTCAAACAAAATAAGTCTCGGCAAAACTCTCTGTGAAATCGCGAAGCATCGACCATTGCAGCCAAGGCATCGATCGTTGCAAGGCGATTTCGCATTATCGAACATTTCCCCAAAATCGCAAAGCAACGACCGTTGCACAAATGCATGCATTAATATGGGTGTCTGCTACTCCTTTTCCTTTCATAGAACTAGAAATCTGATTCACCTGAGTATCCAACTGCTTCATATGATTGTTCAGAGACTCAAAATTTCCATTGAGATCCTCGTAGACAGCATCCAACTTCTTATTGCAGTCCACAGAAAGCTTGGTCTGACTCTCCAGCAGCTGTTCCATCATTGTCTCCATCTTACTCTCATGAGCAGTGGCTGCAGGAGGAGTCAGATAAGATGAAGATCCATAGGTTCTCTGAGTACCTTGTCCAAAAGGTTTCTGAAAACCACTTGTCTGTCCAAAACCAGCTGAGTTCTGATTGCCTGTGAAGGCACTCTTCTATCCTCCATTGAAGAATCTGTTTTCCTGCTGATTACCAAATCTGTTACCTTGGAAACCAAATCCTCCAATGTAATTCACATCTTCTTCCTGAGTGTCCTCCTCAGTCTGAATTACCTCTACATCTTGGGCAAAGTGGACAGCCTTCTTACCAGCCAGGAGATTGCAAATTGTGTCCAGCTTAGATCTAAATTCAGCCATCTCTGAATTCTCTACACTTCCACCAGATTTCTTCCTCCTCTCATCCATAGTCTTGCAACTGTTGCTGCTCACTAAGTTCTCAATCAACTGCTTAGCTTGTGCAGGAGTCCTGGTGTTGAAGTTTACATTACTAGAGTTATCCAGTGCAGACTGATATGGCAGATCTATGCCTCTGAAAAAGATACCTGGCAATGTGACCTCAGTGAATCCTTGGTGTGGGCAGTCACGCTGGTACTTCCTGAATCTCATCCAAACAGTCTTAAGAGGCTCAGTAGGACCTTGGGTAAATGTCAGAATGTCCTGTCTGGACTGATCAGAACGCGCATCATCATAGAAGTGACGCAGGAACTCACACTTCAGGGCTGCCCAAGTATCAAACTGCCCAGGTGGCAGTTGCTTCAGCCATGCAGCAGCGTCTCCAGCGAGACTGTATGGAAAGAGCTTGAGGAACAGATAATCCTGGCAGACTCCATCATACTTCATGCCATTGATTAGGTCCTCAAACTGATCAATGTGATCCATAGGCTGCTCTGTAGGATGACCATGGAAGGCATTCTATCTCATCAGCGAGTAGTAGATGGTTTTGATCTCAAAATTATTCCTCTCAAAACCAGGCATCACAAGAGCTGACCGGTTTGCATGAAACTCATCCGGTCTGTTGTAGTCAGCTAAGGTCCTCTCATGGACAACCATCTCTGTACCTTGGGCCTGTCTTTGGCCTTGGTTCTGCTCCTGTTGCGGTTGCTCAGGAGGATCAGGGATTACATTCCCTTCAGGATCAACCCGTTGCCCAGCAGCATTATACGGATTGTTATCTCGGTCCCTTAGGGTACCTTGAGCATCAGGCATAATGATTAGCTTTTGTACCACCATCCTTGCTCTTCTTTCTCTTCTGTTAGTCCTCTCTAGACGTCCAAGTTCTTCAAGTCCGAGATTAACCAGGTTCAGGTTCTGATTACTTCGAGTTTCACGCGTCTGCATAAACTGTCTGTAATCGTCAAGCAACGATCGATGCTATCAGTGCAACGATCGATACAGTCTCAGAATCGCCTAGTGACGATCGACACACAAGTGCAACGATCGACGCAAAGCGAAATCGGTACCTGCGACAGAGATAAAACAGAGAGAAATTAGTAACTTAAAATAAAATAAAACAAAACAAAACAAAAATAAAAAATCCTAGTAAAAACCCTAAGTTCGATCCTATCGAAGACTCTAAGAGTCCCCGGCAACGGCGCCAAAAACTTGATAGGGTCTAGTTTTAATCCTATTCTACTGCAAGTGCACAGTTAAGTGATTGTAGTATATAGGGTATCGAATCCACATAGACTCTGGTCTCGATAGATAAAGAACCATAGAGATTAATACTAAGAAGAAAGCAGATGTGAAGTAAACTAAAAAGCAATGCGAGAAAGTAAATCAATAGCAGATTGTTGGTGGTAAAAGCAGTTAATTAGAGGCGCTAAGTCTAGGGCGTTCTCAGGAAATCAGACAAGCAGACAAATTAATCAGTTATGATCTAATTAAGCACAGTTCTAGAACTCAAATCACGGATATAGAATTAACCAAATCTCTTTGCGAGAATTCTCTAAGTCTAAGTGCAGTAATCCAAATCTCTTTGCAATTACTAACAGATTAAACCAGCATTAATTTCAAGTTCGATATGTTCACAATTAAACGAAGCCAAATCTCTTTGCGAATAATTTAATTGCTCAACCTAAATAGTTCAGATTCTAAACCACACTCTCGTGTCGTATTTAGCAACCTAAGATCTAGATTCTAATTGATCATGTTAGAACTAGCATTAAGCACAATTTAGATCGAAGAACATTCTATTCATGTGAATCCTTAACTGAATTAAAAAAGTCTAGCAAGTCATCAAATCCTTAATGAGAAACCCTAAACCTAACTATGAATCTACTCAGACATGATTAATGAAACAGAAATCATAGAATTAATAGATTGCATATAAGAAATTAAATAGATAAAGGGGTTCAAAATCTTCTCCAAAATAGATGAAGTACAGGAATAGATCAGCCCCAAAAGCTCTAAAAATCTCTTAGCTCTAAGTATGAAAGCGTATGTAAAATAAACACCAAAATCCTAATTATATAGGCATAATCTCGGCTGGGGCTTCTTTGTAAATACTGGAAACTTCAGGGCTAAAGTGCAAAATCTTGAATCTTCATTAAACCGCCGTAATCGGCCCATCTCGCTAGTGTGTCGATCGACACCAAAGGTGTGTCGATCGATGCATGATCTCAAATCGGACAGTGAGCTCAATCTCTCGGCCAAACACTCCAAAAATCCCCAAAATGCTCCAATATCTCCAATTCCGCTCCAAACCTGATTATACCTGTAAAAGACTCTAAAAGAACACAAAAGAACACTAAAACACAATTATATCATGTCATAAAACCGGTAAAAACCATGATATATCACCTGCTTATCGAACCAACCCGGTTGAAACCAAGGAACTTCAGAGGCAAGTGAACGACCTAATGGAGATAGGATACATCCGAGAGAGCTTAAGCCCGTGTGTTGTACCGGTCTTACTTGTTCCAAAGAAAGATGGCACTTGGAGAATGTGCGTGGACTGCCGAGCCATCAACAACATAACAGTTAAGTACCGCCATCCCATTCCTGATATACCATGGATTTTACCGGTTTTAACCATGGTATATGCCTTATTTATCGAGTCTTATGTTATGTTTTGAAGTATTTTTAGTATGTTTACAGGTTTAGACACGTTTGGAGCATAATTGGAGCATTCTGGAGCATTTTGGAGATTTTACCCGAGAGACAGAGTTCACTGCCCATATTTGACGCTTGCAACGATCGGCACACCATTAGCATCGATCGTTGCATAGCGTGACCAAACATTCTCGCGAGCGTTAATGAAGAATGAGGATTAATGCACTAAAGCCCAGAAAGCCCAGATATTTACACAGAAGCCCAAAACGTGTTTTAGCTATTATATAAGGGTTTTTAAGCCATTGTTTAGGCTACGCTTTCATTAAGTTTTATTTTATTTTTCAGAGAGCCTTAGGGGCTGATCTTGTTCTCGAAAGAGACTTGATTTCGAACCCCTGTTGATTATTCTGTTTAATGATATTTGGTTTTCTATTTAAGATGTTTTCTGTCTCGATGAACATGTCTGAGTAGATTACCTGTTAGGTTGAAGGATTCTCATTAGGGATTTCATGGAACTATAGTTTAAATCAATCTGTAGGGATTCATATCTGCTAGTTCTTTGTTTAGGTTGTTCTTAATGCTTAATCTGAAGTAGCTAATCAGAATTATGATGTTAGGTTGATTGATACAACGAGAGCTGGTTAATTAGCTAGAAAGAACCTAGATGAGCAATTTGATCTACTCGCAAAGAGATTTGGTTTAGGGGAATTGTGAACATATCAAACCTGATCATTAATGCTAGTTTAATCTGTTAGTAATTGCAAAGAGATTTGGATTGCTGCACTTAGACTTAGAGAATTCTCGCAACGAGAGTTGGTGGATTCTATATCCGTGTTTGAGTTCTAGAACAGTTATTGATTAGATCCTGATTGACTGATTGCTTGTGTTCCTGATTTCCTGAGAACTCCTGAAACCTAACGCCTTCGCTTCCTTGCTTACAAACTCGCCTGATTTACTTTTCTGCTTCGCTATTTAGTTTCTCATCATATTTACTTTCTCCTAGTTTAATCTTTTCTGTTCTTAATCTATCGTTGACCGGAGTCCCTGTGGATTCGATACCCTAAGTACTACAACTACATCACTGTGCACTTGCAGTTAGAATGGGATTAATTCTTGACCTATCAAGTTTTTGGCGCCGTTGCCGGGGACTCTTTTGAGTCCTCGATAGATTTGAACTTAGGGTTTAGACTAGGTTTTTTGTTTTTTGTTTTTGGCTACTAATTTTTTTTTCTTTTTCTTGCGTTTCAGGTACGCCTGTAATCGCCCTGCAACGATCGACACGGTCCTGTGTGTCGATCGTCACATCATCGCGCTTGCATCGATCGACGCTTCTCCTGCATCGATCGACACATATCGTAAGGAAGATGTATGATTTCTTCAGTCCAGGGATTGACAGTTCACAGATAGCTGAGTTGAAGAGTAAAGCCGACTATCTGCATAGTCTTATACTTGAAAAGTATGGGCAAAAAGATATCAACTGCGTTGGAGGGAATGAATTCTACAGTCAGGAATCTGATTTTCAGGGACCTTTCCAGCAACATGGTAATGCCTTCTCAAGGAACTATGGTGTTTCTTCTTACCAAGCACCCCCTGCACCTACAGCTCATGAGAGTAGGATGGAAGCTATGATGGAGCAGTTGTTGGAAAGACAGAAAGAAGATTTGAACTACATCAATAGCTTTGGATTCCAAGGAAACAAGTTTGATAATCAACAAGGTAATTCTTATCAGAGAGCCTATGGATCATCCTCATATCAGACACCTCCCGCTGCTAATGCTTATGAGAGCAAGATGGAAGCCATGATGGAGCAGTTGCTAGAGGACCAGACCAAGTTTGCTGTAGACTTCGACAGGAAGCTGGAAGCTATACATGAAAATCTGAATGGGAAGTTTGAATACTTGAGCACACATGTGAAGAAGCTGGATGTTAAAATCCAACAGACATCTCAAGCAATTCAAAGGCATAATGAAGCTAGGAAAGCTGAACAGTACAAATCCATCAAAGCTGTGACCTTAGGGGATGAGATTGAGTTGCTAGGTGAAGAAGAGAGCATAATCTCGGATTTTCTGGATGAATATTGTCTGCCTGATACATGCATCGATCGACACCCCCTATGTGTCGGTCGACACACCGTTCTGACGGCAATTTCGAGTTCTTTCGAGAAACAGAATCGCCTTGCATCGATCGACACACATCATGCAACGATCGACACAAAACGCAGACATGACCAGATACCTGCAACAGTACCAGAACGAGTGTATAAGCCCCCTGTGCCATATCCTAAGGTTCCTAAACCTTCCAAACAAGAGCTAGAAGTGGCTAACTGCATGAAAGTGATGGATAAGAAGGTGAATGAAACCCCACCAGTTGAAACTTCGCAAGTTCATGCAAAGAAGATGATCTCCACTGATGGTCATCTGAAAGAAGAAGTTAAGATTGGTGGAACTACAATATCTGATAGTGGAAAGAAGAAGATGGCGGTTCCTCTTGAACCTGCTCTAACATCTTCATTACATGCAACTGCTCATAAGCAGAAAGTCCCAAACATCAGATCTGCACCAAAGGTAAGATATAAATCACCTAAGCTTAAACCTCCTGACCATATTGTTTTGAATGCAGGAAAACGCAGTGCACCACCCAAGATTCGCTCCCGCCCTGATGCTGTTTATTCATTCCTTGGAAAGCCTCATGATCTGAAAGCCTATACACCTCCTTGGATGAAGAGATATTCACAGAGACACTCAAAGTCTCTGTTGAAACCCCCATGAATCTGATCTCTTCCCATAGTCAAGCTACTGACTTTAAACAAGCGCTGAGTGGGAGGCAACCCACTGTTAGGTTCGTTATTGTTTTTGTTTTTCGTTTTGATTTGGTATTTTTAATTTTTCTGTTTAAGTGCGTTCAGAAGCTGAGAAACAAACAAAGTCGCATTGCATCGATCGACACACCTAGTGCATCGGTCGATGCAGTCGCGATTTGTGGTTTACCGATTCGATTGCAGTTCAGACACCGGTTATCTCAATAAACCGCGAGCATATGCGCCTTGCATCGATCGACACCCTTGTGGCATCGATCGACACAGGGCGACGACAGGTAAGTAATCTGCAACTTTTCGGTTTGTTCTTCAATTTGATTATTCTTTCACCGAGCTCATGCTTTGATTACACTGGGGACAGTGTAGTTTAAGTGTGGGGGAGGAAGCTACTGACGCACGCTTTTGTTTTCTTAGTTTTTCAAATTTTTTTTTATTGAGTCAAAATTTGTATGAAACTATGATTTTTCGAGGAAATATTTCGCTTGAACAGGAACTAAGTGACCATTGGACAGACTTACAGAGCCTCTATGACTATTAGAAAACTCAGACACGGATCAGCCTACTGAGAACACCCACATCACTTCAGGTATCAGAGGATCCTTTTACTGACTTCAACCTTAATACTGACTTAGATTTCTCACCTAAGGGCTTGGTATACTTTGTGTCGGATTCCCTTGTTAGTTCTGACACAGCCTGTCAACCTATCCTATTTAGTTCCTTTCTCCCATTCCATAAAAAAAAAAAGATAATAAACTGAGGATGAGTTAGTAACTCCGAAGTGGTCATGGGAATAGTAGCAAACACTATTATCTCTTATGCGATCCATGGAATATGTCCAAAGTACACCCCTTAACGGGAAGAACACTGATAAAAAAAAAAAATGATACCCAATGTGGGAAAAATCAGTTGTTAAGGAAGGGAAAGAGAAGAAAGGGACTAGAGAAAGATAGTATGGTGGTCTAGAGCTGATAAGGTAAGAATCCATGTGCCTTTGATCGATACTCCTTAGGTGAGACCGCACTTAAATACTTGCAGAAGTCAGTAGGGGTTTTTTGAATGCTTGAATGTGATTGTGGAGTTTACTTAGGACAGTTGCTAAGTGTGGGGGAAGTACATGTTGGTCTTGAGTTCTGCAGGAAAGTTTTCAGTGGATTACTAAGTGAATGTGAATGCGAAAGTTCCTAAGACGAAATGAGTTTCTGTGTTTTCAAACTTCTTCTCTTATACTTTGGTTCTTTACTTGCTTGAGGACAAGCAAGAGCTAAGTGTGGGGGAGTTGATATACCATGGATTTTACCGGTTTTAACCATGGTATATGCCTTATTTATCGAGTCTTATGTTATGTTTTGGAGTCTTTTTAGTATGTTTACAGGTTTAGACACGTTTGGAGCATAATTGGAGTTATTGGAGCATTCTGGAGCATTTTGGAGATTTTACCCGAGAGACAGAGTTCACTGCCCATATTTGACGCTTGCAACGATCGGCACACCATTAGCATCGATCGTTGCATAGCGTGACCAAGCATTCTCGCGAGCGTTAATGAAGAATGAGGATTAATGCACTAAAGCCCAGAAAGCCCAGATATTTACACAGAAGCCCAAAACGTATTTTAGCTATTATATAAGGGTTTTTAAGCCATTGTTTAGGCTACGCTTTCATTAAGTTTTATTTTATTTTTCAGAGAGCCTTAGGGGCTGATCTTGTTCTCGAAAGAGACTTGATTTCGAACCCCTGTTGATTATTCTGTTTAATGATATTTGGTTTTCTATTCAAGATGTTTTCTGTCTCGATGAACATGTCTGAGTAGATTACCTGTTAGGTTGAAGGATTCTCATTAGGGATTTCATGGAACTATAGTTTAAATCAATCTGTAGGGATTCATATCTGCTAGTTCTTTGTTTAGGTTGTTCTTAATGCTTAATCTGAAGTAGCTAATCAGAATTATGATGTTAGGTTGATTGATACAACGAGAGCTGGTTAATTAGCTAGAAAGAACCTAGATGAGCAATTTGATCTACTCGCAAAGAGATTTGGTTTAGGGGAATTGTGAACATATCAAACCTGATCATTAATGCTAGTTTAATCTGTTAGTAATTGCAAAGAGATTTGGATTGCTGCACTTAGACTTAGAGAATTCTCGCAACGAGAGTTGGTGGATTCTATATCCGTGTTTGAGTTCTAGAACAGTTATTGATTAGATCCTGATTGACTGATTGCTTGTGTTCCTGATTTCCTGAGAACTCCTGAAACCTAACGCCTTCGCTTCCTTGCTTACAAACTCGCCTGATTTACTTTTCTGCTTCGCTATTTAGTTTCTCATCATATTTACTTTCTCCTAGTTTAATCTTTTCTGTTCTTAATCTATCGTTGACCGGAGTCCCTGTGGATTCGATACCCTAAGTACTACAACTACATCACTGTGCACTTACAGTTAGAATGGGATTAATTCTTGACCTATCAATTCCTCGTCTTGATGATATGCTTGATGAATTGCATGGTTCCAAAGTCTTTTATAAGATAGATCTTAAGAGTGGACACCATCAAATTCGTATGAAAGAAGGGGATGAGTGGAAAACGGCTTTTAAAACTAAACTTGGGCTGTATGAATGGTTAGTTATGCCGTTTGGGTTGAAAAATGCACCAAGTACTTTCATGAGACTGATGAACCATGTTCTTAGAGCTTATATTGGTGAATTTGTTGTTGTGTACTCTGATGACATTCTTGTCTATAGCAAAAGTTTGAATGAACATGTGAGACATCTAGAGAAAGTCTTAGAAGTACTTAGAAAAGAAAGCTTGTATGCCAGTGCTAAGAAATGCACTTTTGGAACGGATCATCTAGTTTTCTTGGGTTTTGTTGTAGGAGCAGATGGCATCCGAGTAGATGAGAAGAAGGTCAAGGCAATCCGAGATTGGCCGAGTCCCAAAACTGTTGGCGAGGTCAGAAGCTTTCACGGCTTGGCCGGGTTTTATAGATGCTTTGTTTGGGACTTCAGCACGATTGCGGATCCTCTCACTGAGGTTATCAAGAAGAACGTTGGGTTCAAATGGGAGCAAGCTCAGGAGGATGCATTTCAGATGCTAAAAGGGAAGTTAACCCAAGTCCATTACTTGTTCTTCCTGATTTTCTTAAAACCTTTGAGATTGAATGTGATGCCTCAGGTGTGGGTATTGGTGCTGTTCTTATGCAGGAAGGAAAACCCATTGCATTCTTTAGCGATAAGTTAGGTGGTGCTACTCTCAACTATCCCACCTATGACAAAGAGCTTTATGCATTGGTACGGGCGTTCCAAAAGTGGCAACATTATATTTGGCCAAAGGATATTGTTATTCACACTGATCACCAATCTCTTAGACATCTCAAAGGTCAACAAAAGATGAACAAAAGGCATGCACGTTGGGTGGAATTCATAGAAACCTTCCCATATGTCATTAAGTACAAACAAGGTAAGGAGAACATAGTGGCCGATTCACTATCTCGCAGTATGTACTTCTACCTCTCTTGGAACCAAACTCTTGGGATTTGAGTTCATAAAAGGTTTGTATGAAACCGATTCTGATTTTAGGAACCATTCTTGGCTTGTCAAAAGCATGGCCACAGAAAGTACTTTATCTTATAAGGTTTCCTTTTCTTTGATAATCGGTTATGTGTGCCTCACTGTTCTTTGAGGGAATTGTTTACCAGGGAAGCTCATGGAGGAGGCTTGATGGGACATTTTGGACCAGCCAAAACACTAAAGGTGCTTGAGGATCACTTCTATTTGTCGGGGCTAAAGAAAGACGTGGAGAGAATTTGCAGCCGGTGCGTGACCTGTAAGGAAGCTAAGTCCAAAAACACTTCCCAAGGTTTGTATCTCCTCTTCCTATCCCATCTCACCCTTGGACTGATTTATATATGGACTTTGTTCTTAGTTTTCCTAAGTTTAGGACTGGTAAGGATTTGATCTTTGTGGTTGTAGATAGGTTTTCGAAAATGGCTCACTTCATTCCTTGTTTGAAAACCAATGATGCATCTCACATTGCCGGCTTGTTCTTTAAAGAGATTGTTAGACTTCATGGCATGTCTAGGACCATTTTTTCTGATCGTGATGCTAAGTTCTTAAGTTATTTTTGGAAGATATTGTGGACTAAGCTTGGTACAAAACTTTTGTTTTCAACTAATTGTCACCCTCAAACTGATGGACAAACTGAAGTAGTAAATAGGACACTTCCATCCTTGCTTAGGTCGCTTGTTAAGAAGAATCTTAGGACTTGGGAAGAAAATTTGCCGCATGTTGAGTTTGCTTATAACCATTCAATGCATTCTGCTACTAAGTATTCACCGTTTGAAATTGTCTATGGCTTTAATCCTTTGTCTCCACTTGATCTAATGCCTTTGCCTGTAAATGAAAGGATAAGTTTAGATGGGAAAAAGAAAGCCAAAATTGTCAAGCAGGTACATGAGAAGGTCCGAGCCAACATCGAGGCAAAGACAAAGCATTATGAAAAGTATGCCAACAAGGGCCAAAGGCAAGTGATCTTTGAACCGGGCGATTTAGTTTGGATTCATCTAAGAAAGGAACGGTTTCCCAAGGAACGGAAGTCAAAACTTATGCCCCGGAAAGATGGTCCATTTACGATTGTCAAGAGACTTCATGACAATGCCTATAAACTTGATCTTCAAGGTAAGTATGACATATCTCCTAGTTTCAACGTTGCTGATCTATCTCCTTTTCATGCAGATACTCCAGATTTGTGGGCAAATCCTTTTCAAGAGGAGGGGAATGATAGATTCTGAGGTAGAACATCGGACCGGGATAGCTCAGACAACGAGGAACCACTTGGACCGCAGCTGGATCAAGAAGAAACCGAGGTTGCCCCAGCCGACCGCACTGACCGCACGGCCGTGTACCTATCGACCCGACGCGACCAGAAATGGAGCTACGCTTGGAACCGCGACCAGAAATGGAGCTACGCTTGGAACCGCGACCAGACGACCGATTCTCACAACCCAGACGATCTCTTTCCCGACCCAAATCTCATTTTAAGACTAATGGTCGAGAAAAAAACGCTTTGGTCCAAGCCGAATCATCTGTGGATCGGGACACTACCCTTTTAGCCCGATACACGTCCAAGACTGAACCAACTTCAAGTTCTCTCGACCCGTTCGACTTTTTTTCTGACCAAACTTCAAAGGAACGTGCCAAAGGACTAAGGATGAAGATTGGACGTCAGATTTCACAAATGGCTCGACCCGAACATGAGTTACCCATGGAAGCGTTTGTGTGCATTATCCGGGCCGATCCATGACCGAACCACACCAAGGAATGAAAAGCAGCCGATGAGTCACTCTAAGGAATTCGCTGGATTCGAAGAGTTCTTTGACTCATATTTATTTTAGTCTTTGGTCTTAGTTATATTTTCTAGGAATTTATTACCACAAGACTGTCTTTATCTTCTAGATTTCTTATAAGTACCAAACTTTCAATTCATTTTGAATACAATCGATTTCATCTTCTTTTTGAGAGTGCATCTCTTTGTTCTTGATTGAACAACTTTCGATTCTTGGCAAGGGTTACTTCCAAGCATCAAACCTTCTTAGAATTTCGGAGTTAAGGGTTACTTCTTCGTCTTCTTTGAAGTTGGGGAATACCAAAGGCCTTCCGTAACCTTTGACGGTCTCCTATGATCCACCACTGATCCGTGATCAGCCTATCCTTCGATCCATCAAAGAGTCAATCCTATCTGGGAATCCATTAGTGTCATCGCCAAGGGAAAAGAGAAGTAACACTTGTCATCATGTTAGGTCTCTTGTGTTTCTATATAAGGAGGCTTTCTCCTTATTATTCCATACACCAAATCGAGAGAAGAGAAAGAGAGAAGAGAAGGAGAGAAGGAGGAGAAGAAGAAGAAGAAGGAGAAGACCGGAGGAAGGAGGAGGAAGAAGAAGAAGAAGGAGAAGAAGGAGAGAGAGAGAGAGAGAGAGAGAGAGAGAGAGAGAGAGAGAGAGAGAGAGAGAGAGAGAGAGAGAGAGAGAGAGAGAGAGAGAGAGAGAGAGAGAGAGAGAGAGAGAGAGAATATGAAGCTGAAGTTTGAAGAAGAAGAAGAGAGAGAAGAAGAAGCGTGAGAGAAGAAGAAGAGAGAGAGCCGGAGGAGAGAGAGAAACGGAAGAGAAAGAGAGAAAGAACTGGAGAAGAGAGAGAAATGAAAGAGAAAGAGAGAGAACCGGAGGAGAGAGAGAACCGGAGGAGAGAAAAAGGTGGAGAGAGAAGATGAGGATTGTCCGGAGGATCAATCAGAATCACTAAGATCAACGTTACGGTCAAGTGCGGGTCAAGGTCGGGTCAAAGCAATGGTTTGAAGAAGGTTCGGGTTAGCATCGGGTTCGTGCCGGGTCTCGTTTTTCCGCTAGTCCATCAAATCCATCCATTCGTCGTCATAATAACACTGTGAGTCGGCTAAATTGTGTGTTGCATTTAGTTAGAGTCATATAGCTCCGGAATTGATAAACCGTAGTTTAGGTTGTATACCCGATTGATTGAATTGGTTAGAACGGCTAAGTTGACTAATAACTCAGTTAATTAATTAAATGGTTAAGTTAAGAGATGCATGCTAGTTAACTCATATACGTAATCGTTGATAGTTCGTTGATTGTTTGATTGGGTGTTGCATTTATTGATTGATAGTTCGTTGATTGCCTGATTAGGTAATGCATACATATAGAATGGCATGGTAGGACGTATATGCATATATAAGTATTTAAGAACGTAACTAAAAGAATCTATATACGGAAAATTATGAGTTGATTAAAACACGGTTAAAAGACATAACACACTTAGAATATAATAACGGGGTGGGTTAATTAGTCGGGTTAAAGGTAATGAATGGAAGTTAATGAATAATGAGATGTCGGGGAGTTAGTAATCTTACTAACTCTACTCTAAACCGACAGATCGAGGACTTATTAAATGATACTTAGGAGGAGATAAGTAAAAGAAGTGATTGATGGGCCGTCTACGGGATTAGTAATCCACTAATCCCAAGGTAGCGGATTGAATGAGTAAATGTTAAGGATTGAATGAGTAAAGGTTAAGGACATATTAAAAGACTTATAAACCTAAATAACTGTTGTGTGGTGTTGTGATTATTGATTGTGTATATACTTCGGTATTGGGCCGAGTAGACTGTTGATTGCTTGATTGTTTATCTACTTCGGTGTTGGGCCGAGTAGACTGCATTGGTAGATACTTAATCTGGTGCGGAACCAGGTAAGTCTGGGTAAGGTCGGGTGATGTGGAGGTTGGTGATAGGACTTGCAAGATAGACTGAGGGTTGAGATGGTAGTTCTATTTGACCTTGTTGGTAATGCGTGATAGAGTCCCAATGAGTCTGCTTGTTTACATTACTGTTATTAGGACTCTATAGGGTGCGTTAGATCCCGCAAGTCTAGAGATGGCGTTCCGGTCGGAAGGCCTGAATGCATGGAAGCTTTGGTTATCTAGGGATAACCCGAGTCACCGCGTATCGATGGACAGAGAACGGTGTCCTAGTCGTTGGACTTTGTGTTTTCGTCTAGGAGTCGTGGGAGGTTTTAATTACCGTGGGGTAGGTAAGTGTTCCCATAGAAGTTACCGAGCTTGCGTTTGGGGCCCATGGTGTGGAGATTGCGATAGAAATGTGTTTAGTGTAGATCGAGTCTAATCGGGGGCATCTGCCGCAGTGTTCTCGATTTCCTTCGTTGATGTTATGAGTTGTTATGCTTGTGTGTTGTGGAGCTCATCACCTCTTGGTAGCACGTGATTAGCTATTGTTTTTTATTGTTATTTTGGGTTTGGGCGGGATTATTAGATTGTTAGCAGCCTTTAGTTGGGAGTCGTCTCACTGGGTAATCTTAGATTGCTCATTAGACTCTTTTGTGTTTTTCAGGTTTGGCGTAGCTCAGCGGACGCGTAGGACACTTGGAGTAGTCTTGGGTTTTCATTGGGTATCAATTAGTTACGCATTTTGACTTATTTTCGGTTTCGGATTTTGTTGGGATTCCGCTAAATGATTTGTATTAGACCATATATTGTTATGAATAAGATTTATATTTTTAAAGTAATAAAAACGGAATAATTCCCTGATATACGGTTTAGTCCGAACCGAAGACAACTCATGGAAGCGTGATGTGTTGTATTTTTAAGTGCATTTAATCATGATTTGGAGTGTGTTTTAGCTTTAGAAAAAGCATTTAGGCATCATTAGGAGTGCATATACTTTGTTTTTTCTCTTTTGTAGGTGGTGGATGACCCTATGACCGCACATACCGAAAAGGAGGAGACAGAGATGACCAAAGGAGGGAAATCAAAACACTCAATGAAAAGCTGGACAAGCTGCTCAAAGCAAACCAGAGGAATGTTAACTTTGTGGGAGAATTTGATCAACACCAAGGATACCTTGAAGATGATGCTGAGATGAGTGTTGATGGACATGCTGAAATGAACTACATTGGAGGCCAAGGATTCAACAAAGGCTTCAATCAGAACTATAGGAATCACCCATATTTTTCCTACAGGAACAACAATGTGGAGAATCCTCAAGACCAGACATATCCACCATTCAAACCTCAAGGACAGACCACACTACAAGGAAACTTCCCAACAAAACCGGCATTCAACAACAGTGGAGGCTTTCAACAAAGGCAACCTTACAACAACAACCAAGGAAATTTCCAGCCACGCCAACAGTACAACCAAGGAAGCTATCAAGGAAACCAACAGTACCATGGTCACAGAAGCTATCAAGGAAACCAACAGTACCAGGGTCAAGGAAGCTCATCCAACCAACAAAGACAAGAAGACACCACCCAACAAATGATGAAACAAGTATTAGAAAGCAACAAAAAAATTGCAAAGTGAATGGAATGCAAGATTCGACAATCTAGCATCTGAATTTGCAAGCTTCAAGCAACACCTTCCTCAACAAGGATCATCATCAAATAGACCACCAGGCTTCCTACCCACAAAACCAGAACCAAACCCAAAAGAATACATCAATGCCATTACACTAAGAAGTGGAAGAGAACTACCATCAAAGGAGCTCATTGAGGACAATGAGAAGTAAGGTGGGAGGATAGACTTTGAACTTGAGAAGGAAACCATTGAGAAAAAGAGGCATGATGCAGAAGTCAAAGAGGAAGCCAAAGATATCAAAGGGAAAGGCAAGATGTATGAAGAAACAAAGGAGAAGGCACAAACCGGTTCAGCTTCCACATCCAAGGAGAGAATCTTTGTGCCACCAGCCTATAAGCCAAAACTTCCTTTTCCTGGAAGATTCAAGAAGCAGATCTTAGAGAATTATAGAGCAATCTTTGACAAGAAAATGGAGATGATTCATCTCACCATGCCATTGATGGATGCATTCATGCTAGTACCCCAATACAACAAATTTCTCAAGGATGCAATCAAGGACAGAACAAAGAAGATTGAAGGCATGGTTATTTTAACCCATGAGTGCAGTGCTATCATCCAGAGAAGAACCATTCCCAGGAAGCTTGAAAATCCATGAAGCTTCACCCTAACATGCGCTTTGGGACCACTCTCCTTTGAAAGATGTCTATGTAACCTTAGAGCAAGTGTAAGCTTGATGCCACTCTCAGTAGCAAAGCGGCTAGGATTCACACGCTACAAGCAGTGTAAAATCTCACTTGTATTGGATGATAGGTCGGTGAGACTTCCTGTGGGAATGCTTGAAGATATTCCAGTCATGGTCGGAAATTTCGAAATACCGACAGATTTTGTGGTTCTGGAGATGGATGAAGAACCAAAGGACCCCCTGATCTTTGGAAGACCTTTCTTAGCCACTGCTGGAGCCATCATTAATGACAATAAGGGGAAGATTTACATGCACTTGGTAAAGAACCATATCCTCAAGTTGACATAAATGAAGTGATTAAAAAACCGACGATTCAAGGGCAGGCCTTTTGGATTGAAACACTGGATGCTTTGGCTGATGAATACCTGGAAGAGCTAGCTATGGAGGACTCCATGGAGATAGTCATGACCACCAATCCCGATCTATGGGAGCTCACATTATTACCTTCATGCTCCCAATGAAGAAATTTAGGGTACTCACTTGCGCAGGGCTCATAGCTATATCAGGAAGCTGGAGCGTTGAAACATGCTTCAAGACCGCACCATTGGGAAATTTGTGGCAGTCGAACGAAAGACAAAGGAGGTCTTGAAGAAGAAGTACAAGGAGAAGACGAAGGCGCTCAGTCGTCAAGTTAAGTACTTGGATTATATGGTGACAAGGAAGAAGGGTCAAGTGGAAATGCCTCTTGGTTACCCGGAGAGTGAAGAAGAAGCAGATTCAGAGGATTTCCCGACTCGACACTCCTATCATGGAGGAGACGCCACAGCTCATCCAGCAAAGCACCAGGACGCGCCTCCCTTGACGAGCGACGTCGCAGAGCTAGGCGCTACATCCCACCACCATCTCCCGGTTCCAGCAATGAGTCTCTATCCTTGGGTGGAGACGAGGAGGACAGCGCACCTCCTAACTACTGAGGTAACATCACCACTTTGTACATAGTTTCTGTTTTGTGTTATTTTTAATTTACCATCTTTAGCTTCCCCTAATTTGCTTTCACACCGAGACGGTGCGAAGTAAGTTTGGGGGGGGGGGGGTGATCAATTAACCATCGTTTCTATTTTATTGAGTCTTTTGTGTTTTGTATTGTTAATAGATATGATTTCGAAAAAACCAAAAAAAATTGAAAAATTTGAAAAAACCAAAAAAAAGGGCATGTAGTTTCATATTTGTTTCTCTTTTAGGATTGAGTCTAGTAGCATTCTAGATTGCATTTGCATAGGAGACAATGATATAATTGCCTTGTAAGAAATCTAGATTTTAGAACTCAACATGATGCCCTTGATAATCATAATATGTTGCTTAAACAACTATTGAAACACTTGCACATTCCGAGTTTTGATCACACCACTCCAATCTATTTGTCAAGTTTGATACCCTCAACTTTGAAACCAACTCATCAATATGGACTTAAATGAACTTAATCTTCTCACATATGGGTTTTTGATGCTTGATCATGGTCACTATATACACATTTGGATTATCTTTTACCACATTTTTACCACCCTTTGTTAATCCAAGTGGCCATTCTCACTCTTAGGATGGTTTCCACACCTTAGAACCATTCCCTTTTCTTTTAAACCTTCATTCGATTGATTGAGTGAGGCCTCTTTTTGGTAATGCTAACCTGTGTAAAAGGTTAAAAGTATAAGAACGACAATGATTAGCTCTCATAGGCTAGTCTAGGAGTTCACTTTTTGATTGGCATTTGGGGTATAAGCACTTGAAAATGGGATTGGGAGTGAAATAAAAGAAAGAGTGAAATGGGGAGTAAAAGAAAAAGAAATAACCAAAGGGCTTGTGAAGGGAAACACTTGGGAAGTTGAGATAAAAATTGGAAAACTCTAAGTTTGAAATGAAAAGAGATCAAAAGAAAAAGAGTCTTAGTAAATGAAAAGAATAACTTCTCAAGACCCAAAAATGAAAAAAAGTCAAATGGTTGAGTTTGGGAAAGAAAGGGAGATTGGTTAAACTAGTGATAGGATTTGGAAACACAATTGGGTAAGGCAATGGGAGTTAAGAATTGTATGCATAAATTGTTCTTGTCTTGCCACATTTTACATACTGTCTAGCATTCCTTTTCCTTGAGAGTTAGCTACCAAACATGAAATCAAAACCCTCCTCTAAACACCATTTGAAGCCTTTTTATACCAAGCCAATTAATTGAGATCAAATCTCCATTTGTGAGACTGCACTTTGATGAATAAATGAATTTAAGAGTTGGTGAAATGTTGAGTTGGTAGATTCTTGACAATGTGCTTAAGAGAATAAGATTTGGTGTGTTGATAAGCCTAGAGAAATTAGAGTGGATTAGATTGTTTGTTCATGCAACATATTATCATTTTCTAAGGACATCATGTTGAGGGCTTGCTAAATTTCTTTGGTTATGAGTCTCCAACTTCAAACCTCTTCCCTTTGTTCTCTTTGTTGTTTGCTTGAGGGCAAGCATGGAAACAAGTTTGGGGGGAGTTGATGTGTTGTGTTTTTAAGTGCATTTAATCATGATTTGGAGTGTGTTTTATCTTTAGGAAAAGCATTTAGGCATCATTAGGAGTGCAATTGCTTTGTTTTTCTCCTTTGTAGGTGGTGGATGACCTTATGAAGCACCAAGAGACAATGGAGGAGGTAGGGACCAAAAGAGCATTCAAACAACATGGAGAAAAAACTAAGGATCGTGGCAGAACCCTACAGCGGCTACCCACAGCGACTGCACCAAGTCACTGTGGAGGATTTGCGAGAAGACAAGTTCCACAGCGGCATGCACAACGAGTGCAAGAAGCAGCTGTGGAACAAAACACTTCACAACGGCTACCCACAGAGACTGCACCAAGTCGCTGTGGAGAATTTGCGGGACGAAAAAATCCACAGCGGCATCCACATCGAGAGCCAGAAGCCGCTGTGGATCCAGACTCCTCACAGCAGCTATGCACAGCGAGGGACGCGAGCCGCTGTGAGACCAACTTTTCTCACATGCTCCTTTTTCCTTTACTTTCGGCTTGTAAACCCTCCCATGTGATTGTGGTCGACCATTGCACATTTTTATCTTCTATTTAAGGGCTCTTGATGTGTTAGAAGAGCCATATCACCTCTTGTAACAATCTACTCCAAACAATTTAGTTTTCTTGATCTTTTTATGCAATTTAGTTTGTTCTTGTGTTCATCTTCTTGTTCTTCTTATTTCTTTCATACTTGCCTTATCAAACCATGTCTTGCTTTGTTATTATTATGGCTAGTGAGTGTTGGTACTGGATTTCCCTCTAAGAAATCCGGCCCGTTAACAAATAAAACAAAGGCCCATAATCGTGAGCCCGATCGATAATCAAGACGAAGAGATCGAACGTTATCCTTTGTTGGGCCCATACGATTGACATCCTGACAAGGCCCAATCAACGCCGAAGTGAGAGGCGATCGAGCTCGAGCTCGATAGGAGACGACGTGGAGATAGAGCAACCTGGTCTTTGTCGGTTCAACTGATCCACGCAAATCTCGGAGATCGTTAGCACGACGAGGCCAAAATATCGGAACAAGAAGATCAAAGTCGAGAGTATTTAAAGAAGAAGTGGCGATTCATTCAAGACATTCCAACCCTAATTAAAAACACTTCGACTAGATAGCTCGATCATCATTCTTTGTACTCTCTTTTCGACTGTGTTTGTTCTATCTCGACGATCAATCTCAACAAAATCTTTGATTCATAGGAAATCTATACCATTTCTATATCTAAAAGTCCAAATCCACGATTACAAATTCTTGGTGTGAATCTCAGATCTCACATTTGGCGCCGACTGTGGGGACTATCTATAGTTTTCATGTCTTAAGAATCAGATCCTAGATCCGATAGATCGAGATGAATCCCGACCAATCTGGCTCTCCCAGCGCCACACCACTAGTCGACCACCCTCAAACGGTCGACAACGTTCCTCAGAATACCACCGGGGTAAGAATCATGGGTCAGACCGATGGCGTGTTGACGAGCTCTGCCTCAGTCTCCATGACTTCGGCACCAGCCGGCTCAGTCTCTCAAACGATCGCGACGGGCCAGACTCCGACAAATGTTTAGTCAGGAACTAACGATCCAAGCAGAAACTGGGTGTGGATGAGAAATGATTCAATTTCCGCCCCCGTCTCAGGAAGTGAATCTGGAATAACCATGCCTAATTCGCCACTGCCTTCTGCTCCACAGCGACATGGTCCAGACGACCTCGATAAAATCCGTTCAATGTTAAGCCTATTGGTAAACCAAACGAGAAACAACGAGGCAAGCGCACGGGTGATAGGTCGAGTTTTAATACATATTCTAAACTGCAAGTGCACAGTATAGTCAATGTAGTATATAGGGTTATCGAATCCACAGGGACACTTGGTCTCAAGAGAATCAAACCGTAGGAATTAATACTAGAAATAAGCAAGTAGTGATTGTAATGAATTGCGGTGCAAGAAAGTAAACAGTAGCAGGAAATCGGTTTGTAAGCAATAAACTAAAAGCGTCAAGCCTAGGGTATTCTCAGGAAATCAGACAAGCAGACAAGTTAATCAGTCAGGATCAAATTAAACTCAGTTCTAGAACTCAAATCACGAAAATAGAATTAACTAAATCTCTTTGCGAAAACTCTCTAAGTCTAAGTGCAGTAATCCAAATCTCTTTGCAATTACTAACAAATTAAACTAGCATTAAGTTCAAGTTCGATATGTTCACAATTAAACTAAACCAAATCTCTTTGCGAATAATTCAATTGCTCAACCTAAATAGTTCAGATTCCTAAACCCCACTCTCGTGACGTATTTAGTAACCTAGGATCTAGATTCTAATTGATCAGGTTAGAACTAGCTTTAAGCACAATTTAGTTTGACGAACATTCTAATCATATGAATCCCAACTGAATTAAACAAGTCTAGCAAGTCATCAAACCCTAATGAGAAACCCTAAACTCAACTATGGATCTACTCAGACATGATTGATGAAAACATAATCACAGAATAAATAGATTGCATATAAGAAATTAAAATATCAAAGGGGTTCGAAATCTTCTCCAAAATAAATCAATACAAGGAAAATAGATCAGCCCCAAAAGCTCTAAAAATCTCTTAGCTCTAAGTATCAAAGCGTATCTAAATTAAACACCAAAAACTAGTATATATAGGCATAATCTCGGCTGGGGCTTCTGTGTAAATACTGAAAGTATCTTGGGCTTCTTCGCAAATCTTCAATACTTGTTACGCCGACGCGTACGGCCCATCTCGCGACTGCATCGACCGATGCACAATGCGTGTCGATCGATGCAACATCAAATAATCGAATCAGTGAATAAAGCTCTCGGCCAAAACGTCCTAAAATGCCCAAAATGCTCCATATATCTCCAATTAGCTCCAAACCTGATTTAACCTGTAAAAGACTCTAAACTAATACAAAAGATTCTAAAAACACAACTATATCATGGTATAAAGTGGGTAAAAACCATGATATATCAACTCCCCCACACTTAGCCTTTGCTTGCCCTCAAGCAAAACAGAGAACTAAAATGCAGTGAAGAGGTTTGAAAACTCTTCAGAAACTCATTTTGTCATAGAAGCAGCAGCATTCAGATTCCCCTTAGTAATCCACATGAAAGAATCAATCTACAGACATCAAGACCAACATGTACTTCCCCCACACTTAGCAACTGTCCTAAGTAAACGCCACAATCACATTCAAGCATTCAAATTCACCCTACTGACTTCTGCAAGTATTTAAGTGCGGTCTCACCTAAGGAGTATCGATCTAAAGGCACATGGATTCTTACCTTGCCAGCTCTAGACCACCATACTATCTTTCTCTAGTCCCTTTCTTCTCTTTCCCTTCTTTAACAACTGATTTTTCCCCACTGGGTATCATTTTATTTTTTTTATCAGTGTTCTTCCCGTTATGGGGTGTACTTTGGACACATTCCATGGATCACATGAGAGATAATAGTGTTTGCTACTATTCCCATGACCACTTCGGAGTTACTAACTCATCCTCAGTTATTTATATATTTTTTTTTTTTTACTTTACAGAAGGGGAGAAGGGGACTAAATAGGACAGGTTTACAGGCTGTGTCAGAACTAACAGGGAATCCGACATAAAGCATACCAAGCCCTTAGGTGAGAAAAATTAAAGTCAGTATTAAGGTGAAGTCAGTAAAAGATCCTCTGATACCTGAAGTGATATGGGTGTCCTTAGTAGGCTGATCTGTGATGGGGTTTTCTAATAGTCATAGATAGATCTGCAGCTTCATCCCAATGGTCACTTAAGTTCCTGCAAATGCTGCTAATCTCCTCCAAAAATCATTGTTTCCTACTTAAACCAATTTTGACTCGAAAAACAAATTTTGAAAAATTTAACTGACTCTAAGAAAACAAAAGAAACTAATTAGTAGAACCTCCCCCACACTTAAGACACACTGTCCCCAGTAGTGTCAAGCAAGGGATTGGTTAAAGAAAAGAAAAATTAAAATAGTTGAATGGTTAGTTCTCTCGGGTTTTACCTCTGTCGCAGTCAGGCATCGATCGTTGCACTAGGTGCACCGACCGTTGCTGTGCGATTTCTGTTGTAACGATCGACACAAATGTGTGTCGATCGACGCAATGCGATTTTCACGAACCCTGCAACCAAAAACTCACCAAACAGAAACAAAAACGTAAAATCTAGAAAAAATACTAAAATCAAAATGCAAAAACGAAAACAGTGGGTTGCCTCCCACTCAGCGCTTGTTTAAGGTCATTAGCTTGACCGGACGCACAAGATCTTTCAGGCACTTAGAGATCCTGACAGAGACTTTTTCTGTCTCTGTTCAAGTCTCCTCATCCATGGTGGAGTGTAGGCTGTTGCTGAATGCTTCAGTCCAAGAAAAGCAGGTGTAGATTGTGCTCCAGGATCTAGTATCACAGGCCCATCTGGCTGCTCATCTTCTGCTTCCAGGATCGTGAAGGTCTGCCCATCTATCAGTGGTTTCCGCAGCTTCTCCATGTCATATCGCAGCGTCTCATCTCCCAGGTGGAGGTCTATTAGACTTTGTCTGACATCAATCACAGCTCCTGCTGTAGCCAAGAATGGTCTTCCAAGTAGCAGTGCTTCATCCGGATCGCAATCATATTTCAGCACAAGGAAGTCTGTTGGAACCAAGTAGTTTCCAACTCTCACTGGTATGTCTTCTAAAACTCCTTCTGGAACTCGTATAGACTGATCAGCTAGGATAAGACGGGTTCTAGTAGGAGAAAAATTCAGCACCCCCAGCTTCTCTGCCACAGAATAAGGCATCATACTTCCAGCAGCTCCTAAATCACAAAGAGAGCGTCTAAAGCTATTCTCGAAGATGGAGCAATCAAGTATAAAGACTCCAGGGTCAGGTAACTTCTTTGGGATCTTGTTCAGTAGCACTTCACTAATGTGTTGGGGAACTACAATCACCCATTATTTCAGGTCATCATCCAATGGTAGCATCTTGTTCAAATACCTCTGCACACAGGGATGATAAGGTGGATCATCAGGCGGTGGAATTTCTTCCAAGTCTTCACCACTCTCCTCCAGTTTCTTCAGCTCCTCAATCTCCTGTTTAATTACCTCAGATACCTTGGGACATTGCCTAATGGCTTGTGCATAAATCTCCTCCTGAGTGATTTCAGATACATCAGGGAATAGGCGGGCCAGTTCTGCATCAGTCTCATAATCATCCGGCAACACTGTCTGTTCACGTCCTGCATCGACCGACACAAGGTGTGTGTCGATCGTTGCAATGCGATCGTCGCGGATTCCACCCGTGAGTTTTTCACTCAATTCCGAAAATTCTGCTTCATCAACCAACTCAGCTGTGCTTAGCTCAAACTTCTCACCCAGATGAGATCCATCATTAACGAGTACAGACCAGGCTTTAATATGAGTATCTGCAGGTCCTTTTCCTTTCATAGTACCTGAAATCTGATTAACCTGAGTGTCCAGTTGCTTCATGTGAGTGTTCATAGACTCAATCTTCCCATTGAGATCTCCATACATAGCATCAATCTTCTTGTTGCAGTCCACAGAAGTCTTGATTTGGCTCTCCAGCAACTGTTCCATCATTGTCTCCATCTTAGTCTCGAAAGCAGTAGGTGTAGGAGGTGTTTGATAAGATGAAGACCCGTAGGTCCTTTGAGCATTCTGTCCATAAGGCTTCTGAAAGTTGCTGTTCTGTCCATAGCCTGAAGAGTTCTGATTGCCCGTGTAGGCAGTTTTCTGTCCTCCACCGGAAAATCTGTTCCCAGATTGATATCCAAATCTGTTTCCTTGGAAACCAGATCCTCCGATGTAATTCACATCTTCTCCCTGAGTGTCCTTCTCAGTCTGAATCACTTCGACTTCTTGAGCAAAATGGACAGCTTTCTTCTCACTTAGAAGAGTGTAGATTTTGTCCACCCTGGATCTTAATTCAGCCATCTCTGATTTATCAACACTTCCACTAGGCTTCTTTCTCCTCTCATCCATAGTCTTGCAACTATTGCTGCTAATCAAATTCTCGATCAGTTGCTTAGCTTGTGTAGGAGTCCTGGTGTTGAAGTTGGCATCACTAGAATTATCCAGCGCCTGCTGATACGGAAGATCTATTCCTCTGAAGAAGATACCAATCAGCTGAACTTCAGTGAATCCATGGTGCGGACAGTCACGCTGATACTGCTTAAATCTCATCCAGGCAGTCTTTAAAGGCTCCACAACTCCTTGGGAGAAAGTAAGTATGTCCTGTCTAGATTGGTCTGAACGCGCATTGTCATAGAAATGACGCAGGAACTCACTCTTTAAGGCTGCCCAAGTAGTATACTGACCAGGTGCCAGTTGTCTCAGCCATGCACTAGCGTCTCCAGCAAGACTGTGCGGAAATAGCTTAAGGAACAGATAGTCCTGGCAAACTCCATCGTATTTCATACCAGTAACTATGTCCTCAAACTTATCTATGTGATCCATAGGCTGCTCTGATTGAAGACCATGAAAAGCAATCTGCCTCATCAGTTGGTAGTAGATAGTCTTTACCTCAAAGTCGTTCCTCTCAAAGGCAGGAAGCACTAAAGCTGCTCGGTTCGCATGAAACTCGTCAGGTCTGTTGTAATCAGCTAATGTCCTTTCACGGACAACCATCTGGCCCAGTGGCTCAGCTTCATCAGGGATCACTCGTCCCTCAGCATCAATCCTATGCCCAGCAGCATTGTAAGGATTTTTCTCTGGATCCCTCAGGGTTCCATCAGCATCTGGTATCAAGATCAAGCGTTCTCGTACCATTCTCTCTCTCTTTTCTCTTCTGATTGTCCTTTCTAGACGTCCAAGTTCCTCTAGATTGAGATTAACCAAGCTCGAGTTCGGATTACTTCTAGTGTTCTGCGTTGGCATAAACTGTCTGTAATCGTCCAGCAACGATCGATGCTATCAGTGCAACGATCGGTTCAATCTCAGAATCGCCTAGTGTCGATCGACGCAAGATGTGCAACGGTCGACGCAAGGCGATTTCGGTACCTGCGACAGAAAGAATCAGAGAAAAGAATCAGTAAAATCAAAATAAAACAAAAACGAAAAGCAAAAACAAAAACGAAGAATTTCTAGTAAAACCCTAAGTTCGGTCCTATCGAAGACTCAAAGAGTCCCCGGCAACGGCGCCAAAAACTTGATAGGTCGAGTTTTAATCCCTATTCTAAACTGCAAGTGCACAGTATAGTCAATGTAGTATATAGGGTTATCGAATCCACAGGGACACTTGGTCTCAAGAGAATCAAACCGTAGGAATTAATACTAGAAATAAGCAAGTAGTGATTGTAATGAATTGCGGTGCAAGAAAGTAAACAGTAGCAGGAAATCGGTTTGTAAGCAATAAACTAAAAGCGTCAAGCCTAGGGTATTCTCAGGAAATCAGACAAGCAGACAAGTTAATCAGTCAGGATCAAATTAAACTCAGTTCTAGAACTCAAATCACGAAAATAGAATTAACCAAATCTCTTTGCGAAAACTATCTAAGTCTAAGTGCAGTAATCCAAATCTCTTTGCAATTACTAACAAATTAAACTAGCATTAAGTTCAAGTTCGATATGTTCACAATTAAACTAAACCAAATCTCTTTGCGAATAATTCAATTGCTCAACCTAAATAGTTCAGATTCCTAAACCCCACTCTCGTGACGTATTTAGTAACCTAGGATCTAGATTCTAATTGATCAGGTTAGAACTAGCTTTAAGCACAATTTATTTTGAAGAACATTCTAATCATATGAATCCCAACTGAATTAAACAAGTCTAGCAAGTCATCAAACCCTAATGAGAAACCCTAAACTCAACTATGGATCTACTCAGACATGATTGATGAAAACATAATCATAGAATAAATAGATTGCATATAAGAAATTAAAATATCAAAGGGGTTCGAAATCTTCTCCAAAATAAATCAATACAAGGAAAATAGATCAGCCCCAAAAGCTCTAAAAATCTCTTAGCTCTAAGTATCAAAGCGTATCTAAATTAAACACCAAAAACTAGTATATATAGGCATAATCTCGGCTGGGGCTTCTGTGTAAATACTGAAAGTATCTTGGGCTTCTTCGCAAATCTTCAATACTTGTTACGCCGACGCGTACGGCCCATCTCGCGACTGCATCGACCGATGCACAATGCGTGTCGATCGATGCAACATCAAATAATCGAATCAGTGAATAAAGCTCTCGGCCAAAACGTCCCAAAATGCCCAAAATGCTCCATATATCTCCAATTAGCTCCAAACCTGATTTAACCTGTAAAAGACTCTAAACTAATACAAAAGATTCTAAAAACACAACTATATCATGGTATAAAGTGGGTAAAAACCATGATATATCAACGGGCCCAAGAGATCGCGAACCGTTCACTGGCCACGCAGCTCGATGAACAGGAACGGCGCATTAACGCCCATCTTGAAGAGCTCGCCAGCCAAAACCATGGGAATAGATCAACATGTGATCCACGAACCCCCATAAGTCCTCCACCGTGTACACGCTTGGACTTCTCCCAGGTAGTAACTCCCCCGGGAGCGTCGGAAAATTTTGCTAATACGTCAAGTAGCGGCCTCTGCCCTATAATGACCCCTATCGCGATACCGACTCCATTCACTTCGAGTTCAATGGTCACAAATCCAACCGGATCGGGAAACCGACCATTACCCGGGCCACCACCTTTCCCGAATAACTCCAATATCCGGCCAAGGCAACTAGGAGGCTCTGCTTTCGCCTCGAGTTCGGGACACCTTAACAGATCAAATACGATACAGTTCCAAATGCCGCAGGTCGACCAGACAAGATCGATTCCAACAATCGATCTTCTCGACCCCGTTTTACCGGAACAAACGTCCAACCAGGCACAAGCCCAGTTTGCGCCTACAGTAGGCGACGAACACGATTGCTTAGACAATACATGGAGCAGGCTAAAGCTCAGTTCGTCAGTCTGAGCTCGAAAGTTCACATGGCAACAAGCGCGGCACCCGATATCGATCTAGTGATCGAAGAAACACGAGAAACGCCGTTCACAGACCGGATCGCCTTTGCAAGAATCCGAGAAATCAAGAAAACGAAATTTCTGGAGTTCTTTAGAAAATCGGACCCGAAAGCCCATATCAGGGCATTCCGACTAGCAATGGCAAGGGTATACCTTACCGATGAGGAAAGAGAGCCGTCTTTCTGCAGGCTCTTCGCCGAAAACCTATCGGGCTCCGGCCTAGAATGGTTTGCCGGACTGGAAGAAAGGTCTATTGACAACTTCACCCAGTTCATGATGGCTTTCCTCAAACAATACTCCGTCTTTATCGAGGTAAAGACTACTGAGGCAGCTCTATTTGGCGTCTCTCAGAAACCTGACGAGACACTTCGCTCGTACATCGATCGATTTAAGGAAATAAAATCCAAAATCGCAAACCCGCGAGACGAAGTAGCTATAGAAGCACTGAGACGTGGACTGTGGTATTCGATCAGATTCCGCGAGGAAATAATAGTCCGCGAACCTCAAACACTCGATGACGCCCTTCATCGCGCATCGGCCTTTGCTCGCCTCGAGGACGAAACCACGACCCTCAGAGAGAAACATCGAAAAGAAAAGAACCCGCCGGGCTCGCGAACCTGAAATCAAAAAAGGATTCCCGTAAATCAGGAAACGTCAATGCGGTCGAGAGTCCGAAGAGCTCGAAGAAATTCGAGTTCGACAAGGAAAAATTCTGTGATTTTCACAACAAAAGAGGACATTCGACTGAAGAGTGCTATACTCGAGCTAAAGCCGGGCTCAAAAGCGAGAGTCCGAAAACAAACAAGAATCAGAAGTCGAGGAGGAAACTCCATCTGACAAAAAGGAAAGTAAGCAGACCAAAGAGTCAAACACCAAAAAGCCTTCTCAGAACAAGCGAGAACGGTCAAAGGATCAAAAATTTCCCGAAACACTCCCTCAGGGGTCGCGAAAGTGAGTCGAGGTCATTCTCGGCGAGCTCAGCATGTGCAGCACCCCAGGAGGTTCGGCGTTAGCCCCACCTCCGGCTCCCTTCAAGAGTTTACGTTCGCGGATAAATCTCTCTCGTCTCTGCAGGGGGGGGGTGTGGTGTATGGGACATACCCCCTAAACGAGTCAACTTCATCTTCGGTGGCTCCAAGCTATGCCGAGACTCGGTCAATTCAATCAAAGCTCTTCAAAGAAGAGTCGAGACCGACAAAGGGGGGAAAATCCCAACTTTAGGTCCAGACCACGAAATCACTTTCCAGGAGAGCGAGACAAGTAATCTCGACAAACCACACGACGACGCTCTCCTCGTTTGTCTAGTAGTGGGAGATGTCGAACTCTCGAGGATAACGATCGACATTGGAAGTTTGGTGGATGTCCTCTTTTACGATGCGTTCAAAAAGATGGAGTTCAACGATTCCGAGATCGTCGAAGAAAAAACACCATTGGTAGGGTTCGCTGGCGAAACAACATATTCAATGGGCTATGTCTTCGCCCCAGTGATAGCTGGAGGAGTTCGAAGAATGACAGAGTTCGTCGTAGTAGATCGACCAGATCCCGACAACGCAATTCTAGGTCGAACATGGATATACGACATGAAAGCGGTACCATCGACCTACCATCAATGCATAAAATTTCCAACTCCCAAAGGAGTAAAAACCGTTTACGAAATTCAAAAGATTCCCCGCCATTGCTACATGAACGGATACAAGCAGATTGAGAAATCCCCCGCATAGCAATTACGGAAAGAGGAGGAGCTCGCCACCATGCAGACCAAAAGGTCGAACGACCCAAGTCAAATATGACCTCCAAAGGACCTCATGACCCAAGTTTGCATAGACGATGCTCATCCCGAAAGACTTGTTGGCATTGGAATCGATCTATCAGAGCCAGTCAAAAATGAATTTGTCTCTTTTCCTAAACAGAACGTCGACTCCTTTGCATGGTCTTCAGCAGACATGAAAGGGATCAACATCGACGTAACCAGCCACGAGCTGAATGTCGACCCAACCTACAAACCGGTAAGACAAAAACTTCGAAAACTAGGCCCGGAACGAGCTCAAGCCGTCAACGACGAGGTCAATCCGTTTCTAAAAATTGGATCGATCAGAGAGGTCAAGTACCCCGACTGGCTTGCGAATCCCGTGGTGATCAAGAAAAAGAATGGGAAGTGGAGAGTCTGTGTAGATTTCACAGATCTCAACAAAGCATGTCCGAAGGACAGCTTCCCGCTCCCGCACATCGACTGAATGGTCGAAGCCACCGCTGGACACCAACTACTATCCTTCATGGACGCTTTCTCGGGGTACAATCAAATACTAATGAACCTCGAGGACCAAGAAAAGACTTCGTTCATAACTGATCGAGGCACGTACTGCTACAAAGTCATGCCCTTCGGACTAAAAAATGCAGGAGCGACTTACCAACGCCTTGTCAAAAAGATGTTTTCAGGACTCCTGGGTAAAACCATGGAAGTCTACATCGTTGATAAGTTGGTCAAATCTTCCAAGTATGAGGATCACATCCCCCAACTAAAAGAATGCTTTATCATTCTCAATAAATACGGGATGAAACTGAACCCAGCGAAGTGCACATTTGGGGTCCCATCAGGAGAATTCCTTGGTTACTTAGTAACCGAAAGAGGGATCGAAGCGAATCCTAAATAGATCGCAACATTTATAGAGATGAAATCTCCTAGAACAACGCGAGAAGTCCAGCGCCTGACTGGCAAAATAGCTGCTTTTAACCGCTTCATCTCGAGGTCGACTAATAAATGTCTACCCTTCTATCACTTGCTCAAAGCGAACAAGAAGTTCCTCTGGGACGAAAAGTGCGAAGAAGCATTCACCCAGCTCAAGTCTTATCTAAGGGAACCACCTATGCTGGCGAAACCAGTAGAAGGAGAACCCCTCTACCTCTACCTAGCTGTTTCCACGGCAGCAGTAAGTGGAGTCCTGGTTCGCGAAGAACAAAACGAACAATGTCTGGTGTATTACATCAGTAAGACCTTAATCGATGCTGAAACCAGGTACCCCGCCATGGAAAAACTCGCTTTGGCACTGGTCATATCGGCTCGGAAACTCCGACCATACTTCCTATCGCACTCAATCACAGTAATGACCTCTCAACCGCTGAGAACCATCCTTCACAGTCCAAGCCAGTCAGGTCGATTGGTCAAATGGACTATCGAACTTAGCAAATATGACATAGAGTACAAGGCTCGGACGTGCCTAAAAGCACAAGTGCTGGCCGATTTCATAATTGAACTCTCCGCGACCATCGAACTCGACCCGACCTCCGCCAAGAGATGGAAAATCTACGTCGATGGGGCTTCCTCGAGGCAAGGATCCGGAGTCGGAGTAAAACTGGTCTCCCCCACGGGCGAAGTATTAGAACAGTCATTTAGACTGGGCTTTGCCGCATCAAATAACGAAGCAGAATACGAAGCGTTGATAGCCGGGCTCAGACTAGCAATAGCGATAGGGGCCCGAGAAGTAGAACCCTTCAGCGATTCCCAATTGGTCACGAGCCAATATCATGGTGACTACGAGGCCAAAGACAAACGGATGGAAGCGTACCTACGGGTAGTCCATACGCTCGCCGAACAGATCGAATTCTTTGATCTAACATGGATCCCTCGAGGGGAAAACACCGCCGCCGATGCCCTAGCCGCGTTAGCATCGACATCAGATCCTAACCTGAAAAGGATCATACCAGTTGAGGGGATCAAAAAACTAAGTATCGACATAGACCTAAAAGCTCTACCCTTGAAAGAGGAAGAGCCCACCAGAAAGGAGGACGTCGAACACAAGGAATATCCCAAAGACACTAGTCGCGACATCATTGAGATCGATGATGATCTTGACCCAAGAAATGCCGTGTACGTCGCGAACGTTCCCAATGGACCAATCCAAGCTGCATCTACTAGTCAAGGACCTGAGCCTAACAATGATGAAGATTGGAGAACTCCGATCATTCGATACATAACAAACGGCGAAGTCCCTGACGACAAATGGGAAGCACGGAAACTCAAGACGCAGAGCGCAAGGTACTGTGTCACGCAAGGAGAGCTCTTCAAAAGAAGCCTCTCCGGACCTTACCTCAAATGCCTCGATAAGAAGCAAGCCCTAGCCGTGATCACGCAGGCCCATGACGGATCCTGCGAAAGCCATTCCGGAGGACGAGCCCTGGCCATACGAATCAAAAGGCAAGGCTATTTCTGGCCAACAATGGCCACCGAATGCGAATCTTTTTCCAGCAAATGCGACAAATGCCAAAAGCATGCCCCGATTATCCACCAAGCATCGGAGAAACTCTCCTCTATATCATCGCCATACCCATTCATGCGTCGGGGAATGGATATCGTGGGACCTTTAGTCGCATCCGGAAAAAATAAAGCTAAACATCGTTTGCCGACACGGATTACCCCACGAGATCGTCACCGATAACGGACCTCAGTTCATATCAAACGCGTTCAAAGAGTTCTGTAGAACCTGGAACATAAAGCTGACTTACTCAACGCCCCGCTATCCTCAAGGGAACGGACTGGAATACAATGTGCCAAGATCCTCAGATTACTAAAATTCGAGTGGGCGACTCGCCGTTACTCAAGCTTTAGTTATCTAGGTAAGCAAATCATTGCTAATTGTACTCAGTACAACTCTTGGTCGTGAATGAGACAAACTATGTCCAATCCACTCTGATGTCTCTGGGCCCAGAACTTCTGACAGCCCAGTCAAGTATAACCAATCTTTTATCTGTCTTGTGATCACTGACAGTTTCACTGCAAGTCTGTCATTGACCACCTGCCTTACCCATGTTGCAGTGGATATCAAGGACTCCAAGATATCCAACAAACGACACGAGTCTTGACAGTAGACAAGATCGGGAAGACATCAAGATCACTTGATATTTAGTTGAGGAAAAGAACTAATCTTATCTTGATTTATATTCCTTATATATATAAAAAATAATAACTTTTAATTAAAACATTTAGTTTTATTAAGTTTAGATTCATCTAATACTTTTAGGATTAAATTATTCTGGTTCATGCAAATTTGTGGTCAAACAAATCAAGTCTGCGGATGTTGTGTCGATCGACGCCAACCATTGGTATCGATCGATGCAACTCTATTTAAACCATTCTTCGATAACCGGTCAAACCGGATCGAATTTACTTAACCGATTCAATCCAATTGAACCAGTTCGGTTTAATGGTCCATGTCGATCGTCACACACTGTGTGTCGATCGATATGACCAAACCAGAATCAATTTTGGTTAATAAAATTAACCGAGCTAGATAACCAGTTCAATCCAATTGAACCGATCTATCTAATAGTATTGCCTGTGTCGACCGACACACCCAGTGCATCGATCGACGCAGCACGATTACGGGTACTCGATCTTAGATCGAAACCCTAAAGATTATTTGCGGATTTTCGCTTTGTATCGACCGACACACGCTTTGTGTCGATCGATGCTGTGCGACAAACCCTAAAATTTATTCGCGAGTTTTCGCTCTGTATCGACCGACACACGCTTTGTGTCGATCGACACCCTGCGACAAACCCTAAAATTTTATATTTTGCGCCGCGGCGTGTCGACCGACACACGCTTTGTGTCGATCGACACAGTGCAATTTTAGCAATACCATCGTTTTCAACAGAGACAAAAATCCGAGATTTAATCAATGAAAAACGATTTCAACAGGCAATATACAGATCAACAACATCAAGTTTCGATTTTATATCACCAATTTCAATAGCTAAACCCTAAGCATGCTCTGATACCACTGTTGGATCCCTATGGATCTTGGGTTTGTTATATTGAAATTTAAAACCAACCTCGTTCTTACCTTTGGCAGCGGAAGAAGATGGTGAACGAGATCAGTGGAGCAACGCAACGCTTTGCCTCTACCAGATACACATGCACGCTAGCTGGAAACGGGATGCTAGTGCCGGATCAATGGGGATCGATGGTGTCTAGTGTGTCAAGTCTTTCTGTCAAGAAAACTGGACGGCTCTTTTGTTTAGGTCGAAACTAATCAGCTTTTATTCGACCTAAACGTGCTTAACGGGCCAGACTCAATTAAGCCATAACCCGAAAAGCCTGTTCGGAAAATCCGAACTGTGTCGACCGACACACAAGCTGTGTCGATCGACACAACACCATTACATCGATTCTTATGTGTATTTCAATACACATAATATGATCATTGCAACAATGATCATTCCCATGTCGTAGCTTCCAGTTCGCTTAGGTGTGTGACCCTATAGGATCATACAATACTGGCAGTAAGCCCACGACTTACAGAATGCAAGAGGCTTCTAGCAAAGCATTGCAAACGCCCAGTATTATACGAATGTCTGATCTCGACACACAACTATCACAGGAGTGAGTACAAGTGTGATTTCAGGACACTATCCCAACAATCTCCCACTTGTACTGGAATCATCAATTCCTATAATCCTTTTGTCTCTATATCTCGATTTGGCATAAGGCAAGATCTGTGTCATCCTTATTTAGCCAACATCGTGTTTATCGAACTCCTGATCTCATACTGAACATTACAAACAACTGAACTACAGTTCGTTTGAGTGCGGCCACACATTCTCTCAGTATTCAATCTTCGATAGGCCCTGAGATATTTATCTCCCGTTTTTCAGGAGGGACAAATTCCATCTTGTTCCATCCCTGTTTCAACGCACACTTCATGATAAACTTGAACAGTGTCGTTATAGCCGCCAGTTACGGATCGACGTTTGACAAAGTCAAAATGTACCAATTCATATGCAAGAAAGCATGATGAACTCAGGTCTTAGGACTATACTCTATAGTCGTAATGAGAACCTCTTATGACACAGATATCACTATCTTGTAGACTTCTCATTAGCGGGTCATGTCCGATCATATGTCCACTGACATATATCTATGTGACTGACTGCGATAATCATATCATTGGCTTCATGAAACTTAGCCAACAGTCACCTCACAATCTAGTCTCTAACGGTTGTCAGTGTCCCGATTCTACAACCTTGACTAGGGACAAAATAATTTATTAACTTATAGGGTTTCATGATCAAGTTCTCAACTTGATGACCTATAATATGTCATAAACTTATTTTGGGACCATTATTTAGATCACAATAAATAATGCTGAAATCAAATTTCATTAAACACTTCTAAAAGAATGTTTACAAGGGCGTCTTATTATAACTAAAACAAAATCCAAAACTCCCACTAGAATCAAGATTACATCATAAGATCTCTAATGCCTACAGCAGTCGTATGACTCTCATGCTTAGGCCTTGGGAGTGACTTGGTTAGAGGATCAGCGACATTCTCGTTTGTCGGAACTCGGCTGATCTTCACATCACCTCTATTGACAATATCATGAATCAGATGATATTTCCTCTCAACATGTTTGGACTTCTGGTGTGACCTGGGTTCTTTCGCCTGAGCAATGGCTCCATTGTTATCGCAGAACAAAGCCACTGGCTCCAAGATACTAGGAACCACACCAAGTTCAGTCATGAACTTCTTGATCCAAACAGCTTCCTTTGCCGCTTCTGAAGCAGCAACATATTCAGCTTCCGTTGTGGAGTCAGCTACGGTATTCTGCTTAGAGCTCTTCCAGCTCACCGCACCGCCATTTAGACAGAAGACATATCCAGACTGTGATCGGAAATCGTCTCTGTCCGTCTGAAAACTCGCATCGGTGAATCCATTCACCACAAGTTCATCACTATCTCCATACACAAGGAACTTATCCTTAGTATGTCTCAAATACTTGAGAATATTCTTGACAGCTGTCCAGTGAGTTTCACCTGGATCAGATTGGTATCTACTCGTCATGCTTAACGCGTAAGCTACATCTGGACGAGTGCAGAGCATGGCATACATAATAGATCCTATTGCAGAGGCATAAGGAATCCTATTCATGCGTTCTCGCTCAGCAGATGTCGCCGGACACTGCTTCTTGCAGAGACTCTTGCCATGAGACATTGGTATGAAGCCCTTCTTGGAATCGTGCATCCTGAATCTGTGCAACACCTTATCAATATAAGTGTCTTGTCACAATCCAATCAGCCTGTTAGTTCTATCTCTGTAGATTCTGATTCCAAGAATGTATGCGGCTTCTCCCATGTCTTTCATGGAAAAACAACTTCCTAGCCAAGTCTTAATATACTGAAGCAACGGAACGTCATTACCGAGGAGGAGTATGTCATCGACATACAGTACAAGAAATGCAATTTTGCTCCCACTTGTCTTCTTGTATACACATGATTCTTCTTCGTTCTTGATGAAACCGAATTGTTTTACTGCTTCATCAAAACGAAGATTCCAACTCCGTGATGCTTGCTTCAACCCATAAATGGATTTATGAAGCTTGCATACCTTCCCAGCGTTTTTAGGATCGACAAAACCTTCAGGCTGTGTCATGTACACATCCTCTTCCAGAATACCATTCAGGAATGCGGTTTTGACATCCATCTGCCAAATCTCATAATCATAATGAGCAGCAATCGCTAGAAGAATCCGAATAGATTTAAGCATAGCGACTGGGGAATAGGTTTCATCATAGTCAATACCATGAATTTGTTTGAAACCTTTAGCCACCAACCTTGCTTTGTAAATCTGTACATTGCCATCCACGTCAATCTTCTTCTTGAAGATCCATTTACATTCAATGGCTTTTACACCACTAGGTAAATCGACCAAGGACCAGACTTGGTTTTCTGACATGGATGCCATTTCGGATTTAGAGGCTCCAAGCCACTTTTCGGAGTCCGGGCCCATCATTGCTTCCGCAAAGGTCGCTGGTTCGTCACCTTCAATGATCATCATATCATTTGAATTGGTTACGAGAAATCCATAGTATCTCTCGGGTTCGTGACGGATCCTTCCGGATCTGCGAACTTCAGGCTCCACAGGCGCCGGTTCCACAGAACTTTGTGGATCCAACTGCTGCTCTTCCTCAATAGGTTGGGCAGTCTCCTATGCATCTTGAATTTCTTCAAGATGTACTTTACTCCCACTGTTTTTCTTAGAGAGAAACTCCCTCTCAAGAAAAGAACAGTCCCGAGCAACAAATACTTTGTTCTCAGATTGGTTGTAAAAGTAGTATGCCTTGGTTTCCCTAGGATAACCAACGAAATAGCATTTATCTGATTTGGGTGCAAGCTTGTCGGAGATTAAACGTTTGACATAAGCCTCGCAACCCCAAATCCTTAGGAAAGACATACTAGGAATGTTCCCAGTCCACAGTTCATGTGGTGTCTTTTCTACTGATTTAGATGGCACTCTATTCAGTGTAAACGCAGACGTTTCTAGAGCATATCCCCAAAAGGATAGTGGAAGATTAGAATGACTCATCATAGACCGAACCATATCCAATAAAGTTCGATTTCTCCTCTCCGATACTCCATTCCATTGGGGTGTACCAGGAGGAGTGAGTTGTGAAACAATTCCACACTCGCTCAGATAGTCGCTGAATTCTTGGCTCAAATATTCTCCTCCGCGATTCGATCGCAGAATCTTAATACTCTTGCCAAGTTGATTCTGTACTTCATTCTTGAATTCCTTGAATCTATCAAAGGAATCTGACTTGTGTCTCATCAAATAGACATAGCCATACCTACTGAAATCATCAGTAAAGGTAATGAAGTACTTAAAGTTTCCTCTGGCAGCAGTACTCATTGGCCCACATACATCAGTATGAACAAGGCCCAATAAATCACTGGCCCTTTCATTTGGTTTGTTGAAAGGGGCTCTAGCCATTTTGCCCACCAAACAAGACTCGCATTTCTCACATGATTCAAAATCAAATGAGCCCAGAAGCCCATTTCGATGGAGCCTCTGGATGCGTTTCTCATTGATATGGCCCAAACGACAATGCCATAAGAAAGTCGGGTTTTCGTCATTGGACTTAAACCTCTTTGTATTTATGTTAAAGACAGGCATTTCTTGGTTTAATATATATAACCCATTATCTAATGGGGCGCTACCATAATAATTACCATCACGATTAAAAGAACAAACTTTATTCTTAACAGCAAAATCAAAACCTTCCAAATCCAAAACGGAAACTGAAATTATGTTTCTGCTAATCGCAGGTACATAGTAGCAATTATTCAAAATTAAAACCATGCCCGAAGGTAAAGACAACTCGTAGGTGCCTACGGCCAGTGCAGCAACCTTAGCTCCATTCCCGACTCATAGCTCTACTTGTCCTTTCTTCAGCGTCCTACTGTTTCTTAGTGCCTGCACATCAGTACAAATAAGAGCACCGCAGCCGGTATCCAATACCCACGAAGTAGGACTAGAAGACATAACATTAAGTTCGATAACATAAATACCTGAGTCAGACGCATCATACGTCTTCTTCAGCTTCTTGTAATCTTCCATGAACTTCTTGCAGTCTTTCTTCCAATGCCCCAACTGCTTGCAGTAGTTGCACTTATCCTCAGGAGAAGGCCCGGATTTGGGCTTCGGCTTGGGCTTGTCCTGACTTTCAGCCTGGACAACCTGGGCCTTACCCTTACCCTTCTTAGGTTTCTTAAACCTTTTACCCCCTTGTACCATCAGGACATTGGGAGTAGCCTTCTTGAGATTCGGTTCTGCTGTCTTCAGCATACCGTGCAACTCAGTCAATGTCTTAGTCATGTTTTGCATATTGTAGTTCATGATGAACTGATCAAAACATGACGGCAAAGACTGCAGAATCATGTCAGTGGCCAGCTCCTGGCTAATGGCACAGTCCAGTTTCCCCAGGTTATCAATGTAACCCATCATTTTAAGGACATGAGGACTTACTGGACTGTCCTTAGCCAGCTTGCAATCCATGAGAGATTTAACCGTCTGGTATCTCTCTGTGCGAGCTTGCTCCTGAAACAAAGCTTTAAGGCTGTTAATCATCTCAATGGGTGACAATACGTTCTCATATTGCTTCTGCAGCTCAGAGTTCATGGTCACCAGCATTAGACAAGTAACATCTTTGACATCCGCTGAATGCTTATCCCAAGCATTCTTTTCTGTCTGCGGAGCATTGGAACGTGGCCTCTCGGTGAGAACTCTTTCAAGGACATATTCCTTGTTCTCTTTCCTGAGAACTATTCTCAGGTTCCGATACCATTCCAAGAAATTAGATCCATTTAACTTGTCCTTCTCAAGGACGGATCTTAGTGAGAAAGTGTTGATGTGATTTGAGACAGACATAGCTGTAATTCAAAAGAGGTAAATTTTAGTTATAAAGCACAAGAAATGAGAATTCTTATCTAATAAGAAAACTCCCATTGTATTCAAACTATGTTTCCTCATATGAATACAATGTGCCAAGATCCTCAGATTACTAAAATTCGAGTGGGCGACTCGCCGTTACTCAAGCTTTAGTTATCTAGGTAAGCAAATCATTGCTAATTGTACTCAGTACAACTCTTGGTCGTGAATGAGACAAACTATGTCCAATCCACTCTGATGTCTCTGGGCCCAGAACTTCTGACAGCCCAGTCAAGTATAACCAATCTTTTATCTGTCTTGTGATCACTGACAGTTGCACTGCAAGTCTGTCATTGACCACCTGCCTTACCCATGTTGCAGTGGATATCAAGGACTCCAAGATATCCAACAAACGACACGAGTCTTGACAGTAGACAAGATCGGGAAGAAATCAAGATCACTTGATATTTAGTTGAGGAAAAGAACTAATCTTATCTTGATTTATATTCCTTATATATATAAAAAATAATAACTTTTAATTAAAACATTTAGTTTTATTAAGTTTAGATTCATCTAATACTTTTAGGATTAAATTATTCTGGTTCATGCAAATTTGTGGTCAAACAAATCAAGTCTGCGGATGTTGTGTCGATCGACGCCAACCATTGGTATCGATCGATGCAACTCTATTTAAACCATTCTTCGATAACCGGTCAAACCGGATCGAATTTACTTAACCGATTCAATCCAATTGAACCAGTTCGGTTTAATGGTCCATGTCGATCGTCACACACTGTGTGTCGATCGATATGACCAAACCAGAATCAATTTTGGTTAATAAAATTAACCGAGCTAGATAACCAGTTCAATCCAATTGAACCGATCTATCTAATAGTATTGCCTGTGTCGACCGACACACCCAGTGCATCGATCGACGCAGCACGATTACGGGTACTCGACCTCAGATCGAAACCCTAAAGATTATTTGCGGATTTTCGCTTTGTATCGACCGACACACGCTTTGTGTCGATCGATGCTGTGCGACAAACCCTAAAATTTATTCGCGAGTTTTCGCTCTGTATCGACCGACACACGCTTTGTGTCGATCGACACCCTGCGACAAACCCTAAAATTTTATATTTTGCGCCGCGGCGTGTCGACCGACACACGCTTTGTGTCGATCGACACAGTGCAATTTTAGCAATACCATCGTTTTCAACAGAGACAAAAATCCGAGATTTAATCAATGAAAAACGATTTCAACAGGCAATATACAGATCAACAACATCAAGTTTCGATTTTATATCACCAGTTTCAATAGCTAAACCCTAAGCATGCTCTGATACCACTGTTGGATCCCTATGGATCTAGGGTTTGTTATATTGAAATTTAGAACCAACCTCGTTCTTACCTTTGGCAGCGGAAGAAGATGGTGAACGAGATCAGTGGAGCAACGCAACGCTTTGCCTCTACCAGATACACATGCACGCTAGCTGGAAACGGGATGCTAGTGCCGGATCAATGGGGATCGATGGTGTCTAGTGTGTCAAGTCTTTCTGTCAAGAAAACTGGACGGCTCTTTTGTTTAGGTCGAAACTAATCAGCTTTTATTCGACCTAAACGTGCTTAACGGGCCAGACTCAATTAAGCCATAACCCGAAAAGCCTGTTCGGAAAATCCGAACTGTGTCGACCGACACACAAGCTGTGTCGATCGACACAACACCATTACATCGATTCTTATGTGTATTTCAATACACATAATATGATCATTGCAACAATGATCATTCCCATGTCGTAGCTTCCAGTTCGCTTAGGTGTGTGACCCTATAGGATCATACAATACTGGCAGTAAGCCCACGACTTACAGAATGCAAGAGGCTTCTAGCAAAGCATTGCAAACGCCCAGTATTATACGAATGTCTGATCTCGACACACAACTATCACAGGAGTGAGTACAAGTGTGATTTCAGGACACTATCCCAACAGAATGCCCACGGCAAGAGGAACTTAACAACAAGATGATAACGGATGAGCTTGATCTCGTCGACGAAAGGAGGAATCTCGCACTAGCTCGAATCCAGAACTACCAACAAGCCGCAGCTCGCTACTATGATTCCAGAATTAAAACTCGAAGGTTTCAAGTAGGGGAGCTCGTCTTACGGAAAATGTTCGACCATAAAAAGGAAGAACACGCTGGAAAGTTAGGAGTAAAGTGGGAAGGTCCTTACCAGGTCACCGACGTTGTGAAGGACGGGGTCTACCGACTCAAGTCGGTGGAAACCCAGAAGCCTGAAATACGACCTTGGAACATCATCAACCTAAAAAAGTACTTTCACTAAGAGTACATCAACACAATCGAACTACGAAACGGCTTGATCCCCTTAAAAGGGTACGTAGGCAGCTCGAGTTCGAGCGCAGCCGCCCGTCCAACACAAAGTTCTTACCGAGCTCGACAACTTCAAACGAAGTCGTATAAGCTTATCTTTGTGAAATCAAAATAAGTCTCTCGATCAATGTCTCTTTCCATTGTAAAGGTTGGAGTCGTTGCGAAATATTTCGCCATTACATTTTACCAAGTGATATGAAATTATCTCTTCAAAAAATTAAAGTGATATGAAATTATCACTTCAAAAATTAAAGTGATATGAAATTATCTCGTCAGAAAGAAAAGATATTAAGTTATCCCTTCAAACTGAACGAGCTGAAATGATCGTCCCCAAAACAAGCGACCTAAAACGGTCCCTTCAAACTGAACGAGATGAAATGATCGTCCCAAAATAGAGTGACCCAAAACGGTCCCTTCAAACTGGACGAACTGAAACGATCGTCCCAAAGCAAGCGATCTGAAATGATCCTTCAAAAACTTAAAATTCTTCCAACCTTATACAGATTAGAAGAATAGGGGGGCTACCCCCTCCTCTTAAGCAAAAACAACGAGGTCGAGTCTACATCAAGACAAAACGAAACAACCTCCATTCAAAATAAATCTATGTAAGTCTACTTCGGTTTATCAGATACTCAGAAATTTTCGTTGAACGCCAAGCTCGAACTCTACACCCTGAGAGAGCTGAACCTCGAACAAAGTCGAGGGAAAACTCGAGCTCAAGTTATTCGAGCTAAAAGCTCATTGAGAATTCCCTAAAGGCAATTCCATTCAAGATTATCTGTTCGACCCTCTAAAGAGGTTCGATTCGCCTTAACGGCCAATCCTATGCTAAGGCATCAAAACAGTCGAATCTATGCTAAGGCATGCAAGATTGAAAGACGATTCATAAATAAAACAAGGACTTGACATCCTCAATGTCGCAAAAGCCCACTAAGGGCAACATCAAAAACAAATAAAAAAGCCCCCTTGGGCAACGAAAGTCTGTAAAAGTAAAAAAAAGCCCCCACGGGCAACGAAGGTTCGAAAAAGAAAGTCCTTTCGGGCAACAACAACAAAGTATTTAAAACTGTTTTGACGGGGACGAAACCTCGTCCCCATCCTCCCCTTGGCCGCTTGCTGCCGCTCCATCCTCAAGAAGACCTTCGACTCTATCGCTAACTCTCGAACCGACTCCGGTCGGGAGGTTTGATCCATATTGATCAAGAGCAGGAGGAACCTGGGTCAGAGGACAAGCCAGAATCACTGAGTCGTCTGACATTTCTGGAAGGTTCAACTTGCTAATGCAGAAATCAGAAACCGCCGCGGCATTCATATCCTCTGTCGCAAGCCGTTTCTTCTCCGCGAGTTCAAGTACCTCCTTAGTCAAGTCGAGCTCGCCGGAAGCCAGCTCAGCAATCATCGCAATATTGGCCGAGGCCTCTTGAAGCCTGATCTCGGCGCTAGTAGCAACCTTCGAGATACTGGCCATTAAGCTCTTTTTTCGCTTCGTGAGCGGCTACCTTCATGTCGAACTCCCGATCGGCGAGGGCTTTCTCCAGGTCAGCCTGACTCCGCGCAGCCCGCATATCCGCGGCTTGACGGGCCTCATCCTCTGCTTGGCTCGCCTCATCCGCGTCCAAAGTCCAGTTCACGGCCACGTTCAGCTTCTGGGTAAGGTCCTCCTCCTGGTTCTCCAGGATCATAATGCGGGCCTCCACCCCGTCGAACTTGACGAGCTGCTTCTTCAGCTCCTCCTCCCGATCCAGGGCCCCTTGCAACTGCGCTTTCAGGTCGCTTACTGTTTTCTTGACAGTCTCGAGCTCACTCGCTTGCGGTATTTCACGCAGCTCGCGCTCAGACCTAGCGGCGTACCTGTTCGCATCCTACAATCCCAACCGCTCGATTTAAAGTTTGAAAATGATTACGAAAGATCGAGACAGTTAGGATCCTTCGATCCCTTATGATCTTGACCATTGATACGTGATCTACGGTCAAGAGTAAGCGGCTGATAATTAACTCACATCCGCACAGATCGAGGCCGATAAGATCTATCGGACTAAAGAGATCTCAACCGTTGATGGCTGACCAGATCGACGGAAAATAAAGTTATTCTATGGATAACATGAATTGGGATAACACACGCGCTACAGATCAATGCCATCCACGCGCTCGATTTCAACCATCCGATCGTAACAGAAGCAAAAGATGAAGCTGAGTCGATTAGGGTTTCTAACACCCAAAAAAAGCACGCGCTTCTTCCCGAGAACGTTAACCGCCCATTAAACCTCGCCTTGTCAAAATTAATGGGCTGGGGGGGCTATTGTTGGTACCGGATTTCCCTCTTAGAAATCCGGCCCGTTAACAAATAAAACAAAGGCCCATAATCGTGAGCCCGCTCGATAATCAAGACAAAAAGATCGAACGTTATCCTTTGTTGGGCCCATACGATTGACATCCTGACAAGGCCCAATCAACGCCGAAGTGAGAGGCGATCGAGCTCGAGCTCGATAGGAGACGACGTGGAGATAGAGCAACCTGGTCTTCGTCGGTTCAACTGATCCACGCAAATCTCGGAGATCGCTAGCACGACGAGGCCAAAATATCGGAACAAGAAGATCAAAGTCGAGAGTATTTAAATAAGAAGTGGCGATTCATTCAAGACATTACAACCCTAATTCAGAACACTTCGACTAGATAGCTCGATCATCATTCTTTGTACTCTCTTTTCGACTGTGTTTGTTCTATCTCGACGATCAATCTCAATAAAGTCTTTTATTCAGAGGAAATCTATACCATTTCTATATTCAAAAGTCCAAATCCACGATTACAAATTCTTGGTGTTAATCTCAGATCTCACAGTGAGTAGTTCTCTATAAGTTTCTTAATGCTAGAATTGAAGTAGCTAATCAATTCCTTGAACTTGAATGTTGCTAGCACTGAGAAGTGTAGTTAATGTTTGAATCTCTAATCAAGTGCTTTACATACTTAACCAATGAGAATTGATGTTTAAGGTGTTTAGTGGTAATAAGAACTTGTTCTTAAAGCATGTCTATCTTGAAATTGCCAATGAGAGTTGATGTTAGTGCTTGATAGATATAGGGTTATTATCATGAGAGTGGAGTAACCTGAATAGTTGTTCTTAGCCTAAGAAATCATCCCATGTTTGTTAAATGTTTCTGAACTAATTATTGATCACCCAAACCGAAACTCAACCCAAGGAATTTAGTTTTTAATCAACTATCTTTAACCATCTTATTGCTCTGCTTATGCTCTGTTTCTGTTCTGTTTTTAAGTTCACTTTAATATTGTCTGAATACTTGTTTAATCATGTTTGGAACCTGGTTACATTGTTAGTTATTAGTGATAAAAAACCACAAACGAATTTGGTTGCACTTAGATTAAGAGAACTCCTGCATTCTTAGTGTGTTTATTTACCCAAGTGGATTGACACCTCAAAACTACAAGGACTAGGTTGTATACTTGCAGCTGAAGTGGTATAAGAGGAACTTTTTATTCATATCAAAGCGGTACGGGTTGAAAAGCCTCGTATCGTGGAAACGAGGTAAACGGAGTCAAAGATGGTTTGGTTCGAGCCTTCGTCTCAAACCGGATTGTCTCTGGCTTTCGTATTGTGACAAACCATTCTTGTATGACTGCTCGGGTTCGATCGTTCATGTTCTTGTTTGATTGTTGGCCGGTCAGCTCGTCGGTCAGCGGAAAACGGGAAGGGGGCGTTACAAAAGGTGGTATCAGAGCATGGTTCGTCATGGGTTCGAAAATTCCGGTTTTTCAAAGTTTTAAATGTTTTATCGATTCACAATGTGTCGTCAATGCAACCATTAGGAATCCGAGTCGCGCCCGTCAATCCGGGGAAATGGGTATGTTAGAAAATTTATTAGGATTGTGCTAATCATTTTGTGTTTTGTTGCAGTCACATAGCAGAGTTGTCCTAGGAAGATTGCTGTGTGTGTGTGGTTTGCGACGACAGGAGGAGCAACCTCAGTATGGACGACCGAGAGTTTGTTAGTTCTACCCCAGTTAGTCGGAGCCTATGTTACTAGCATACGGATTGTTCACGTATTCGCGGCCTATCCCGGAGCAGCAGTGGGCAGACATGATGGTAGACTATTCGAGTTATCCAAGCCTTAGGAGTTCGAGGTCACTTAGCCGCCGCCGCCTTCACCAGATGTTTTCGGTCGCTACTATTTTTTTGGTGTCGATCTTACCAAGTCCGATCCGGCGCCAGTTCCAGCATCTTAGTCATCGCCGCTGATGTAGTTCCCACCTTGCCTCACTTGTGACCGAGTAGGATATTACGATCATTCCTGCCCTGCTGGACCTTTCTATCGAGACCGCGTCGCACCATCGCCACCACTGCACTCATTCCATCCTCTTTGCACACCTGCCGATTAGGATCCGCATGAGTTGTACTACTCATGTTGGAGATTAGGAAATAGATTAGGCCCAGGTAAGTAAGGGCTCTAACTCGTTGGTTGATGTGTATCGGCTTGCATTCGTCTCTGACGATTCAGTTGTGTGAAGCGGTGTTTCTTGTGGGACGGATTGGAACCTCTAGTATGTAGACTCCGACAAACCTATGCATTTAAAACTCTATGTGGTGAATAGAAGTTTTATTTACATAGTGGATGTTGAGTATTTCGGTTGTCGTTTTGAGTAGCAGAGTGGTTATATTGCATACTCATGATGGTTGTGAATGCACTATAGTTGCGATGTGAAAATAAGATGATGGTCCGAACAGACGGTTTCCATCAGAACCCTGAGAGACAATTGCAATCGCCGATTTGATTGATTGATTGTGTGTGATTGATTGCCTTGCTAGGTTGCTAGCATTGCATGTTTGATCGCAAAGTTGATATCATTGCATGTGTTTGCTCGTTATATTGTTAGTTCTCAGTTTGAATTGCCACATTTGTTTGATCGCTACGGTGTTAGCCTGATTGATGAATTACATGTGTTTGATCGCTAGGTTGTTAGATATTTGAATCGCAGCATTCATTTGATGGATAGGATGGTAGCATGGCATTTGTGTGATCGTGAGGTTGTTAGAATTTCCGTGTTGCATTAATCATCTTGTTAGGTTGCTAGTTGAATAATGAGCATTTCTGCGTTGTTTGATTCGCTAGGTTGCTAGAAAATAGTTCCTGAAATTTGGTAAGCGAATCGCTTGGATTGATTGGATAGGGTGTTAGACGTTTGGGTAAGTTTTAGACAATTAGTCTTGTGTAGACGAGATGATAATTTATCGGTTAGAATTGTTTTTGGTTACAAAGGTTAGAAAACCTCTTAGATAGAAATAAGCTCGGAATTGGGAAAGCGGTTTTTAGGAAGTTTATTTGAGATTGAGCGGAATTATAAGATATTGATATTTAGCTACGTGTAACCGTTGGGTACGTGACTAAATACCAATATCTCTATAAGGAAGTGATATCGGGAAGTAAGTTAGAAAGGTCTAACCGTTCCAGTGTTGTTGAGGTTGTTGATGTGGGACGTGATGATCGATTTGACAAGGACACGAGAACGAACCCGAACCCGAACCCGAAAGACGAGATGTTATTTCAGGAAACAGTTTGACATGTGCCTGCAAGAAAGTCAGTGTGGATTCAGAAAAGAGTTTGGGTACCAGTGGCAGAAGAAATCAAGACATATGAGTTTGATGAGTTAGCAAAGAGATTCAGAAGTATCAACGTCAGTGGAGGAGTCTGTTCGAGGATATCAGTGAGAAGAAAAGTTCTGGAGATTAGTGATCGAGGAAGTTCGAGGCGTGCATTAGTATGGCAGTTTAAATAGAAGGAAGAAAATCGATATAAACATAATAACAGTCGGGAGCAGTAATCATTGGAACAAGTTAATTGAAGGGAAAGGAGGACGAGTTATTATTGCGTGATCGGGGAAGTCAAGACAAAGTGGGGAGGCCTGGAGTATTGGTCGGCGCAGATGAATTCATGAAGCGGAGTATAGCAATTCAGTCAGAATTGGTGGATTTGGGAATCAGAGATAGAATCGATGAAGCAATCAAATGGAGAAGTCAGGATTGATCGAGAGTCACGTCATTTAGCATGGGAAATTTAAGATTTCAGTGTGATAAGAGTTGGAGCAAAACCATGTTTCAAGAATTAGATGAGCATCGGGAGTGTAGTTGCAGTTGATTCAGAATTCAAGCAATATCATATGACGCAGATGCAAACAAGACTCAGGGTGGAGCCGTGCAGTCAAGATCAATGAATGTGCAATCAGAATGCAGATCAGTGTAGTGAAGTTTTGTGCAAACCAGTGGTTCGGAAGTCAGAAAGCATCGGGAGCATGAACTTAGTTTGGGAGCAGAGTATAAGAAGCAGAGCATAGTTGGATTGGATTCAGAGACGGAAACTTACAGGATTAAGATTCCAATTCGAAGTTGTTTGTAGCGGAGAATTAGGGGACCAAATTCCTGTAAGTGGGAAGAATGTAATACCCTGTCTCATAAAATTGGTCAACGGGCAATCGGAAAGTCAACAGGGGCATTTTCATAATTTCCAAGAGACGAGGGGCATTTTGGTAATTTTACCAAAATGCAAGCCAAACTAAGACGGGCCAAATGTTATTCTTTTTAAATAAAGAAAACATTTAGAAGACTAGAATTGGGAAGAACGGGTTTTAAAAGAGTTTTTCGGACTATCGGAATGAAAACCGATTGTTGGGGTCAAAAACCTCCTCGGCGAAAACAATAGCCGAAGACAAGATCATGCAGTCGGATATGAACGAGTATTCGACTTAGACGTTCAAAATCTCGTATGAATATCAAAGTTATACGAAAGACCGACAATGTCACCTAAACAATTTATCGGAAAAATGGTTTCGACAAATACATGTCATACGAAACAGACGACATTGTAATCCGACAAACACATCTTCCGACAGGAACTACAGACTGACGGAACATCCAAACAGGCCAAAAACGAGTTGAACCAGCTCGGAAAACTGGGCTGAACCAGCTCGAAAAACCGAGCTGAACCAGCTCGAAATTCCGAGCTGAACCAGCTCGGACCTAAACCCATCCCTACTCATTCTCGATCATGAGTTATCCTTCCGGAAATCCCGAGTTGATTGAATATTTCGTAAACCTCTGAGCTAAACCAGCTCGAATTTCCGAGATGAACCGTTTCTGGCTTTCCGAGCTGAACTTTCCAAACGGATAACCAAACATCTGCCGATATGCATGAATTGTCGCAACCCACCTTTCGGAAACATCGGCCTATACCTTCATGGACCGATGACTTGGGCTGATGGATCAAGATTGAGGGAAATGGGAACTTAGGCCCAAGCGTACGACGACTCTGAACCGAATAAGTAAGTTGGTACATTAACGGGCTCGGATCATCTTGTCTCGGCCCATCCGGAAAATAAGTTGAGCCGCAGAAAGACGAAAGAAGTTAAAGACGAAGAAGTAAAGAAAGAGATCGGGACGAGCTGAAAAGGAAAATCCGAGATAGAAATGTACATTTTAACGGAAAAAGGAAAGAGATAACAACAGGAAGATTTCCGCAAATCTTGCGGAAATATTCTCAAAAGCCGACGAACCGCAGTTATAAAAGGAGGTGGAAGCCGCACGAGAAGACCAGAGCGAAAAAACCTAGATCTAGACTTAAGAACTTAGCAGTTTGTCGTATCCGTTTTCAGAGTTCTTTTGTACTTTATTTTCCGATTCCTTTACTCTCTTTTCCGATCTTTGTACTCTTTTCGACTTTATCGATAAAACGTCCTCCGGTTGTGCTAGTTTAGTGGTTATTCCTTGAAGTTTCTGTTCCCTAAAAGTTTTGCTCTACAAGTTTAGACCGTGTGAGTTTCGACTCTCACACCGATAGAACCGAAACTTGTAAAATTCATAATGGGAGTTACGGAAATCCGATTGAGGTGAAACGACTTGAAAAATGCTTCTAAAAGAGTCTAGTATTTTAAAAAAGAGTTTTGGGAAGTTGATTCAGAAGCTACGTGGATTTTTGGAAGAATTGATAAATTTTAAGTGATTAAAGAGCTTTATGAGAATTAGGCTCAATTAATCATTTTAAGTGTCATTGAAGAATACTTGGTGAGCAAATAATAACTAAACAAAATTATTTTTGTTCAAAAAAGAAGGAGAATCACGTGGATAAGAGGAAGAAAGAAGGAAAGTTTTCAATGAACCTGTTTGATATTTGACACATGTGTATGATGTGTCAAAAGGATAATGGAAACAAAGAAGTACAATGAATCCTTCTTGTTCTTGTGAGGATGTCGTGGCAGTATGAGATCATAAGAGGAGAAGATGAAATTAATCAAGTGTGTCGTGGCATAATTAGAGAGGGAATAAAGTAGAAACAATAAAACAATGAATATATTTATTGATCTTACTATTGTCGTGGCTGAATAAAAAAGGAATGTGATGCATTGAATTTTGTTTATGCATGGAGGAAGATCGTGTCATTGCCAAGGGAAAAGAGAAGTAACACTTGTCATCATATTAGGTCTCTTGTGTTACTATATAAGGAGGCTTTTTCCTTCTTATTCCATACACCAAATCGAGAGAAGAGAAAGAGAGAAGAGAGAAGAGAGAAGAGAAGGAGAGAAGAAGAAGAAAAAGAAAAAGAAAAAGAAGAAGAAGACCGGATGGAGGAGGAAGAAGAAGAAGGAGAAGAAGGGGAGAGAGAGAAGATGAAGCTGAAGTTTGAAGAAGAAGAGAAAGAGAACCGGAGGAGAGCGAGAACCAGAAGAGAAAGAGAGAAATAACCAGAAGAGAAAGAGAGAGAATCGGAGGAGAGAGAACCGAAGGAGAGAGAAATGGAGGAGAGAGAAGATGAGGATGGTCCGGAGGCTCGATCAGAATCACTAAGATCAACGTTAAGGTCAAGTGCGGGTCAAGGTCAGGTCAAAGCAATGGTTCGGGGAAGGTTCGGGTTAGCGTCGGGTTCGTGCCGGGTTTCGTTGTTCCGCTAGTCCGTCAAATCCATCCATACGTCGTCATAATAACACTGTGAGTCGGCTAAATTGTGTGTTGCATTTAGTTAGAATCATATAGATCCAGAATTGATAAACCGTAGTTTAGGTTGTATACCCGATTGATTGAATTGGTTATAACGGCTAAGTTGATTAATAACTCGGTTAATTAATTAAATGGTTAAGTTAAGAGATGCATGCTAGTTAACTCATATCCGTAATCGTTGATAGTTCGTTGATTGCTTGATTGGGTGTTGCATTTATTGTTTGATAGTTCGTTAATTGCTTGATTAGGTAATGCATACATATAGAACGTCATGCTAGGACATATATGCATATATAAGTATTTAAGAACGTACCTAAAAGAATCTATATACGGGAAATTATGAGTTGATTAAAATACGGTTAAAAGACATAACACACTTAGAATATAATAACGGGATGGGTTAATTAGTCGGGTTAAAGGTAATAAATGGAAGTTAATGAATAATGAGATGTCGGGGAGTTAGTAACCTTAGAGCATCCTCATTGAGGGGTTCTTAAAAGAGTATCTAAACATTAAATTGAATAAAAAATATAAAAGGTAAGAGAGAGGGATAATGGAGTTTTTATGTAGAACCTTGGAGTTCTTATTTAAGAACCTTAAGGTTCTTAGTTAGATACTCATGTGACAAATGTCACTTCTTGATTGATTCATTTCTTTTAAAATTTAAAACTTAATTATAAAATAAAATTGTATTATAAAAAGTAATATTTTAATGTTAAGATACCCATATGAGTATCTTAACCATTGGCCATGCTCTTATTAACTCTAAACCGACAGATCGAGGACTTATTAAAAGATACTTAGGAGGAGATAAGTAAAAGAAGTGATTGATGGGCCGTCTACGGGATTAGTAATCCACTAATCCCAAGGTAGTGGATTGAATGAGTAAATATTAAGGATTGAATGAGTAAAGGTTAAGGACATATTAAAAGACTAATAAACCTAAATAACTGTTTGTGTGGTGTTGTGATTATTGATTGTGTATCTACTTCGGTGTTGGGCCGAGTATACTGTTGATTGCTTGATTGTTTAACTACTTCGGTGTTGGGCCGAGTAGACTGCATTGGTAGATACTTAATCTGGTGCAGAACCGGGTAAGTCTGGGTAAGGTCGGGTGATGTGGAGGTTGGTGATAGGACTTGCAAGATAGACTGAGGGTTGAGATGGTAGTTCTATTTGACCTTGTTGGTAATGCGTGATAGAGTCCCAGTGAGTCTGCTTGTTTACATTACTGTTATTAGGACTCTATAGGGTGCGTTAGATCCCGCAAGTCAAGAGATGGCGTTCCGGTACTTCCGACCCGATTGGATCCTCACGTAGTTACCTGATCGGACATGGGCCTTCGGGTGGTGATTCTGGTTATTGTGTTAACCTACTGAGTGATGACGGTAGGTGTGTGGTCCGGAGAATATGAGGTCGCGTCCTAGGGCCGGACTGCATGGAAGCTTTGGTTATCTAAGGGTAACCCGAGTCACCACGTATCGATGGACAGAGAACGGTGTCCTAGTCGTTGGACTTTGTGTTTTCGTATAGGAGTCGTGGGAGGTTTTAGTTACCGTGGGGTAGCTAAGTGTTCCCGTGGAAGTTACTGAGCTCGCATTTGGGGCCCATGGTGTGGAGATTGCGTTAGAAATGTGTTTAGTGTAGGTCGAGTCTAATCGGGGGCATCTGCCGCAGTGTTCTCGATTTCCTTCGTTGATGTTATGAGTTGTTATGCTTGTGTGTTGTGGAGCTCATCACATCTTGATAGCACGTGATCAGCTATTATTCTTTATTGTTATTTTGGGTTTGGGCGGGATTATTAGATTGTTAGCAGCCTTTAGTTGGGAGCCGTTTCACTGGGTAATCTTAGATTGCTCATTAGACTCTTTTGTGTGTTTTCAGGTTTGGCGTAGCTCGGGGATGCGTAGGACACTCAGAGTAGTCTTGGGTTGGCATTGGGTATCGATTTGTTACGCATTTTGACTTATTTTCGGTTTCGGATTTTGTTGGGATCCCGCTAAAAGATTTGTATTAGACCGTATATTGTTATGAATAAGATTTATATTTTTAAAGTAATAAAACGGAATAATTCCTTGATATACGGTTTAGTCCGAACCGAACACAACTCGTGGAAGCGGTACGGGTTGAAAAGCCTCGTATCGGGGAAACAAGGTAAACAAAGTCAAAGATGGTTTGGTTCGAGCCTTCGTCTCAAACTAGACTGTCTATGGCTTTCGTATTGTGACAAACTCTTCTCGTATGACTGCTCGGGTTTGATCGGTCATGTTCTTGTTTGATTGTTGGCCGGTCAGCTCGTCGGTCAGCGAAAAACGGGAAGGGGGCGTTACAAGGTGGAAACACAATATATACCTCCCCGCGACACGACGAGCAGCCACATTTCAACCATTGTAATGACAACACCAATCCATTCGCCACGATGCCACGTCGACCGATCAAGCTCGAACTACCCAGGTTCAAGAGCGGCGATCCAACAAAATGGATTAGTAGGCTAAACAATACTTCGCCTACTATGAAATTCCAGTAGAGCAACGTGTTAGCTTTGCATCCTATCACCTGACCGAAAAGGCCAATGAATGGTGGTAGGCTATCTCCAAAGCACGCGGGTTAGTACCAAGCAGCACACCATGTGAGACTTTCGAAACGAAGTTGTGGTCGAGATTCAAACCAACACCAGATGCGGATTTCGATGAGGCCCTATCCCAAATTTGCTAGAAAGGAACCTTCCTCGAGTTTCAAAGGGAATTTGAAAAATTGCAGAATAAGGTTGAAGGCTGGACAGAGAAGGCATTGGTGGGCGCATTCATGGGAGGTCTCAACACCTCCATCTCCAGCAACATACGGATCTTTCAACCAAAGGCATTATCGGAGGTTACTGATTTGGCAAGGATGTGGGATGAACAATTGCAATCGGAGAAACGTATCAACACTCCGCGACGAAACTTTCCGAGTACATCAGCGAGCACCAATCCTCGATCTCAATTGAACACCACCACGCAGACACCAAAACGACTCAGTTGGGAAGAGTTGAAGCGTAAACGGAGCCTCGGTCTATGCTTTAGCTGCAATGAACGCTATGCTCCTGGCCATAAATGCCAACAACCACAACTTTTCATCATGGAGGGTATTCACGATAGAGAGGAGGAGACCATAGCTGAAGAGGAGGAGAGATAACCCTTCACGCTTTAGAAGGTTAGGATTCACCTCAGACCCTTCGTCTTAAAGCCCAGATTCACAATCGCGAGATGGTGATTCTGGTGGGTAGTGGCTCAACCCACAATTTCATAGACAAAAATGCAGCTCGCGGGTTACATCTAAAGCTGACAACAACGACCCCTTTCTCCGTCAAAGTCGCCAACGGCACGAACCTTCGATGTCACGGCAAATACGAGCTGATACTGGTGACATTCGGCGGCGTTTCTTTTCAGATTACCCTGTATGTTGTTCCTCTGATGGGCCTTGATCTGGTATTTGGTGTCCAGTGGCTGAAAAATCTCAGCCCAACAATGTGTGACTGGAAGGCACGGACCATGCAATTCAATTGGGCCGGTGAATCCATCACTCTACATGGGCTTCACAACACAAACCTTCAAGCAGCCAGCCCATCTGAGATTGCTAAAGAATCTCGACAAGGACATGTCCTTTTTGCGTTGACTGAGACTCGATACACCGACGGAGAAAAGAAAATCTCTGACGATGTGAAGGTTATTTTGGAGGAACTCTCCGATCTCTTCGCCGATCCGAAACAATTGCCACCACCACGTGCGATCGATCACCACATCACCTTGAAGGAGGGAACCGATCCAATCAACGTACGCCCTTACAGGTACGCTTACTACCAAAATGATGAGATCGATAAACACGTAGATGATATGCTCAGCACCGGGATCATTCGCCAAAGCTATAATCCCTTCTCTTCTCTGGTTCTTCTGGTGAAAAAAAAAGATGGCTTCTGGCGCTTCTGCCTGGATTATCGGGCTCTTAACAACGCGACAAATAAGGATCAATTTCCCATCCCCACTGTCGACGATATGCTCGATGAACTCCATGGTGCTGCGTTTTTCACTAAATTCGATTTGACTGCAGGATATCACCAGGTTCGTATGCATCCACCAGACGTCCATAGGACTGCTTTCCGCACCCAAAACGGTCACTATGAATACCTCGTCATGTCCTTCGGCCTCTGTAACGCACCTTCGAACTTTCAAGCGTTAATGAACGATGTATTTCGCTCTCTTCTGCGTCGCTCGGTGACGGTATTCTTCGATGATATACTCGTCTACAGTCCCTCTTGGGAGACTCACCTACGCCATGTTCGTGAGGTATTGGATATTCTGCGCACAAGCTATCTGTCAAACTTAAGAAATGTGAGTTTGGGCAACATGAAGTTGAATACCTCGGTCATATAATCTCCAATAAAGGCGTCAAGTTCGATCAAACCAAGATTGAAGCAATGAGCCGTTGGCCGACACCAACAACGATAAAGGAGCTTTGCGGATTTCTTGGCCTCACAGGCTATTATCGCAAATTCGTCCGCGACTACGGCATCATCGCACGACCTCTCACCAACTTGTTACACAAAGGCCGTTTTGTGTGGGATTCAACTGCAGACGAAGCGTTTCAGAAACTCATGGACGCTTTGACAACAACACCAACACTCGCTCTCCCAGATTTTTCAATCCCATTCATCATACAACCTGACGCTTCTGGTGACGGTATTGGTGCAGTCCTATCGCAAAACGACAAACCAATTGCATATATGAGTTGCATTCTTGGGATATCCAAGCAATCATGGTCAACTTACGCACGAGAAATGTTGGCTATCGTCATCACAATACGCACTTGGAGACCGTATTTGGTGGGGCGCAAATTCATAATCCAAACAGACTAGAAGAGCTTACGTTACTTGATTGAACAGAGGATCTTAACACCAGAACATCAGAAATGGATGGGGAAACTGGTTGGTTATGACTACGAAATCACGTACAAGATAGGAAAGTCTAACGATGCAGCTGACGCTCTTTCCAGAGTCCATGGGAGTCCCTGCCTAGATGCACTCTTCCTACAGCAATCAACGTTCTGGTCAGAGATCAAAGAGGTAACAAAAACTGATCCTTATATGCAAAAAGTTGGGAAAATGGCCAGGGACAGTCCCAACAGACCATATGTGTGGAAGGATGCTATGATTTGTTACAACAATCGTGTTGTAATTCCTCCTCAATCGCCATTGATCCACCAGCTTCTTCGCGAGCATCATGACACGCCACAAGGAGGACACTTCGGAATTCTCCGCACTTATAAGCATCTGTCTCAAAGCTTGTATTGACCATCAATGGATCATATAATCAGGGAGTATGTAGCAACGTGTTGATAACAAGGATTTTGCAATCCTTTGAGGTACCAATTCCTCAAGCTTATCGTGTAGTCTTGAGGTATCGAACCTTTTTGGGATGGATAAAACCAATAAGCACAAACTAAACCTCTAGAGTCAAATCACTCAATTAAGTTTTTGTTTCTAACAATCCTAACAAAGACAATTCAAATAGAAGTAAACAAAAAGCAAATAAACAAGTGGATTCAATCAATGACAAAGATAAGTCCTAAAGGTTAAGGTCAACGGACAGGTGACTCGGGATGATTAAGGATCCTAATTCAAACTTCATAGAAGCTAACCTCCTAGCATGGAACACAACAAGTCGATCAGTTTAATCTCTTAATACTAATCTCTTTACTCAATCCTAATCCAAGAACAAATTCTCATTTGTGAATTAAAATCAAGCAAGCATTCAAACAAGTTCCAAACAACTAACAATCACTCTAAACATACATTTTCATGTGCTAGAATGTGAAAGTTCTACCAAAGCTAGAAACTGGAATTTCATCGAACACATGGTGAGCAAGAAATCCTAAACATCCTAATCAACGTGATCAAGGCTAATTAGGCATTAAGCACACTTTGACAGATGAGATTTTAAACAATCAAGCATTAGAAATCCATTGATCACCCCTAATCAACCTAATCCTACCTAACCCATAAGCCCTATGAAGAACTACTCACTAATCATCATATGAACAACAAAATCCATAGAAAAAATGTTGATCATAGGAGACTAGAGATAGATTGAAAGATTTGATGAATGAATCACAAAAGAAGTACTAGATTAATCAAAGAAATCCCAACTTGTTCTTACAAAGTGTTTAGAACATAAAATAAAACTTAAGATAACAATAAAAAATAGGTTTTTGGCTTAAATAGTCAATAGGGTGCGAGCCGGGTCAACCCGAAACAAACTAGGTGTTGACCCGGATCCGAAACAATTTCTGGGACGCGTATCGGTCTGGCCGGCCGATACGCCAACCGATATGGACTCTCGGATTTTTCTGGGAAGGGTCGTATCGGCCTGGCCAGCCGATACGCCAACCGATATGGATGCACAAAATTTTATCCGAGAGGCTGTATCGGGTTGTCAAGTCGATATGCAACCCGATATGCAAACTGTGTTGAGATGCATCCAGTAAATCAGGCATAACTCTTTCCATATAGCTCCGAATGACTTCACACCACCTCCATTAGAAAGCTAACTCAATTTCCCATGATTTGTATTTAGAATCCCAGAGCTAAAAGTCAACGTAATATCTTCATATGACTCAATCTTTCAAGCTCATCGGTTTGGTCCTTCATCACCATTTCACTTGCAATCACTCCTTTGGCCTCCAAACTCTTCCAAACATCCTTAGCAACTCCAAGAGCCTACAAAACATAAGAAACACTCCAAATGCAAGCCTAGAATGCCTAAACCTAGCTATAGATGATCCTATACTCTAAACACACCAATGACCAAAGAAATGAAGCTAAAGGAAACTAAAAAGAAGTAAAACATGATCCTAACAATAGCCTAAATGCATAAAAAATACAAGTATATCAATTCCCCCAAACTTAAATCTTGCTTGTCCACAAGCAAGCATAAGACTATCACAACAAGTTGGGGAAAAGGTTTGAAGGCGGGAGCTCATATCCAAAGACAAAACTGTGATCAACAAGTTCCAATTCGAGTCAACGTCACCAAGATGCAACCAAGTTAGGCTTACTCCAAAAATTTAGCCATGCTCATCAAGACAAAACTCTTAGCTCAATTCTCAATCTAGACAAGCATTCCTATCAACTAGCTCTTTAACATTCATTAGGTTTTCAAGTGGATCTTACTCAATGCAAGGTGAACAAACTCATTTGGAAAAGGGATAAGGTTTTGAGATTAAAGTGATCTCAATCAAAGGAGGGGTTTACTCCAAAAGCATGAAGGTTCTCTCATAAAGAAGTGAATGAGCTAATGTAAAATGCTAAGAGTTAGAGGCAATTGGTGCATACTAGGTTAATTTCCATCTACCCATGTCCCAATTACTTCTTCTCCTAGTCTAGCCCACCTAAATGGATACTACCCTTGACCAAGGCTATTTTGCCTCACCCCTTTTTCTCAATCAAACACTTTTCGTAAACTCCCCAAGGATCAATAAAGACTTATCGAACAGTGGCAAATCTTTCTTTTTAACTTAGCTCAAATTTTTCTCTAACAATGGCCTCTTTTCTTTCTTTAAGCTGAGCCCTTGGCTTCTTTTCATTTTAAAATATGAGACACTCTTCTTTTCTTCAAACACATAAGAGCTTTTCTTCTTTTAAAACACTTTGCCAACAAACATAAGATCCCAACCAAAATCCCTTTCATTCTTCCCCTTCTTAACTCTCTTTTTTTTTTCATTCCCAATTATTCCCCCAAACTTGGATTCTAGCCTATTGCAAAGCTAAAGGTAATGAGCTTGCACTATATGGAAATTTTCCCTAGTCGCCTCATACTCAACACTTTTTACCTAGATCATTCAAAAAATAGGCCTACCTCTCAACAAGAGTTTTTATGGTTTGAAAGAAGGGTGGTGAAAGGTGTGGAGTCTATTCAAGCAAGCGAGAGTGGTAAAAGGGATAAGAATGCTTGAATATTTTCAGAGTATCCATGAGTTTAACACACAAAGCATGAGCAAGATAATTAGATGTCATCATTAAAGTTCTCACTTAGGTAGAGATAGTGTCAATTCAAAGCCTATTTCAGTTTCAAATCAAGTTTCAAAGCAGGAAATCCTAGCATGGTTCGTCTTAACTTTCTAGCCTTTCTTGAATTGCAATCTTAGGACAATCAACTAGCTCAAACAACTAGCATAAAGAACACGTCAACACTCAATCAGTCTTACAAGGAATTTCAATCATTGCTCCCTATGCATGCGTCCTATATGATGCAACTAGACTCGATCCTATGATGCAAGTGCAACTACATGCTTTCTTTTTGAAATTTTTTGAAATTTTTTCAATTTTTTTTTGTTTTTCTATGCCATAAATGAAATGCATGAGACTCAAAGTGAGGAAATCGAAAATAAGAACAAAGAAAACATGGTTAGCAACTAGCCTCTCCCCCATACTTAGTTCACACTGTCTCGGTGGGAAAGTAAGCTCGAGAGAGAGACTCAACAAAAGGAGAAAAGGAAAGAAAAGAAGCTAAAATGCAAGTATGTACAAGTTGGAGTGTTACCTGGTCCAAGAGAAGGCGTATCGGTCGAGTGAACCTGGGAAGTGAGAGCGTATCGGCTTGGCCAACCAATACGCCAGCCGATATGATGTCTCGGATTATTTCTGGGAGGCACGTATCGGCCTGGCCAGCCGATATCGTGGCCGATACGGCTTCACTGTTTTCCTTTCGACCACTTTGTCTAAGATGTTTTGGCCCTTTCTTAACGCCAATGAGTCCATAGCTTCACCTATCAACCAAAACCTGATAAAAACTCAAAGCAAAACATCAAAGATGACTAGCAAAATATCAATATGTACAAGGATAAACATGGGAATGTCTCCCAAGTGCGCTTTTGTTTAAAGTCGTTAAGCTCGACTTTCGCAAACCGAGATTTAGGCGGTTGAAGAGTGTGGCCTGCCCTCGAGAGTGATGGCTAGGACCTGAGAAGTCAGCTCACTGAGATTGACTGAGTCGCCTTGGAACCTTGGACTGATCAAAGCCTTTACAACCATTGGAGACATCTTTGTCACCATATCCACAGCCTTCTCTTTGGGAGCTTTTTCCTCGTCGATGCTCAGCTTCTTCGAAGAGATGGATCCAACAAACTCAGTCCTTATGGTCATGGGAGGAGTTCCAATAGCTCTATCTACTCCCCCCTTTTGAGCACGTCCCATGTGCTCACTCAATGATCCATAGAGAGTGGGTTTAGGCCAAACTTCCTTGCCTACATTTTCAAATAGCCTTGCCTCCTCTAACACATCATCCTCATTTGGAGAGAGGATGACACCACAAGTGTGAAGAGATGTGCTCCTTAGAGGATAGTAAGCTTTGGTATCAACATTATTCAGCACAGCACGTCTCTTTTTGAAGTCCAGACAAGCTCCAGTGGTGTTGAGGAAAGAGGTACCAAGTAAGAGAGGTAGTTGGGTACTATTCTTCATCTTCATGACAATAAAGTCAGTTGGGATAGTGCACTTACCAATCTTCAGTGGATAGTCCTTGATCATTCCCATTGGAGTTTTTGAGTAAGAGTCTCCAAATGTATTAGAAGATGGGTACCTTTCCATGCTCTTAATCCCCAGAGATTCCACCATGTCAAGAGATATCACACTCACAGTAGAGCCGGAATCACACAATGCATCCGTAATCTCTAAGTCTCCCAAAGTACAACTGATGGTAAATTTACCCGGATTACCAAGCTTGGGAAGTACCCTTGGTGTTGTGTGGACAGTAGGCAAAATATCTTCAGCTAAAATATCAGTAGCACTCATCACCTTAGCTGGTGCAACATAGGAAGGCTTAACTACAGTGGCCTTCATCTCCTTGAGAGGAACAGGTGCAGCAGGAGGGAGTTCATAACCATAGAGAGGTGATTCTATCTCATCAACCTCTCGCGCATAGTCTGGTTTCTCATGATCAACAGTAGAGAAGATTGCATTGCAGTAGTCTTTTGGGTTCTTCTCCGGGTTTCCGGGCAAGGTACCGGTAGGTCTAGAAGTGGAAGCGTGCGTGTTCTCAACATTGATCAAGCGAGAAGTCAAATGTTGCAGCTCATTCTTTAGGTTCTTTACTTCCAATGCCGAACTTGCTTGTCCTTGGATGAGTTGTTGCATCATTCCCCTTAACTCATCACCCAAACCCGAAGAGGAAGAAGCTTGTGGTTGTTGTTGTCCAAAACCGGGTGGAGGGTATTGTTGCTTGGGGACATAGACTTGTTGTCCTTGAGGTTGAGGCTGAGAGACAAACCCTTGTTGGTTGGTGTAGGAGACAAAAGGCTTTTGTTGTGGAGCTTGTCCTTGAGATGGAGCTTGAGGATAGACTTGGTCTTGAGGATTGGCTATTGGGGTTGCGGTATGAGAAGTTTGGGTGGTTTCTATAGTTTTGGTTGAAGCCCTTGTTGAAACCACCTTGTCCTGCAATGAAGTTAATCTCTTCTTGTGTCATATCCTCATCCACACTATAGAGGAGTGGCTGAGAATCCTCATAGTTGCCCACAAAGCTGATGTGCTTTTGGCTAGAGGAGATCATCTTGTCCATCTTCTCATTCAAAGCTTTGATTTCCTTCTCATACTTCTCATCCATAGAAGATGATCCTCTATTAGTCCTCTCATAATCCTCATTGTTGTTACCATCGCTTGTTGCGAGGTTTTCAATCAACTCCATAGCCGCATCTACTCCCTTGCCTAGGAAGTGTCCATTGCTAGAAGAGTCTAGCATCGCCCTCATTCTAGGAAGCACTCCGCGATAGAGGTTGCTGAGTAGTGTCTCCTTAGTGAAACCGTGGTGGGGGCACTGAGTAGTAAGCTTATTGAACCTCTCCCAAGCTTCAGCAAAGCTCTCATTGTTGCGTTGTACAAACCCGGATAGCTCACTGCGAAAACGGGCAGTCCTAGTAGCTGAGAAGAACTTCTTCAAGAAAGCCTTCTTGAGGTCTCCCCAAGTGGTGATGGTTCCCGGAGGGATGGTGCTTTCCCAATCCTTAGCTCTATCCGCCAATGAGAAGAAGAAGAGACGCATCTTCAAACCATCATCAGTCACACCATTGAGCCTTGTAGTAGCACAAATCTTGTCAAATGTGTCCAAGTGCTGCAATGGATCCTCAGATGCAAGCCCATGGAACTGGTTGTTTTGCACCATGTTCATCACCATAGCCCGGATCTCAAAGTTGTTGTTGTTGACCGGTGGTGGAATGATTCCTTGCCGGTTTGCATTTGTATCCGGTGCATCTCCATCACCAATGGCCCTAGCTGGCCTTTGTTGCTCTTGCTGCTGCTGTTGATCCTGATGGTTATCCATAACCTGCTGCTCAACACCCACAAAGTCTTGTAGAACTTCAACAGTTGGTTCCAACCTAAGTCTCTCTACGTGAACAACTCTTTCTTGTGTGCGTCGTTCCTTTGCTAATCTCCTCTCGTGTGCTTTGATGTCCTCAACTCTTGCAACTAAGTTTGTAGTCCCTTTGCTGCGCAAGTTCATACACCTAACATCAAAAAGAGAGGAAGGAGCAAATTAGTAACAAAGACTTGAACTAAAAAGGAATAGAAAACGAATTGATATATCCAGAATCCCAAAATGGCAACGGCGCCAAATTGATAACAAGGATTTTGCAATCCTTTGAGGTACCAATTCCTCAAGCTTATCGTGTAGTCTTGAGGTATCGAACCTTTTTGGGATGGATAAAACCAATAAGCACAAACTAAACCTCTAGAATCAAATCACTCAATTAAGTTTTTGTTTCTAACAATCCTAACAAAGACAATTCAAATAGAAGTAAACAAAAAGCAAATAAACAAGTGGATTCAATCAATGACAAAGATAAGACCTAAAGGTTAAGGTCAACGGACAGGTGACTCGGGATGATCAAGGATCCTAATTCAAACTTCATAGAAGCTAACCTCCTAGCATGGAACACAACAAGTCGATTAGTTTAATCTCTTAATACTAACCTCTTTACTCAATCCTAATCCAAGAACAAATTCTCATTTGTGAATTAAAATCAAGCAAGCATTCAAACAAGTTCCAAACAACTAACAATCACTCTAAACATACATTTTCATGTGCTAGAATGTGAAAGTTCTACCAAAGCTAGAAACTGGAATTTCATCGAACACATGGTGAGCAAGAAATCCTAAACATCCTAATCAACGTTATCAAGGCTAATTAGGCACTAAGTACACTTTGACAGATGAGATTTTAAACAATCAAGCATTAGAAATCCATTGATCACCCCTAATCAACCTAATCCTACCTAACCCATAAGCCCTATGAAGAACTACTCACTAATCATCATATGAACAACAAAATCCATAGAAACAATGTTGATCATAGGAGACTAGAGATAGATTGAAAGATTTGATGAAGGAATCACAAAAGAAGTACTAGATTAATCAAAGAAATCCCAACTTGTTCTTACAAAGTGTTTAGAACATAAAATAAAACTTAAGATAACAATAAAAAATAGGTTTTTGGCTTAAATAGTCAATAGGGTGCGAGCCGGGTCAACCCGGAACAAACCAGGTGTTGACCCGGATCCGAAACAATTTCTGGGACGCGTATCGGTCTGGCCGGCCGATACGCCAACCGATATGGACTCTCGGATTTTTCTGGGAAGGGTCGTATCGGCCTGGGCAGCCGATACGCCAACCGATATGGATGCACAAAATTTAATCCGAGAGGCTGTATCGGGTTGCCAGGTCGATATGCAACCCGATATGCAGACTGTGTTGAGATGCATCCAGTAAATCTGGCATAACTCTTTCCATATAGCTCCGAATGACTTCACACCACCTCCATTAGAAAGCTAACTCAATTTCCCATGATTTGTATTTAGAATCTCAGAGCTAAAAGTCAACGTAATATCTTCATATGACTCAATATTTCAAGCTCATCGGTTTGGTCCTTCATCACCATTTAACTTGCAATCACTCCTTTGGCCTCCAAACTCTTCCAAACATCCTTAGCAACTCCAAGAGCCTACAAAACATAAGAAACACTCCAAATGCAAGCCTAGAATGCCTAAACCTAGCTCTAGATGATCCTATACTCTAAACACACTAATGACCAAAGAAATGAAGCTAAAGGAAACTAAAAAGAAGTAAAACATGATCCTAACAATAGCCTAAATGCATAAAAAATACAAGTATATCACGTGTGCAGTGTGTCAACAGGCCAAATATTCATCATTATCTTCAGCAAGATTACTCCAGCCTCTCCCAATTCCACGGCAGGTTTGGGAGGATATTTCAATGGATTTTGTTGATGGACTTCCCAAGTCCGCTGGGTTTACTTCGATTATGGTGGTGGTCGATCGGCTAAAAAAATACGCTCACTTGGTGCCACTATCTCATCCCTATACAGCTTGTTCTATCGCCAATAAGTTCGTGGACTCCATATTCAAGCTCCACGGTGTGCCGCGATCCATTGTAAGTGATCGCGATCCTGTCTTTATCAGTCTATTTCGGAAGGAATTCTGGAAAATGGCAAGAAAACAACTCAACATGTCAACGGCTTACCATCCTGAATCTGACAGCCAAACGGAGGTTGTTAACAGATGCATCGAACAATTCCTGCGATGTTTTGTTCAACAGCGTCCGAAGCACTAGAGTGACTTCCTCCCATGGGCCAAGTTCTGGTACAACACAACCTACCACGCCTCCACAGATACAACACCATTTCAGGCCTTCTATGGTCGTCCTCCACCACTGGTACCTGCTTATGAGGTGGGGTCTGCTCTCATTGGTGAACTTTATGAACAACTTGCATCACGTGACGAGTTTTCGGCTGAACTTAAACAGCACCTAGAAGCCGCTAACACTCGTATGAAGGAAGTGGCATACTCGAAACGGCAAGATGTTGAATTTGAATTTTGAGATTGGGTACTGATGAAGATACAACCTTATCGTCAGAAAAAACACTTTTCATACGCACTTCAAAAAAGCTTAGAAACCGATTCTTTGGTCCATTCCAAGTGGAGGCACGAGTTGGTCATGCCGCTTACCGCCTCACTCTACCACCAGGTACACGCATTCACAACGTCTTCCATGTTTCACTCTTAAAAAAAATGGGTTGACGACACCACACCAACCAATGGCAACCTTCCTCCATTCCGAGATGATGGGGCCCTAAAACTCTATCCAGCTCATATCATCAAGCGACCTTCAACTGGAAAAGTCTCGGCTACAGAGAACAAAGTTTTAGTTCACTGGGAAGGACTTCCTTCATCTGAATCCACTTGGGAAAACCTGCATCAGCTACAAACGAATTTTTCCAGACTTTAACATGAACCACGAAGACAAGGTTCTATTTGAGGACGGGAGTATTGATGAGTCAGCAATTGGTCAAGGAGTAAACCGGCACTCCAATCAAGTTACTAAACCGAATGCAAGATATCAGTATTCTACGATGGACTGATTCAAGGGTTCTCTTTATTTGTTTCTTTCTTTTAAGTTAGCAAATAACAGAGTCAAGTTCTGTTCCTATATTGTAGGATTCAAAGCTATGACTCATGTTCTTTTCCATTTCCCATGTATGCACTTTTGCTTCCTTGTTTGTAGGAACTTATAGTTCCAATTGCTTATATATAAATTAAAAAGCCAAAAAGAAAAGACAGAGAAATTTGCATAAAGTACTTTTGTTTTGTGTTCTTCTTGATCAACATTTATTTGTCTCTAACTGGGACTTATCACTTTGTCTTGAAATTAATGAACCGAAGATAATTTTTGACGAGCCGTTCATGGACTATTGTTAAGGGACCCATACTGATGTTTGGATGGATCTGTGTGACGATCGTTGTAGAAGAAAGCCAGCTCGACAATTGGATGTGGGTAGGGGGTAATGCCGAGATGATATTTTCAGATAATGATTACTTGATGTAACACCCCCTTTCCATTTCTCCGCTGACCGACGAACTGACCGGTGAATAGCTAAACAAGAATATGACCGTTCGAACTCGTGCAGTCAACTAAAAAGGAGTTGTTACGTTCAAAGCGGAAGACGGTTCAGCCAGAGTCAGAAACTCTAGCAGTCTCTGATCTGGTTTTGTTTTCCTCGCTTCAACACCTATAACTTTGCAACCCGTACCGTGTCCAAAAGTTGTGTTAGACCGGACTAGTAATATAAAAGTTACTCATATTGAGAGTATAAAACACCAATTATATTTCATTAAAAATAGTTTTCCTTACAATTCAATTAATACGAGTACTCACCAAATTTAAACTAAAATCAAATAAACATATTAAAACAAAAATACCATTTTATAAAAGCATCCAAATCTACTCTGGTTGGCCTAACGTCCAGTTTCCACTACCCGGTCTCTACTATGGTTTTTTGGAAAATAAAAGAGTTGGGTGAGTAAGCTAATATTTCTCAGTGAGTTAAATCCTACTACAAAGGCATAATCCCCATCTGAAAAACCTAAAATAACAATCAATAGTCGAAGCAACAATAAAATAAACACAAAATTTTTACATGCTATCTCTCAGTGAAATAACATATAATGGGTTATCACAACACAAACAAAAGATTGGAAAACCGACATCACTGCAAAACATGATGTCAACTTCCACAACCCGACTTGATTTAAACTATCTAACGCACTCAATTCCATGGACTCTTATCGCAAACTTTGTAAATTCCTCAGGAACACCTAGCTCGTAGCTTCAAATGCATACAATTAGAACATCCAAGACTCCTACTTGTAAACACAAAGTACTACAAATAGGACACCGTTCTGTGTTATTCGATACAAAGTGATTCGGGATACCCCTTTTCATGTAACAAAAGCTCTCATTGTACTCGGCCCTAGGGCATGATCCCGTCTCTTCGAACCTCGACACTGTTGGAATTATGTCCAGTAATCTCTGTACTGTCTCTAGAAAGTAAGAGTATGTCAATGATCAGACATAAGTCATATAATACTGGGGGTCATGATGGCTTGCTAGAGTCCGCTCATGATCTATAAGTCTTGGATTTATTGCCTTTATTATTTGATCCCATATGGGTCACACGCCTAAGCTAACATGAAACTATAAGGGAATGGTTCAGCAGAAGTACAGTAAAAGTGCCAGGCATTTACTATACTTAGAGAGATTAAAGGGCCTGATTAAATCTAAGGGATTTAATCAGACTGGGACTTGGGCCCAAAAGCCCAAGAGAACTAGACAAAAGTTTTATAAATAAAACTTAACCTAGCTGCTCTCTCTCAAAACTCTCTCTGCGCCTCCTCCCTCTCTGGTCTAGCAGCCATTCTTCCTGAAGTGTGGGTGTGTGAACCTCTGGAGGAGCTGTCCCTTGGCGGTTCTGCTGATCTCTGACGATACCTCTCTAATCCGCTGCATAAACAAGGTATTTACTGAGATCCCTTTATGATTCTGCATGAGAACCTAGATCCAATATGTTTAGTAGGGTTTAATCTGACAGAATTAAACCAGGACAAACACTAAACAATCCAACAGTGGTATCAGAGCTTTGGTTCTATTAGGGTTTCTTGTTAGAATCATGTTTAGGTTGTTTAGAAGTGTATGAATCAATCATTGCTTGAAATAATTGATAAGAAAACACTTAAGAAACAAAAGAAATAAAACCTATAAAACCCTAATCTAAAATCGCATGAACCGATCCAATAGGATTGGTATGCGTCGGAGTGTGGATCGACAAAGGATCACACGTCCGGATCGGTACATGACGCACGGACCGATCGCTTGACCGGATCGTGTCGCGTCGTCGTTCCGATCGGCGATAAGGCGCGAGAGATGGACCGATCCGCAGTGCGGATCGCATGGATCGATCACAAGGATCGATAGCATGGATCGACAGCATCATGCGATCGTGTCCCGCCTCTCTCGACCCGCGCTTGCCCGATCGCACGTCCCGCTCTCGTCCCGCTTTGCTGCCTCGATCGCGTGAAGCTTGCGCTGTCTGGATCGATGGTCGCAGCATGTGCCGGTCCGGTTTAGTTTGTGGTTCGGTTTAAAAATTATTAAAATTTAATCGTCACGGTTTACAGACTTAATAAATATTTATAAATCTGGTTAAACTGTGATAAGAAATCCAATGTCGTTTAAAATTGGATTTAGTGTCTAAACCAATGGTTTTTCTAATTTGATTTGGTTGGACCAAATAAATTGAGAAAATCCGGTTTAGTAAATAACCGGTTAACAATTGTGGTTATCGTAGTAATTAATCTTGGTTAGACCAATTTTAATGAACCAGACCGGTTATGTCATTTAATTGGGCAATTGGGTTATGTCTTGGACATAGACCAATTCTTGGGCCTTGGGCCAAGAAGTTAAAACAATTGGGCCAGTTATTTGAGTCTTTTCTTCAGATCTAATTTAAAAATTTATTTAAAATTAAAATCGATTTTTATATTAATTAGTTTCCAAAATATTAAATTAGAAAGTTTCTTAGAATAGAAGTTTCTAGATTTGCATGTTTTGGATATTTAGGAAATTTCCATAGTTAGAAAGTTTCCAAATTTAGGAAGTTTCCAATTATGAAAGTTTCCAAAACCAGTAGGTTTCTCAAAATGAAAAAGTTTCCCAAAATAGTAATCTTCTATTTTGGGAGGAAATTTTAAGAAAACCTACAAACCTCAAATAATATCAAGCGTTGGATGTCTTGTCCAGTCTATGTCAGCTGTTGAAGCCCATTCAATTGTACACATGGCCTTACAGTGTGAGGGTGTCTACTTTTGCGTGGGTAAGACAGTTTGTGATTCATTAATGTCATTGGGAGTCCCAGACATTAGTGATTACATGACTGTATAGTCTGGTTTTCTTGACTGGGCCATCGGGAGTCCCGGACCTTGAGACATCAGAGTGGATTGGGCCCGGGCCCAGATTCACAACCAAGAGTTATATCACGGATATAATTAGCCGAAATAGGGCTTACCGATATAAGCTAAGGTTGGGTGACGGCCAGTGGCCCATTTTGATCTTAGTTATATGTGGATCTTGGAATCATTATATTCTATTGAGGGTAACTAATGTTATTGAATATAATGCGAGATTACTCATGTTGAACATATTAACTAAAATCCTTTTTATCTTAAATTTCAGCAATGACTACAACAAGCACACAAAACACATTCTCAATCCGGTCAGTTCTCGACAAAGAGAAGCTGACTGGAACGAACTTCCTGACGTGGTCGAGGAACTTGAGGCTGGTCCTCAAGCAGGAGAAGAAGGAATATGTCCTTCGTGATCCCCTCCCCGAGAGGCCTCCAAACAATGCCGCCAGGAATCTGCAGAATGCTTGGGAAAAGCATTCGTCAGATGAAAATGATGTATATTGCCTGATGTTGGCAACCATGACTCCTGAACTGCAAATGCAGTTCGAGAGTGTGATGTCGCCCATCGAGAAAATGGCAAGCCTGAAATCGCTTTTTCAGGAGCAGGCAAGAACTGAGAGGTTCCAGACAGTTAAGAACCTCTTAGACTGCAAGATGGCTGCAAGTGCGGCAGTGAGTCCTCATGTCTTGAAAATGATGGGTTATCTCGATCATCTTCAGAAACTCGACTGCCCTATCAGCCAGGAACTTGCCTGCGACATCATTCTGCAGTCTTTACCTGCAAGCTATGATCAGTTCATCCTGAACTTCAATATGCATGGCTTGAGTAAGACATTGCTTGAGCTTCACGGAATGCTCAAGACTGCAGAGCCCAACTTGAGGAAAGCCAAGGACCCCAACGTGCTTATGGTGCAAAAGGGCAAGGGCTTTAAGAAATCCTCAGCCAAGGACAAGGGAAAGGGTAAGGCTGTTCAAGTCTCGGACAAGGACACGTCCAAGCCCAAGCCCAAGTCCAAGGCCGGGCCTACTGACATCTGCAGGTTCTGCAAAGAACCGGGGCATTGGAGGAGAGAATGTAAGAAATTCCTGGAAGGTCTAAAGGAATTGAAGAAGAAGACTCTGGAGACTTCTTCATCAGGTATTTTTGTTATAGAAGTTAATACAACTACTTCTGATAATACCTCATGGGTTATGGATACTGGTTGTGGGGCTCATATTTGTACTAATATGCAGGCACTCAGCAACAGTAGGAGGCTGAAGCAAGGACAAGTGGAGCTATGAGTTGGGAATGGAGCGAAAGTTCCTGCACTAGCTGTAGGCACATACTTGTTGTCTTTACCTTCGGGATTGGTTTTAGAACTTAATAACTGCTATTTTGTACCTGCGATAAGCAGAAATATTATTTCAGTTTCTTTGTTGGATTTGGAAGGTTATGATTTTTCAGTTAAGAATAAATTATGTTCCTTCAATCGCAATAATTTGTTCTATGGTTGTGCCCCTCTTACGAATGGGCTTTACATACTTGATCAATCCGCGCCAATTTATAACATTAATACCAAACGGTTCAAACCTAATAAGGAGAACCAAACGTTTCTATGGCATTGTCGTTTAGGGCACATCAGTGAGAAACGCATTAAGAGGCTCCATTCGAATGGACTTCTTGGCTCATTTGACTTTGAGTCATGTGAGAAATGCGAATCCTGCCTGATGGGCAAAATGACGCGGGCCCCCTTTAATAAACCCAACGAGAGGGCCAGTGACTTATTGGGCCTGATACACACTGATGTGTGTGGCCCAATGTCCACAAATGCAAGAGGAAACTATCAGTACTTCATTACCTTCACTGATGATTTCAGCAGGTATGGATATGTTTATTTAATGAAACATAAGTCTGAATCGTTTGAGAGATTCAGAGAATTCCAAAATGAAGTACAGAACCAACTTGGCAAAAGCATTAAAGCTCTTCGGTCCGACCGAGGAGGAGAATACTTGAGCCAAGAGTTCAGTGATCATCTGAGAGAGTGTGGGATAGTTTCCCAACTCACTCCTCCTGGAACACCTCAATGGAATGGTGTGTCTGAGAGGAGGAATCGGACCTTATTGGATATGGTTCGGTCTATGATGAGTCACACAGACCTTCCAATATCCCTTTGGGGATATGCTCTGCTAACAGCAGTTTTCACTCTAAATAGAGCGCCATCAAAAGCAGTAGCTAAGACACCATATGAATTGTGGACTGGAGAAACTCCAGTGCTGTCCTATCTTAGAATTTGGGGTTGTGAAGCCTATGTCAAGAGATTGATCTCTGACAAGCTTACACCAAAGTCTGATAAATGCTACTTCATTGGTTATCCGAAGGAGACCAAGGCTTATTACTTCTACCTACGATCTGAGAACAAGATTTTTGTTGCCCGGGATTGTAATTTTCTTGAGAGGGAGTTTCTCTCTAAGAAAAACAGTGGGAGTATGGTACTGATTGAAGAAATTCAAGATGAACAGGACACTGCTCAACCTAATGAGGAAGAGCAGCAGGAGGACCTACAAGAAATTGTAGAGCCTGAACCTGTAGTACCTGAAGTTCGAAGATCCGGGAGGATCCGTCACGAACCCGAGAGATATCAGGGATTCCTCGTGACTGGCTGTCATGATCTTCTGACCATTGATGGTGATGAACCATCGAACTTCAATCAAGCCATGATGGGCCCAGATTCCTCTATGTGGCGCAAGGCCACTGATTCCGAAATGGACTCCATGTCGGTCAACCAAGTGTTTTCATTGGTTGACTTACCCGCTGGTGTAAAAGCCATCGAGTGTAAATGAATCTTCAAGAAGAAGATCGACGTGGATGGAAATGTCCAGATTTATAAAGCCAGGTTGGTGGCAAAAGGTTTCAGGCAAGTTCACGGTGTGGATTATGATGAAACCTATTCCCCAGTGGCTATGATGAAATCTATTCGGATTCTACTAGCAACTGCAGCTTTTCATGATTATGAAATTTGGCAGATGGACGTGAAAACCGCCTTCCTGAATGGAATTCTGGAAGAGGATGTGTATATGACACAACCTGACGGTTACATAGATCCAAAGAATGCTGGGAAAGTATGCAAGCTTCATAAATCCATTTATGGATTGAAGCAAGCATCGAGGAGCTGGAATCTTCGTTTTGATGAAGCGATCAAGCAATTTGACTTCATCAGAAACGAAGAAGAACAATGCGTGTATAAGAAGACTAGTGGGAGCAAGATAGTATTTCTTATTCTGTATGTCGATGACATACTGCTTCTCGGAAACGACGTACCAATGCTGCGGTCGGTAAAGGACTGGCTTGGAAGTTGTTTTTCCATGAAAGACATGGGTGAAGCCGCATACGTTCTTGGAATCCGGATCTACCGGGATAGATCTAAAAGGCTGATAGGCTTGTGTCAAGATTCATACATTGACAAAGTCCTGCATAGATTCAGCATGGCAGGTTCCAAGAAGGGCTTCACGCCAATGGTACATGGCACAACGCTAAGCAAGAAGCAGAGCCCTACGACGGATGCTGAGCTTGAGCGCATGAAGAATATTCCTTATGCATCTGCAATAGGATCTATCATGTATGCCATGATCTGTACTCGTCCTGATGTTGCTTATGCATTGAGCATGATGAGTAGATACCAGTCAAATCCAGGTGAAAGCCACTGGATTGCCGTCAAGAATATCCTGAAGTATCTGAGACATACTAAGGATAAGTTCTTGGTGTACGGCGGAAGTAATGTGCTTGAAGTCAGTGGATTCACGGACGCAAGTTTCCAGACAGACCAAGATGATTTCCGGTCACAGTCCGGTTATATCTTTTGTCTGAATGGCGGTGCAGTTAGTTGGAGAAGCTCCAAGCAAGACACCGTTGCTGATTCCACTACAGAAGCTGAATATGTCGCCGCCTCAGAAGCAGCGAAGGAAGCTGTTTGGATACGAAAGTTCATTATTGAACTAGGTGTGATACCGAATGCAGCTGAGCCTCTGGCACTGTTTTGTGATAACAATGGTGCTATAGCTCAGGCAAAGGAACCAAGATCACACCAGAAATCCAAGCATATACTAAGAAGATTTCACTTGATACGTGATATCATTAATAGAAAGGAAGTCAAGATCAGCCGAGTTCCGACAGATGATAATGTCGCTGATCCATTGACAAAGCCACTCCCAAGGCCTAAGCTCGAGTACCTGACTGAAGCTGTAGGCATTAGAGACATTGAAATGTAATCTAAATTTGAGTGGGAGTTTGAGGGCTTTATTTAGTTATTGATATGTTCTTGTAAAACATTTTAAGATGTTTAATAAAATTATTATTTCAAGATTATTTTAACTGTGATGAAATAATCGTTCCAAAATGATATAAACCATTTTATAGGTCATCGAAGTAAGTGACTTGATCTTGAGTCATCGAAGTCATTTAGCTTGATCTTGAGACCCTATATTTGATAGATGGCTTATATCATCCTGTCCCTAGTCGAAGGTTGTTGAAATTAAAACACCAACAACCGCGTGAGACTAGATTGGTATGTGACTTATGACCAAGTTTCAGGGTGTCATAGATGCACGGCATCAAAGTCAGTACATAGGTGTATGTTGGGGTACATACGACCGGACATGACCCGCTTATAAGAACTCTTCAGGATATTTATATCTGTGTCATAAGAGATTCTCACTACGACTATAGAGTATAGTCCTTAGACCTGAGTTCGCATGCATGTGACTGCATATGAACTGATGCGTTTTGATCATTGTCTAACGCTGTCGTTAAGCGATAGTTATAAGGACCTTGTTTGGGTGTATTATGAAGTGAGTAGTTTACAGTGATGGAACAAGACGGGATTTGTCCCTCCAATATAAATGGAGTGAATATCTCTAGGCCAATCGGAGATTTGAATACTGAAAAATGCATGGCCATGCTCAAACGGACTGTCCCGAGTCGTTTGGATTGTCAGTGTCAAATCAGAGTCCGATGAACATGATTAGGCTTTATAAGGATGACACTCATCTTGCCTTATGACTAATCGAGATATTGAGACAAAAGGATTATGAATACAGAGATTCCAGTACAAGTGGGAGATTGTTGGAATTATGTCCAGTAATCTCTGTACTGTCTCTAGAAAGTAAGAGTATGTCAATGATCAGACATAAGTCATATAATACTGGGGGTCATGATGGCTTGCTAGAGTCCGCTCATGATCTATAAGTCTTGGATTTATTGCCTTTATTATATGATCCCATATGGGTCACACGCCTAAGCTAACATGAAACTATAAGGGAATGGTTCAGCAGAAGTACAGTAAAAGTGCCAGGCATTTACTATACTTAGAGAGATTAAAGGGCCTGATTAAATCTAAGGGATTTAATCAGACTGGGACTTGGGCCCAAAAGCCCAAGAGAACTAGACAAAAGTTTTATAAATAAAACTTAACCTAGCTGCTCTCTCTCAAAACTCTCTCTGCGCCTCCTCCCTCTCTGGTCTAGCAGCCATTCTTCCTGAAGTGTGCGTGTGTGAACCTCTGGAGGAGCTGTCCCTTGGCGGTTCTGCTGATCTCTGACGATACCTCTCTAATCCGCTGCATAAACAAGGTATTTACTGAGATCCCTTTATGATTCTGCATGAGAACCTAGATCCAATATGTTTAGTAGGGTTTAATCTGACAGAATTAAACCAGGACAAACACTAAACAATCCAACAGACACCTACCGGTGTCATCCACGTAGGTTAACACTCGCTAGAACCTGACCACAAGAGTACGTGAACTGACCGGGTTCTCATGTGGATCCATCATGAAGTAAGTACCAGAACACCACACACACGAGTTGCGGGATTTTGCACCTTAATAACACTTAACAATATTTATGGACCCTATGTGGATTCATAAATTAACTATGACATGCAAACAGACTCACTAATACTCTATGACTCAACATAAAACCAATAAGGTCGATAAATCAATTCTTGATAATATCCGTAAATTATCTTGCAAGTACTATCAAATTAACATCACCACTAAACTCTACCAAAACCACAACCAATCCAATATATAGGGTCCAATATTAGAATAGGTAAACCACACAACAAAAATTTGATTATTAATTCTCACCATTATTTCCAATATTATATGATTAATTATTCCAAATAAATTATTTAGTTCTTTAAATAAATTTATTTTAATTTATTTTAATGATTACTTATTTTCCAAATAATTAATTAACTAGATTTTGACGTGAGGGGGTAGGGTAGCTATATTTTTGGGAGCGAACTCTATGCGTAATGATTAAACTTATTATTAACCCTAACTTAGAATTTACACAAATAACATGCCTTTTAATAATTAAACGTCCATTGTATTTAATCTTATCCGGTTAATATAAATCTTTTTTTTTACTTAGCCTATTCTGTACTAATTAATTTATATGGATCATGTAATATCTATATATTTAATCCGGTAATGAATGACTTAATTCCGCATTTCTTGTTCCGCTTCAATTCAATTCACGGTACATTTCTACAAATTTCTAGGGTTTTTGTGTTCTCGGATCTATATGCAATCTATCTAGTCTAATGCAATAATAAATAAAACATCACCAACTCACAATGCTTTTAGTTGGAAAACGGATGAGAGAAGAGCGTCTCTAGACCAAACACAACTTGAACCTTTAACCTATTTTCGGACAACTCCTTTGATGTTACCCAAAATCGAATCTTGACATCATTGACATATCCTACTTCCAGATATCCTTCTCTTAATCCCAAAGAAAAAAAGCATTGTTGCAGAAAGATGAGACGTCGGAAAGATTCTCAAAAAATATGTTGGTGTATCTCATTTCGTCACTTCTTATTTTTTTCTCGACTTTCTTTTTTCGATTTTACTTTCTTTTCTTTTCTTTCTTTATTTTTATCTTCTTCTTCTCTCCTTCTCTTTTTCTTCTGTCTTGCTGTGAGTGAAGTATAAGGGGAGTTCCATCCCTTCTATACCATACCACTATAAGCCACACCAGACACCCATAATTCAAAGATGATACAATGAACCAACAAATTTGGATTACAAGTCATTTCCTTTTTCTCTCCATGTGCCACGATCTCCTCCCTTCTAAATTCAATGAATTTTTGGTCCTTTTATAATTTAGCAACGTGAGTATAAATGTGTGCATGAGAATGCATGTATCAAACTATCCATCCACGTCAAAGCCATACTCAAATGAAATTCACTGAGCCTTCTTTCCTCCCATTCTCCTTTTGACACCTAAGCCACATGTTGTAAATACGTGTATTGAACCTATCTTCTTCTTGCTCCTAAGCCACATCTCCTCCTTTTCATTGATTAAGAATTAGCTTACTTAATCAAGTTTTGGTGATCAAATTTTCATCTTCACTAGCCACAATTTATTTGATGAAAAATGTCTTTTATTTTAGCTTGATTTTCCAATTAAACTCTTAATTCACCATTTAATCATGTGAATGATTTTCTTAATTTTTTCTTAACCACTGATTCTCCTACATGTCCTTCCGCTTCAGTTAGTATTTCATCAAATTCCCTTTACATGTGATGCCGTTTCGACTCCCTCAATCTGTTTTATACCTCATGTTCTCAGAAAATATCATTTTTACAAAAAACGATATTAGAAAGTGTAATAATTTTCCTAAAAATAAACTCTTGATTTATTTATTAAATAAATAATTTATATCGTTAAAAATATTAATTTTAAAATTAGCATTTTGTTTATCCGAAGACAGGACATTACGCTCACAATCGAAAAAAGAGAGATGACGTCACGGACGGCTGATCGCTCTCCAAGCCGTTCTGATTGTGTACGCATGACATTTGCCAGTGATAGGATACATCCATTTAACTTATGTTGAAGTTTATTTTGATGTTTATATAATTGAAATGTAATAAACTATTTTTTAACCCACCTTGCATTGATCAAACTAGTGTGGTTGTCACCTCCGCGCACGCGCGGAATTAATTTGTGTTACATTTGATGTTTATATTCTTTTTGTTTGATCGCTAATGTTAAATATGTAACATTAAATTGACGGCAACTATAGTTATTATGTTAATACTTGTTTTTGGCGGTTTCAAAATCATACGGATTCATTATTTTAAAACAAATGCTCTATTTAAAATACATATTTCTATAACAAATAATATAACATTACAATCTATATATTGATTTGGGGGAAAAATATAGTTCTAATTTATTATTAACGCTAAATTAGAATATTTTATTTTGTTCATAAAATCTCGATTTTGTATTTATTTTTACAGTGTAATATTAAAATATCTTTATTTTTGTTAGACTAAAATTTTATTATATATTGGACTAATTTAATTTTCGTATTTTTCATTTTTTGATAGTATGTGATGTAAGTTCAACCACCTAAACTATAAACTATGTTGAATGACCTTTTCCAATTGTTCAAATATTTTTTGACTAATTAGAATGATTTTAAGGTATTGAAATTTTAGATAATGAATCAATACTATAAAAATTGGAGTTTTTCTTCAGGTGTTGACACCTCAGCTTCTGTATTGCCTGAGGTGTTGACACCTAAGCTTAAAAATTATTCACACCAATCAAAACATAACATTTTTACACATCATGTTCCACATCATTTATATCGACAAAAGTACATTTCCTAAACCCTAAATTTATCGATACCTTCTCCTCTCTCGTCTCAATCCTCCGATATCATCAAAGCTCGATTACTTAGAAAACATCAGAAACTCAATGCTCTCTAACCCTAATTTGAATCTTCGTACACCCAGACTCGTAGTCGACCCCGTTTGTGATCTACGATAAGATCTTTCCCCGGAAAATGAGTCTATACGGCTACCCATTTCCCGATCCAGACCATTCTGTCGGTGGTAGTCTCTTCTCAGAAATCCTCCGTCGTAGATGAGTACGGATCCAATACCTCTTGAGTCTCTGTCCGCCTTCATCTCCGGCGTCGGCATCGATCGTTCATAGGTAAATTAATAAACATAATTTCATTCCTCCTTCAGATGTTTGAGTGAATTGGTAATCAATCTTAAAATCAAACTAATTCTGTGTCCGCTTTTGTTCTTAAAGATTAATCAACTCATCTATTGGAGATTCAACAACTCAAGTCTTAGGAAGTGGAGAAGAGAGAAGCCAACAGTCGGAGATGGAATATATGAACAAGATCCTTGATGATTTGTAAGAGGTACGTTTATCCCCGAGTATTTGTTCAACTTAATCCTGGGTGTGAAAATGTTCAAAGACGTCTGATTGAGGAAGTTTTCAAGGAGCTAAAATGTACACCGGAAGGGTTGACGACGCAGGAAGGGGAGGAAAGGATTCAGCTATTTGGCCCCAACAAGCTCGAAGAGAAGAAGGTTTGAGTTTGACTTGAGCATTGTTGTTTTCTGATGCTAGAAAGCTTTTGGTTTTGTGAATTTCTGGGAACTCACGAGGTTGATCTTTTCATTGAAGATAATGTCATGAAAACAAGATTCTGAAGTTTCTGGGGTTCATGTGGAATCCGCTTTCATGGGTTATGGAAGCTGCGGCTATCATGGCCATTTCTTTGGCCGATGGTGATAATAGGCCTCCGGATTGGCAAGATTTTGTTGGTATCATCTGTTTGCTTGTTATCAACTCCACAATCAATTTCATTGAAGAAAAAAATGCCGGAAATGCTGCAGCTGCTCTCATGAGTCATGGGTGGTCTTGCTCCTAAAACCAAAGTAATATCTTGCAAAATTTTGTGACGTTATTATTGTTTTCAAAACTTCTCTCGAGCTAACCTGTTTGTTTGTCATCTTTTGCTGTGATGTTTCTTTTTCTCAAGTCCTTAGGTATGGAAAATGGAGTGAACAAGACGCTGCTATTCTTGTCCCAGGTGATATTGTTAGCATTAAACTTGGTGACAAGAATGACTTTTTCTCGGTAAACATCATCAGTTTTTGGGTAAAGTATAGATAAATATTGCCTAAGAAACTAAAATTCACCTTCGACTTGCAGGAAACGTTTGGTGTGAGGTCAATCAAGGACAATAACGATGAGCTAATGGGTGTTGTATACCTACAAGTTAGTATCATCAGTCAAGCGCTTATCTTCGTCACGAGGTCAAGGAGCTGGTCGTTCATTGAACGTCCTGGGGCGCTTCTGATGATTGCATTATGATGATTGCATTCGTCATTGCACAACTGATAATAACATTAAATACTCATCAGGTACACTTTGAAGAAAGGCAACCGTTGAAATTATTTTCACTCTTACTCCCAAATGCAGGTTGCAACTTTGATTGCAGTGTATGCAGGCTGGACATTAAAGGTGAAGTGTATGCAGACTGGACATTTTCACTCAGAGGACACTACACGGTCTTCAGCCTAAAGATGAGGTTAGCATATTCCCAGAGAAAGGAGGTATAGAGAGCTGTCTGAGATAGCCGAGCAAGCCAAGAGAAGGGCCAAGATATCTAGGTAAGCACTTTGATTTATCGATCTCAACAAAAATTGGAATCTGCTTGATTCTGATTGTTGAATGCTTTGTTGTGAACAAGCTTAGGGAGCTTCACACACTTAAGGGACATGTGGAATCAGTTGCAAAGCTAAAAGGCTTGGACATTGATACCGCAGGACATCACTACACTGTGTAGTTGCTCATCATGACCTCTTTTGTTTTTTTTTTTTTTTGCTTTCTTTATAAGCCTCTCGCTTTTTAGGTCTGTTACAGTAGAGGGAAGAGTAACTCTTCCGAAAACTATTCTCATTGTAAAATTTGCCTTTGAAGAAACAAGGCTTTTGCCTTAGTGTTTTTGCTTATTAATTATTACTAGGTGGGGTGTCCGCACCCTGTGCGGACAAAGATTTTGTTAGAATAATTATTTTTCCAACTATCGATATCTATTCTTCGTCTTCTCTATACATATTCATTCTCTTCTTATCTTACCCTATATATATATTAGTTAAATATTTTTTCAACTACCGATGTGGGACTTACTTTTTATTAAAATTTCATTAAGGGTATGCTGGTAATTAACCTTGTGAGAATCTGGTGCATTCTCACTTCTCTCTTCTTCTTCCTATTCTTCTTCTTCTTCTTCTATTTTACTTAGTTTATCTCTTCTTCTGGTCGTAGCTAGAGTTCTTCATTCATTGCTATTCACACTCTTCCGCTTCTTCCTCTTCTGGTCGTAGTCAAGAGTTCTCCAGACATTGCTATTCATACTCTTCTGCTTCTTCCTCTTCCGGTCCTAGCTAGAGTTCTTGCTCTCTCTCTCTCTCTCTCTCTCTCTCTCTCTCTCTCTCTCTCTCTCTCTCTCTCTCTCTCTCTCTCTCTCTCTTTCTCGTTCTTCTTCTATATTCATTCTCTTCTCATCTTACCCTATATTAGGGAATTATTCTTCCAACTACCGATGTGGGACAATTTCATTAAAATTTCATTAAGTGTATCCTCGTCATTAACCTCGTGAAAATGAATTTGGTGCGTTTTTACTTCTCAATCATATAATTTGACATTATGTCCATAATACGACAATTTTTTAAAAGAGAAAATTAACATAATCAAGAGCACTCGATTTTAGGAAAATTAACATAACCTAAAAGGCTCGATTTTTAAGGAAAATTAACATAATTAAAAGGAAACAATTCATTAAATTCATTAAGGATAGACTGGTAATTAACCTCGTGAGAATGAATCTGGTGCATTTTCTCTCTCTCTCTCTCTCTCTCTCTCTCTCTCTCTCTCTCTCTCTCTCTCTCTCTCTCTCTCTCTCTCTCTCTCTCTCTCTCTCTCTCTCTCTCTCTCTCTCTCTCTCTCTCTCTCATCTCTCTCTCTCTCTCTCTCTCTCTCTCTCTCTCTCTCTCTCTCTCTCTCTCTCTCTCTCTCTCCGGTCTCTCTTTCTCTCGGTCTCTTACCCTATATATATTAGGGAATTATTCTTCCAACTACCGATGTGGGACAATTTTATTAAATTTTCATTAAGGGTATCTTCGTCATTGACCTCGTGAGAATGAATCTGGTGCGTTTCCACTTCTCAATTATAGAATTAGACTCTCGGTCTCTCTCTCTCTCGGTCTCTTACCATATATATATTAGAGAATTATTTTTCCAACTACCGATGTGGGACAATTTTATTAAATTTTCATTAAGAGTATCTTCGTCATTGACCTCGTGAGAATGAATCTGGTGCGTTTTCACTTCTCAATTATAGAATTAGATTACAGTCTCGTTTGCGTTTTTGTTTGTCTTATAAAATTAATCTTGATATCTAATATTTTTGAACCTTTTTATTTAATTTAATCCTAAAATAAAAATATTGATCCTATATATTTTCTTATGTACAAAGATAAAGATGTCTATCTTGTCAATTAGGTTTATTTTGGAAATTTATAGAGCTTTAGGAAAACATGTTTAATTTCTTACGAACAAGTCCAAAAGTTATCACAACTAAAGTAACTAAGATTTAAACCGAAGCTTGGGTATGTTGTCCCAATGTTGCTTGGAAAATCTAAGCTCAAACTAAAAATGGTTAAATATATAAAATATATACTCCCTATGTTTCTAAATGTAAGTAGTTTTAGTTAAAAACACAAGGATTAAGAAACTTATTTTTTAATTTAAAAGTCTTAATAAAAATATAATTAAAAATAGTTTAACCAATTATAAAAAACCATAAATTATTATTGGTTACACAGTTTTTAATAAAGCTAAAAATTGTCTAGAAATATGAAAACAACTTATAATATGAAACAAATAAAAATAGCTAAAACTACTTATATATATTGGTTTAGATTGGTTTGTGTGAGGAAGTAGCGGTTAACTAACCGCCTCTTTCAAATATGAAACTGGTATAATATGTGCTTCCTGTGCTCTCTGGTGGTTGTTGTAGTAGCATTAAACCGACACCAATCTAGAATAATAAAAAAAAAGTTAAATAAAGACAATATTTTCTTTGGAGCTCAAACTGACCATAGTAACATGTAATTTTTTTATGCACTATTGTGACTAATAAGAACTTACTATGACAGGAAGTCTAATGTTCTGATTTTTAGACCTTGCTTATCACATCTTGAAAGCAAGAAAAGTGGTTCGATGATTCAAACTCTTTGTCTTCCCCGTTATTTTTCTTACTTTGGTTTGATTGGTTAAAATGGAAATTATAAATTTGGAAAATCTTATCAAATATCTCTTGCACCGGAGTCCGGTGACCGGACTTACCAAACACCTAGCTAGGCGACTCGGATGAGAAATAGACCAATGACTTGCAAGATACAAAGTACCTTCAAAAATTGTCGAATTATTGGACTACACATGCAGGCTGCACAATGCATAGTATTCCAAAAATATTTATTTTTCTTTTATTTATTTTATTTCTATAATTAGGGTACTTTTTGACAAAAGAATTTTGTTATATAAATGCAATGGAAATATATAAAAAGTAAATACAATCCATGAAAGATCTAAATGGGTCTGGTAAGACGAAAACCCTAAATACCAATTCTACAAAAGAAAGTCCAAAAGACAAAATAAGATTCTAATCTTCGAAATTGTTGTTTCCACCCGAGTCAATGATGCCACAACGGAGGAAAGAGCACTGGTCACCTAAAAAAGGCAATAAAAGCCACCACTTATTGAAGCAGATCAAGTCGTCGATGGAGTATTACATTGGCTAGAGAGACTGGCAGAGAAACAGAAAAGCAAAATAGGGTAAAGGCAAAGAAAACCCATGGAGTTGAATTCAAAGACTACGTTGTTCCTAAAATGCATATATGTGCCAATGAAACCATTCTAGCTTGAGTGGACTTCGAGTTCTTGATATTTCATCGAACAAAATGACTGGGAAGGTACCATCTGCTCTCAGTAACCTTGAATAACTCGAGTACTTATCATTGTTTGATAACAACTTTGAAGGCTTTTTCTCAATTAGTTTGCTCTCCAATCTCTCAGAGTTTAGAGAGTGTTAAAACTTGTTCAAAATTCAACACACTTCAAATAGAGTTTGGAGGTTTTTGGAAGCCTAGATTTCAGTTGAATGCTATTGTACTATGATCCTGCAGCTTGAACAAGGTTCCTCGTTTAAAAAAAACACAAAAAATATTTTGAAAAAATAAACCCGCTGCGTAGCGCAGGCACATACCTAGTTTATAGTAAATAACGAAGTTTTATTTTAAGCTCAAATAAAAGGGACAAATGGCACGTGGGAAGTGGATGTGTTTATTTACTTTTATCTTTTATTCTGTAATTGTCTGCCTTTTCTTATCTTCCCTTACGTCGATTTTGTTTTTTTGTAATATGTTACTGCTTAAGTGATGCACACATTTTATGATTCCCGGTTTCTCCTTTAGACTTTAGGTGCTGATTTATGTTGGTTTTTTAAAATGTTTTTAGTTTATCGTGTTCTCCATAGCCGCCAAATTTTTTGTTTGTAGAGTTTTAGTCACCGGTAGCTATCGTAAATCGTAATGCATATTTAGTAATGTTTATTACTCTACTCAAACTCACGATTCTCGTACGTTGTTAGTGAAGTAAATCTCTTAAAATTATTTTATAAATGGGAAAGAACAAAAAAATTCAAAAATATTCACATTACAATGCCTTCCATAAATTTTTAATTTCAAGCTTTTAGCAAGGACATCAAGAGCAGCTGAGGGCGGGATGCTCCTAAGATAAGCAGCAAAAGTTAAAATATTAGCCAAATGTATACATCATTTTGCTAAAGTGAAGAATGATTACGAATGTTGTTTTCCTGCAACACCCTTCAAACCAGAGCTGAAGTACGGTATGGATAGCATTTGCAGAAATTATGGCAACTAAATCAGGAGTTAAAAAGAACCTACAAAAGAGGCGAGATACTTTAAGTTATAAAGTATTTGGTTCCTGTTCCATATATTTATTTATATCACTTAAAAAAAAAAAGTGTCAAGTCACCTTTTACCAAGATCATACGGTATGCATCACCATCGGCAACGGCACCAAACTCTGGAGGTTCAACCCTCGTGTATGATTTACCTAATCGCATTCTTGCCACAACCTCTGAAAATGCGAGACGTAAGGTAATATAGAATGTGACTCAAGGGTATTCTTTTTCAAAGATTGTTTATTGCAAAGCAAACGAAAGTTTCACCTTAACAACCTAGTCTCCTCCTAGCTTTTTGATCTAACAATGATCTCAAAGCCCTTCTAGATTCACCCTTAACACCAAGTGTAATTCTCTTTAAGAACTCTCTCTTTTGTTAAAAGCAATCTCTCTCTCTCTCTAAAGCGCACCAAGCATAGATGCCCTAGATGATTTATTTATACTCATATATCGTCGTACAATTGCCTAATTTCTTTTGACAAATTTCCTAAACTCTTTTTGGTATATTTCCATTTTTCTTCATCTCGAGAAAAGCATATTTTCCTAAAATCTTTTAGATGCTCATTTTATAAGTATCTTCACTGATCTTCATATCCAGCTCAGCTATTCATCTTTAGGTTTGTCCTCGTCCGCTTCTTGTCTCTAGTACTTCCATATCTCTTTGTTCCAGCTCACGCTTTCTATCGTTGACTCAGTCACTGTTGCACATGTTGGTTGATTCAGCTGTTGTCGTAGCTCATGCCGTAGCTCAATGCTTCTTCAATCTCCCCCTTTTTAGCTTGTATGACTCTCAAGTACCTATACTTCAATAAGCTCATACACATATATAGCCGAAGCAACGGAATATAGTTTCTTAAGCATTCACACATCAAAATCCAAAATCTCACTCCTTAAGCAGAACATGAGTTCAACATTTTAAAACATAACATGGAGAAACAAAACAAGGAGTTCATCATTCAACTTGACACACCAAAAAAATATACCCCCCCACAAAGCAAACTCCCCCATAATCCTAACATCCCACAAACTTAAGGATCACTCGAGGTCATCTCAACCGAGTCATCATCTCCTGTGCCACCAGGAGACTCCTCATCGTGATCTGACTCGTCAACTTCTTCAGTTTCTCCCCCTGCTTGAGAGCATACAAGTTAAAATTACTTCTGTCAGAGTAAGCTGCACAGAAAAGTGATTCGAAAACTTACCTTGAATCCTGTCGCGGAGATGAAAGACTACATCAGTCAGATTCTGAATCCCCTCAGCTATGTCTTGTAGAGCAGTTTGAACTGAGAGTTGGTCTATTGAGGTTTTGAGCGGCATCCTGACTGAACCAAGTTGCAGAATTTCCACAGATTCCTCTTCAGCTGAAGCAAAGACCTGTGAGCGGCTTATTGGACGAGATGTTGAGCCTATCTTGCGTTTGCCAGATGCAATTTCCTGTCTCTTCTTCTCAGCCTCTTTCTTGAGAAAGGCTTCACCACTTCGAGGATCCTTCTTGTATAAAACATGACCTACAAGCTCTTCTCCATCAAACGTGCGAGGTGGATGCTGCGATTCTAGAACTTCTGAGATGATTCTTGGGAATATCAGCCAACGTCGATCATTCTGTGGATCAGTGGTAAAGCTCCTCACCTGTTTGTACACTAGTTTTCCAAAGTCAATCTGAGTGCCATGAGCTATCTTGTAGATTAGCCTTGCTCTGTCTTCGGATATGTGATTTTTGTGAGTAGATGGGAACCAGTTTGTAGCTGCCAAGATAGTCAGAGCAGCGTACTTTGGAGGAAGGTCAACAGATTTCATTCCTGCCCATGTTTTCTTCTGACCCTGAGTGAGATACTTAGCAATTGAATCAGCTGAGACTCCATCAATTTTTGCATCATTCTTGATTTCATTACTGCTCAAGGGTTCCAGATCTAAACAGGCATTGATTTGAGCTGGTGAGAACTCATACATTCGCTTCCGTAGAAAAACACGTACCCCATTTTCAGTACCATCAGCACTTGATTCTGGCAGGTTACTAACCCATCAACAGAGTTTCTCAACATTCCTATGTTTATCAGTCCAAGATAACCCCACTTATCGGTTTCATCAAAATCCACTACCGTTCAGCTATGATTCCACGGTCTTTGAATAGTGCATACCTTGCTTTAACTTCGCGAGATGGAAATCGCTTGGAGACAAAGTTTTTGACTTTGGCTTTGCCTGAGCCACCAGTTGTAGCAGACGTCCCAGTTTTGACAGCCTTGTTCTTCTTAGGCTTCGTCTGTACTGATTTTGGTAAGTCAGTTCCTTCGACACGAGCCTTCTTGAGATTAGGCACATATCCTGTCTGTTTCCTAGCTTTCCTCTTCTTAGGTCTAGAAGCTTCTTCAATATCCTCAGTTTGAGTGTTTGGCTCAGAAGGTTCAGTATCACTGATACCTGCAATTACTGGATTTGCCACAACCATAGCTAACACATCTAGCCCCTTGACTGCATCTTTCTCACCTATTTTCTCCAGATTACCTTGGTCATCTGAGCGCACAGATTCAGCTTCCTTGTTTCCCTCTTTTGGTGACTTTGTGATTTTGATTTCTTCGGTTTCAGGATCAGATGGATGTTTTGGAGGCTGACCTTCTGGAGCAGATTCACGGCCTGACTCAGCTTCGTCATCCCTTTTCTGTTAAACCAGATCTTCATCAATCGGTTATGTGACCGCTATTTCTTGAGGTGTTTCAAATGAGTTGGTACTGGTCTGTTGGTGTTCACCCAGAATTTGGTCTGAGACGCGGTTAGGGTTTCTGGGTGGTGGTACTTCTTCATCGGAGCTGGAATCATCAATTAGCTGCGGCGGTTTCTGTTCCGATGGAGCTTGAGTTGGATGTTGAGTTTATCTAGCACCCACTTTGCCTCGTCTATTCGCATGAACCATGATTTTTGATCGATTGAAGCAGAAGAATCTTTGGAGTGAGGAAGGAAGAGCCAAATTTCGTCGCAATTTCTAAGAGATGGATTTCCTTTTTCCCTTTCTCTCTCCTTTTAAGAGCTTGAAACAAAATCTGTGTCAAATATCTAGTTGACTTTTTGCATGCGATTCTATTGGGCAAATATTTGAATTTTAAAATTCAAATCTCTTTTCCCTTTTTATGCCCAAAATCTCAGATATGATTTCTTGTCGCATCAACTCTATACCGATCTAAACCATCCATCCTGTTCACTGAACCGGTCGATTAGTTTAACACTTATGCATCATCAAATTAGATCAACCACATTCAAGTCTGTCACCAATGGGAATTATTCTTGAGTAAATTGACTACATTTTTACTGAAGCAACTGGCATTTTTGTTAGAAAAACGTGTACCTTTTTGGTTTTCTTACCAATGTTGTGTGTGTGTCAGGAACTGACACATCACATGACTCAGTCTTTGCCTCTTGCTCATATGATTCCTGCATTTGGTCATCATTCTTCCAGTGGCTAGCTTTCACACTTTTATGCCTTTATCTTGTCTCAAAGCAGTTTTCAAAGCACTTCATCTCACGTCTTCTGACAGTTGGACATTCACTTTTGAAGTGTCCAAACCCCTTGCATTCATGACACTGCATTTCAGATTTCTTCATAGTTTTCTCTCCATCAGTCGATCTTTTAGTGTTTTTGTATGATCCTTGTCCTTGTTCTACTCTCCTCAGAGCACGATAAAATCTTCGAACGATGAGGCTTACTGATAGGGTCAGGTTTTAATCCTATTCTACTGCAAGTGCACAGTTAAGTGATTGTAGTATATAGGGTATCGAATCCACATAGACTCTGGTCTCGATAGATTAGACTAGTAGGAATTTAAACTAAGAAGAAAGCAATTTGTAGTAAACTAAATAGCAAAGCAAGAAAGTAAACAAGTAGCAGATTGTCGGTGGTGAAAGCAGTCAATTAAAGGCGCTAAGTCTAGGGCGTTCTCAGGAAATCAGACAAGCAGACAAATCAATCAGTCATGATCTAATTAAGCACAGTTCTAGGACTCAAATCACGGATATAGAATTAACCAAATCTCTTTGCGAGAATTCTCTAAGTCTAAGTGCAGCAATCCAAATTCCTTTGCAATTACTAACAGATTAAACCAGCATTAATTTCAAGTTTGATATGTTCACAATTAAACTAAACCAAATTCCTTTGCGAGAAGTTTAATTGCTCAACCTAAATAGTTCAGATTCTAAACCACACTCTCGTGTCGTATTTAGCAACCTGAGATCTAGATTCTAATTGATCAGGTTAGAACTAGCATTAAACTCAATTTAGATCGAAGAACATTCTATTTATGTGAATCCTTAACTGAATTAAACAAGTCTAGCAAGTCATGAAATCCTTAATGAGAAACCCTAAACCTAACTATGAATCTACTCAGACATGATTAATGAAACAGAAATCATAGAATTAATAGATTGCATATAAGAAATTAAATAGATAAAGGGGTTCGAAATCTTCTCCAAAATAGATGAAGTACAAGATTAGATCAGCCCCAAAAGCTCTAAAAATCTCTTAGCTCTAAGTATGAAAGCGTATGTAAAATAAACACCAAAATCCTAATTATATAGCCTTAATCTCGGCTGGGGCTTCTTTGTAAATATTGGAAACTTCTGGGCCAAAGTGCAAAATCTTCATTCTTTATTAAACCGCCGTATCGGCCCATCTCGCTAGTGTGTCGATCGACACCAAAGGTGTGTCGATCGATGCATGATCTCAAAATCGGACAGTGAGCTCAATCTCTCGGCCAATCACTCCAAAAATCCCCAAAATGCTCCAATAGCTCCAATTCTGCTCCAAACCTGATTATACCTGTAATAGACTCTAAAAGAACACAAAATAACACTAAAACACAATTATATCATGGCGTAAAACCGGTAAAAACCATGATATATCAACTCCCCCACACTTAGCCTTTGCTTGCCCTCAAGCAAAACAGAGAACTAAAATGTAGTGAAGAGGTTTGAAAACTCTTCAGAAACTCTTTTCATCTTAGAAGCAGCAACACTCAGATTCCCCTTAGTAAACCACATGAAATAATAAACCTGCATACATCAAGACCAACATATACTTCCTCCACACTTAGCAACTGTCCTAAGTAAACTCCACAATCACATTCACGCATTCAAATTCACCCTACTGACTTCTGCAAGTATTTAAGTGCGGTCTCACCTAAGGAGTATCGATCAAAGGCACATGGACTCTTACCTTATCAGCTCTAGACCACCATACTATCTTTCTCTAGTCCCTTTCTTCTATTTTCCCTTCCTTAGCATTCTGATTTTTCCCCATTGGGTATCATTTTTTTTTTTATCAGTGCTCTTCCCGTTAAGGGGTGTACCTTGGACACATTCCATGGATGCACAGGATATGAAAGTTGTAGCTAGCATTCCCATGACCACTTCGGAGTTACTAACTCATCCTCAGTTTATTATCTTTTTATTTTTATTTATTTTATGGAAGGGAACTAAATAGGACAGGTTTACAGGCTGTGTCAGAACTAACAAGGGAATCCGACACAAAGTATACCAAGCCCTTAGGTGAGAAATCTAAGTCAGTATTAAGTTTGAAGTCAGTAAAAGGATCCTCTGATACCTGAGGCGATGTGGGTGTTCTCAGTAGGTTGATCCATGTCTGGGTTTTCTAATAGTCAGAGATAATCTGCAGTTTCATCCCAATGGTTACTTAAGTTCCTGCAAGTGCTGCTAATCTTCTCAAAAAATCATTGTTTCCTACTTAAAAGTTTTGACTCAATAAAACAAATTTTTAAAAATTTAACTGACTCTAAGAAAACAAAAGAAAGAAGTTAGTAGAACCTCCCCCACACTTAAAACACACTGTCCCCAGTAGTGTCAAGCGAAGGATTGGCAAAAAGAAAGAAAAAATTGTTAAAAGGATTGGTTGAGTTCTGTCGGGTTTTACCTCTGTCGCTCAGGCATCGATCGTTGCACTAGGTGCATCGACCGTTGCTAGGCGATTTTTCGTGTATGATCGATCGTTGCTCAGGACCGCAACGATCGCTGCAATGCGATTTCGATCGTGTTGTGACGATCGACGCACTGCGTATATCGGATCAGTCAGCAAGTTAGCAGGTTAGTCCGTTGGTAAAACCAAATTTTCGTTCCTGCAAGCTGAAAACACTAAAAACAGAGTAAAATCAGGGCAACAAATGTATCTAATCAAGCACAACCATCCAAACATAGTAGCATACTAAAAATCAAAGGAAAAAGTGCAAAAGAAAAAGAAAAACAAAATCAGAGTGCAGAACTGAATGTCTAGAGATGACAGCTACGCACTCTCGCTCTCATCATCATCTATCCCACCATAGCGCTCAGTGTCACTGGCTGCCACAGGAGAACGCTGTCGAGTAGCTGGGACGGGCTGATGGACCTGTGGCTGTCTCCTGCAAGTGCAGGTACGAATGAAGTTCCATACAACCCGTAGAATACCATCTGAACGCTCTCTCCACTCTGCCTCAGACATATCTCCATAAGGCATCGCAGGCTCGGGAAAGGGTCCAATATCGTCAGTAGGGGCAGCAGCAGGCGCAGGGGCAGAAGAGGACGAAGCTCGTGTGGAAGGCTCTCCCAGCGGATGAGCCATAGAAAGGACTCCACGCTGCGCGGTCTCAGGATGCTGGAATCTCAGGGCCTCCAGTGTATCAATCTGTGTCAATCCAGGAGCAGGAAGCTCCAATCCACACTTCCCAGAGCTCGGATCATGGTAAACCCAAATGCGCCCCTCCTTGAGCCAGGTAGCACTCTGCAAGTGGCTGAAATCAAGGAACTCCTTGGCTGTGTCACACTCTGTTCCCTCTAGAGGAATCCCGCAGTGCATAAAGATGGGAGTAAGCAGGCTCCCCACTGTCTCAGTACGAACACAATCAAATGGCTTCAGCTGTAGGTCACATAAATGCTGAGTGAAAACAACTCCCAAGTTGAGACCCTTAGTAGGATCTCTCACGCCAGAATCCTCAAACTGATCTCGCAGCCCGATAAACAACATCTCCATCTCATACTTGCGCATCTTGTTGGCCTCATACTTGCACAGCAAGCTCCAACACAAGATACGCAAGACATATCTCAGCACAGGATGCCTCACCTGCTTCACCGGAGTAGTCCTCGAGTTGTATCGACCACTGCCAATACACTCCCAAAATACTCGAGCCTCCTCTGGATCCCACTCAAGTGGCATGCCAATGCGTCTCGGCTCAGTGCTAAAACCGTAGATCCTGCAGATATCTAGTAAAGGAATCCGATACCTGACTCCCCAACTCATGAAGGTAAAGATACCTCCTGTAGCGCTCCTGCTGTCTGGATCCGGGTAAACCACTCTGCAAGTGGCTAGCAACTGTCTGACCAGCTCTGGATATAAATCATAAGGACGCATAGGCATTGTCCCTAGACCAATGCCCTTGAACACTGCAAGTACCTTCTCATCGATCCCCAGACTCTTACAGGTAGAGTAGTCTGTAAACTTGGTTGGTTTGATAGTCATCCCACACCAACCGTTGTATAGCATTGAGTCAAATTCATCCCACTGGTTAAGCAGTGGCCTCTCTGTAAAATCAGCAGTCTTGAGGAACTCAGCAATGTTCTGCGGCCACTGTCTGGCTGTCGGGATATCTGTCGTGTCTGCTCGGGGCCAAGGCAGTGCTACTGCTGGACCAACTCTCACGTACGGCTCAGGTGGCTGAGAGTCTCTATGAAACCACCCTGGTGGTGGAATGTACTGTCGTGTGGCTGCTGCTGCTATTGCTCGGCGCTTGCGGGGTTGTCTGTGAGATGCCATCTGCATAAGAAAAATTCAAACACCAATAAGTCTCGGCAAACTCTCTGTGAAATCGCGAAGCATCGACCGTTGCACCTAAGGCATAGATCGTTGCAAGGCGATTTCGCATTATCGAACATTTCCCCAAAATCGCAAAGCAACGACCGTTGCACAAGTGCAACGACCGTTGCAAGGCGATTTCAGCCGTCAACAAAATCCATAAATCGTTCTAAATTCGTTCAAACAACCACAAAATCAACAACAACCCATCACTAAACAACCTAAATCATGTTCATATCGGCACAGAATCATCAATCTCAGGCTAAACATACGAATTTCATAAACCCTGAAATCAATTCCGAAAATGATGAAAATGATAGCTCATACCTTGGAATCTTTGTAAATGGGTTATAGAATTAGCTAGAGGATGTTAAATCAAGTTGAATTGAGCTTTGAAACACGAGAAATGATGAAAAATTGAGAGATTTAGGAGTGGAGAATCTCGGTTGTACGGTCGGCGGAATGGAGGAGAAAAGAGAGGAGAAGGGTTTAACGCAACTTACCTCGGTCGTGGGTGCAACGACCGTTGCTAGTGAGCAACGATCGGTGCTGGTTGAACCATATCGATTCCGGTTTAGCGCGCGTACCTTAATTTTTGCAATTGAACCAATTGCAACGACCGTTGCACAGGACCGCAACGATCGTCACAATGCGATCTATCTCCTCGTCGTAATCTCCTTGCAACGACCGGTGCACAAGTGCATCGATCGTCACACATCTCCAGACTCGAGTTCTGTATCTGAAACTTAGCAAAAGCAAACAAAAACGTGAAATCCTAAGAAAAACACCAAAAATAAGAAAGAAAAATAACTAAACCTAACAGTGGGTTGCCTCCCACTCATCGCTTGTTTAAGGTCATTAGCTTGACCGGACGAACAAGATCAGTTTGCTGGAGATCCTGACAGAGACTTTGATTGCCTCTGTGCAAGCCTCCTCATCCATGGCGGAGAATAAGCTGTATCAGAATGATCCTGTCCAAGAAAAGAAGGAGTAAACTGCTCTCCAGGATTCAAAACCGTAGTGTGACTTTACTACTCATCATCTCCATCCATAATGGTGAAGGTCTGCCCATCTATCAGTGGCTTGCGCAGCTTGTCCATCTCAAAATGCAGTGGCTCATCTCCCAGATGGAGGTCTATCAGACTGTGTCTAACATCTATCACTGCTCCCGCTGTAGCCAAGAATGGTCTCCCAAGTATCAACGCATCATCAGGATCACTGTCATACTTCAGCACTAAGAAGTCTGTTGGAACTAAATAGTTTCCAACTCTCACCAGGATGTCCTCAAGGAGTCCTTCTGGAACTCGTATAGACTGATCAGCTAGGACAAGATAGGTCCTAGTAGGAGAAAAATCCAGCATACCCAGCTTCTCTGCCACAGAATATGGCATGAGACTTCCAGCAGCTCCCAGATCACAAAGGGAACGCCTAAAACTATCCTCACAGATAGAACAACTTAGCACAAAAAACCCAAGATCAGGAAGCTTCTTGGGAACCTTGGTTAACAGCACATCACTTATCTGTTGAGGGACTATAATCACCCAATCTTTCAGCTCTTCATCCAAAGGCAACATCTTGTTCAAGTACTTCTGCACACATGGGTGATACGGTGGATCATCAGATGATGGAATTTCTTCCAACTCTTCACCAATCTCCTCTAGCTTTTTAAGCTCTTCAATCTCCTGCTTAATCACTTCAGATACTGAGGGATATAGTCTAGTGAATTGTGCATAAATCTCCTGTTGAGTAATCTCAGACACTCCAGAGAACAAGCGATCAAGCTCCAAATATGCATCAATGCTATCAACATCCGGCGAGTCTGTCTGTTCACGACCTGCATCGACCGACACTAGGTGTGTGTCGATCGATGCAACACTGTTTTCACAGTTTTCACCCGAGAGATTTTCTCCAAAATCCGAAAATTCAACTTCTTCTACCAACTCAGCTGTGCTTATCTCAAATCCTTCACCTAAGTGAGATCCATCATCAATGTACACAGACCAGGCCTTAATATGGGTGTCTGCTACTCCTTTTCCCTTCATAGAACTGGAAATCTGATTCACCTGAGTATCCAACTGCTTCATATGAGTGTTCAAAGACTCAAACTTTCCATTGAGATCCTCATAGACAGCATCCAACTTCTTATTGCAGTCCACAGAGATCTTGGTCTGACTCTCCAGCAGCTGTTCCATCATTGCCTCCATCTTACTCTCATGAGCAGTGGCTGCAGGAGGAGTCTGATAAGATGAAGATCCATAGGTTCTCTGAGTACCTTGTCCAAAAGGTTTCTGAAAACCACTAGTCTGTCCAAAGGAGTTCTGATTGCCTGTGAAGGCACTCTTCTGTCCTCCATTGAAGAACATGTTTCCCTGCTGATTACCAAATCTGTTACCTTGGAAACCAGATCCTCCAATGTAATTCACATCTTCTTCCTGAGTGTCCTCCTCAGTCTGAATTACCTCTACATCTTGAGCAAAGTGGACAGCCTTCTTACTAGCCAGGAGATTGCAAATTGTGTCCAGCTTAGATCTAAATTCAGCCATCTCTGAATTCTCTACACTTCCACCAGATTTCTTCCTCCTATCATCCATAGTCTTGCAACTGTTGCTGCTCACTAAGTTCTCAATCAACTGCTTAGCTTGTGCATGAGTCCTGGTGTTGAAGTTTGCATTACTGGAGTTATCCAGCGCAGACTGATATGGCAGATCTATGCCTCTGAAGAAAATACCTAGCAATGTGACCTCAGTGAATCCATGGTGTGGGCAGTCACGCTGGTACTTCTTGAATCTCATCCAAGCAGTCTTAAGAGGCTCAGTAGGACCTTGGGTAAATGTCAGAATGTCCTGTCTGGACTGATCAGAGCGTGCATCATCGTAGAAGTGACGCAGAAACTCACTCTTCAGGGCTGCCCAAGTATCAAACTGCCCAGGTGGCAGTTGCTTCAGCCATGCAGCAGCGTCTCCAGCGAGACTGTATGGAAAGAGCTTGAGGAACAGATAAGCCTGGCAGACTCCATCATACTTCATGCCAGGGATTATATCCTCAAAATGATCAATGTGATCCATAGGCTGCTCCGTAGGATGACCATGGAAGGCATTCTGTCTCATCAGCGAGTAGTAGATGGTTTTGATCTCAAAATCATTCCTCTCAAAACCAGGCATCACAAGAGCTGACCGGTTTGCATGAAACTCATCCGGTCTGTTGTAGTCAGCTAAAGTCCTCTCATGGACAACCATCTATCTATTTTGGGCCGGTCTTTGACCTTGGTTATGCTCCTGTTGTGGTTGCTCAGGAGGATCAGGGATTACATTCCCTTCAGCGTCAATCCGATGCCCAGCAGCATTGTACGGATTGTTATCTCGGTCCCTCAGGGTACCTTGAGCATCAGGCATAATGATTACCTTATGTACCACCATCCTTGCTCTTCTTTCTATTCTGTTAGTCCTCTCTAGACGTCCAAGTTCTTCAAGTCCGAGATTAACGAGGTTCAGGTTCTGATTACTTCGAGTTTCACGCGTCTGCATAAACTGTCTGTAATCGTCAAGCAACGATCGATGCTATCAGTGCAACGATCGATTCAATCTCAGAATCGCGTAGTGACGACCGACACAAAGGTGCAACGATCGACGCAAAGCGAAATCGGTACCTGCGACAGAGAGAAAACAGAGAGAAATTAGTAACTTAAAACAAAACAAAACGAAATAAAAAATCCTAGTAAAAACCCTAAGTTCGATCCTATCGAAGACTCTAAGAGTCCCCGGCAACGGCGCCAAAAACTTGATAGGGTCAGGTTTTAATCCTATTCTACTGCAAGTGCACAGTTAAGTGATTGTAGTATATAGGGTATCGAATCCACAGAGACTCTGGTCTCGATAGATTAGAACAGTAGGAATTTAAACTAAGAAGAAAGAAATTTGTAGTAAACTAAATAGCAAAGCAAGAAAGTAAACAAGTAGCAGATTGTCGGTGGTGAAAGCAGTCAATTAAAGGCGCTAAGTCTAGGGCGTTCTCAGAAAATCAGACAAGCAGACAAATCAATCAGTCAGGATCTAATTAAGCACAGTTCTAGAACTCAAATTACGGATATAGAATTAACCAAATCTCTTTGCGAGAATTCTCTAAGTCTAAGTGCAGCAATCCAAATTCCTTTGCAATTACTAACACATTAAACCAGCATTAATTTCAAGTTTGATATGTTCACAATTAAACTAAACCAAATTCCTTTGCGAGAAGTTTAATTGCTCAACCTAAATAGTTCAGATTCTAAACCACACTCTCGTGTCGTATTTAGCAACCTGAGATCTAGATTCTAATTGATCAGGTTAGAACTAGCATTAAACTCAATTTAGATCGAAGAACATTCTATTTATGTGAATCCTTAACTGAATTAAACAAGTCTAGCAAGTCATGAAATCCTTAATGAGAAACCCTAAACCTAACTATGAATCTACTCAGACATGATTAATGAAACAGAAATCATAGAATTAATAGATTGCATATAAGAAATTAAATAGATAAAGGGGTTCGAAATCTTCTCCAAAATAGATGAAGTACATGATTAGATCAGCCCCAAAAGCTCTAAAAATCTCTTAGCTCTAAGTATGAAAGCGTATGTAAAATAAACACCAAAGTCCTAATTATATAGGCTTAATCTCGGCTGGGGCTTCTTTGTAAATATTGGAAACTTCTGGGTCAAAGTGCAAAATCTTCATTCTTTATTAAACCGCCGTATCGGCCCATCTCGCTAGTGTGTCGATCGACACCAAAGGTGTGTCGATCGATGCATGATCTCAAAATCGGACAGTGAGCTCAATCTCTCGGCCAATCACTCCAAAAATCTCCAAAATGCTCCAATATCTCCAATTCTGCTCCAAACCTGATTATACCTGTAATAGACTCTAAAAGAACGCAAAAGAACACTAAAAACAATTATATCATGGCGTAAAACCGGTAAAAACCATGATATATCACTTACAGGATCTTCTCCCTCGTTTTCTTGGTTGGTTTTTGCTTGAGTGATGAGAGCAACACCTTTGGATTTCTTTGTACCATCCAGTTCTAACTCATGAACTTGCAACATACCCACTAGCTCATCAAAACTCATACTCTCAGTGTTAGCCGACACACTTAGAGCTTCTTTGTAGGGCATGTATTTGGCTAGCATACATCTTAAGAATTTCTTGATAAGTTTCTTGTCTTTATATTTCTTACCAAGAAGTGATGCTTCCTGAGCTAGAGAACTGATTTTGGCGCTGAAGTCTGATATTGTTTCATCATCTTCCATTTTTAGATCTTCAAATTTGGTTGCCAAAAGATCTTTTCTTGAATTTTGCACTTTCTCAGTTCCTTCAAAGTGAATTTGAAGAATATCCCACGCTTCTTTAGCCAATTCGCATCCTTGTATTAATTCGAACTGTTTCTTGGCAAGTCCATAGTGAATCGCAGTTAGAGCTCTGGAGTTAAATTTTGACAACTTTAGTTCAACTTCCATCCATTGTTTCTCTGGTTTGGGTACATCGACTCCTGCCTCATTCCTCATTGTTGGTGCTCTCCAGCCTGACTCAATGGCCCTCCATGCTAGCGGATCGATACCTTTGATTTGTGATCTTGTTCTTGCTTTCCAAAAGCCATAGTTTGTCGCATCCAGTATTACTCTCGAGCTGTTGATTAGCTCAATGTAGTTCTCCATTTTTCCGCAGAATTTCACCTGTATATATGAGCAACAAGTGTCCGCTCTGATACAAATTGAAAATGTGAGACGTAAGGTAATATAGAATGTGACTCAAGGGTATTCTTTTTCAAAGACTGTTTATTACAAAGCAAACGAAAGTTTCACCTTAACAACCTAGTCTCCTCCTAGCTTTTCAATCTAACAATGATCTCAAAGCCCTTCTAGATTCACCCTTAACACCAAGTGTAATTCTCTTTAAGAACTCTCTCTTTTGTTAAAAGCAATCTCTCTCTCTCTAAACCGCACCAAGCACAAATGTCCTAGATGATCTATTTATACTCATAGATCGTCGTACAATTGCCTAATTTCTTTTGACAAATTTCCTAAACTCTTTTAGGTATATTTCCATTTTTCTTCATCTCGAGAAAAGCATATTTTCCTAAAATCTTTTAGATGCTCATTTTATGAGTATCTTCACTGATCTTCATATCCAGCTCAGCTACTCATCTTTAGGTTAGTCCTCGTCAGCTTCTTGTATCTAGTACTTCCATATCTCTTTGTTCCAGATCACGCTTTCTATCGTTGACTCAGTCACTGTTGCACATGTTGGTTGATTCAGCTGCTGTCGTAGCTCATGTCGTAGCTCAATGCTTCTTCAACCTCCTTCAAATTCCTCTTACAATATGTGATATACTTGTAAATAAGAGTTTAGAGGTGTATTTCTGATCTTCGAGGAATAGTATTTATTGGTTATGTTGGGCTTTGGTGATGAAATTCATTAGTTATGACTTAGCCCACGACTGGGTATGTCATTTAGGAACGGGCTTGTTTCTATTGGACTAAGGTTTAGTTTAACCTACTTATACTTGTAATAGACTTAGTATATAAAGCTAAGCATGTGTGGGATTAGGGTAAGCCGTAATCAGAGAGATTGTGAGGAACCCTAATAGCTTGTAATCTGTGGTTGTAGTGGATTACTGGAAAGCTCCAGGCCGAGACATAGGATCACACATCGTGATCTGAACTCGTTAATTCTCTGTGTCTTTTACTTTCTTGCTCAAACAAACAAAAGAGATCCAAATCTCTACAAAGTAGTATCAGAGCGAGGTGTGAAGCTTCGGGAGCAAGGGCAGAGATAATTCGGTAAGGTTTCTTCTGTGATTCTTGACTAAGGAACAATAGTCGACGAGGTTTAGTGTTTTCAGATTCGGTTTCTGGGTGACGGCTAGGGTTCAAAGGTTGTTCATGGTTTCTGGGTTTCGGGTCGATCGACACATGAATAGCATCGATCGACACACGGTTTGAGCATCGATCGACACTCGGTTAGAATCGATCGACACTCTACGACAGTGACTGTTTTTTTTTTTTTTGCTATCATGGATAAGTCAGCAAAGGTGAAGATTGCTACGTTTGATGGTCAGGGAGATTTCTCTATATGGAAGAAGAGGATGTTAGCTCACTTGTCGATCCTTGGTTTAAAGGATGCTTTATCAGAAACACCAACACCGTCAAAGCTGACGATTAAGAATGATGAGTCTAAAGATGCATTTGAAGAAAGGGTTCAGCTGGAAGAGGCTAAGAAAGAGGAGCGAGCTGAGAAAGCGATGAACGTGTTGATCCTCAATTTGGGAGATCATGTCCTTCGGAAATTGGAGGAGTGCAAGACTGCAGCTGCGATTTGGATAGCTGTGGAGAGGCTATACAATACGAAGACTCTGCCGAGTTGGATTCATCTGCAGCATCAGTTCTATACATTCAAGATGGTAGAGTCAAAGTCGATATATCAGAATGTCGATGAGTTCTTGAAGCTTGTATCAGATCTGTGTTGTGTGAAGGTGTCTGTTACAGATGAAGTACAAGCCATACTTCTTCTGAGTTCTTTGCCATCGCATTATGATTCTCTGAAGGAGACATTGAAGTATGGTAGAGACACTCTCTCTATGGATGATGTGATAAATGGAGCGAAGTCAAAGGAAATTGAGCTTAAGGAGAAGGGTATAACAACTTCTCAGAAGCTTGGAGATGCGTATTTGGCTCATGGAAGATCAGAGTTCAGGAAGTCTGGACATAGATCAGATAAGAGCAGATCAAGGTCAAAGTCGGGATCAAGATTGACCTGTTGGTACTGCAAGAAGGAAGGACATAAGAAGGCTGATTGTTATGCTAGGAAAAAGAGCCTGGGCGATGATGAAAGCGCTGATGCAGCAGTGGTAATTGATGAATCAGCTGGTGTTGATGCATTAACAGTCTCTGAAAACTGGCATCAAGAGAGGTGGGTGATTGATTCTGTATGTTCTTATCACATGACCTCAAGGAGAGACTGGTTCGATACGTTTGAGGTCCTTACATCAGGATAAGTGCTACTGGGGAACGACTATTCTGTTGTGGTTGAGGGAATAGGTTCTATCAACATCAGAGCACATGGTGGCACGGTGAAGACATTGATGAATGTCAGGTACATTCCCGAGCTGAAAAGGAATCTGATATCTACAAGTATGTTAGATAAGTTGGGATTTGATCACGCTGGTGGGAAAGGGAAGACAAGGTTCTACAAGAACGGTAAGTTAGCTCTTCAAGGTTCCCTGACTGGTTCTCTGTATCTGCTAGATAGTGAGACTGTAGTAGGACAGTCAAACAGTGTTGTCTCCTAGAAGGTTGCCAACGATGAAACAGTGTTATGGCATAAAAAAATTGGGACACATGAGTATGAAGAACTTGATGATCCTGGTCAAAAGGGGCATCATTGACAAAAGAAGGATTGGAGCCATGGATTTCTGTGAAAGTTGTATGATGGGGAAGCATAAGAAGCTGAGTTTCCACATTGGAAAACACAATTCAGGAGAGGCATTGAAGTATGGACATGCAGATCTTTGGGGGTCTCCATCAGTGACTCCAAGCTTGTCAGGTAAACAGTATTTTATGTCTATCATTGATGATTACACTACGAAAGTGTGGGTGTTCTTGTTAGCAGCGAAGAGTGAAGCTTTCACTAAGTTTTTTGAGTGGAAGAAGCTAGTTGAGAATCAGATTAGCAAGAAGGTGAAGTGCCTGAGAACTGATAATGGGTTGGAATTCTGTAACAAGGAGTTTGATGGGTTCTGCAGACAACACGGTATTGAGAGGCACAGGACGTGTGCTTATACTCCACAGAAAAATGGAGTAGCTGAACGCATGAATAGGACTATCATGGAGAAAGTGCATTGTATCTTGGATGAGAGTGGCTTGGGTGAAGAGTTCTGGGCTGAGGCGGTTAGCACAGCTGTATATCAGATCAACAGGAGTCCCTCATCAGCTTTTGATGGCAACATTCCTGAAGAACTATGGTTGGAAAGAAAGCCTGGTTACAAGCATCTTAGAAGATTTGGTTCATTGGTCTATGTCCATGTAGATCAAGGGAATTTGAAACCAAGAGCATTGAAAGGATTTTTCATTAGCTATCCTGAAGGAGTTAAAAGTTACAAAGTTTGGCTTCTGGATGAGGAAAGATGTGTGATAGGGTCAGGTTTTAATCCTATTCTACTGCAAGTGCACAGTTAAGTGATTGTAGTATATAGGGTATCGAATCCACAGAGACTCTGGTCTCGATAGATTAAGAACTATAGAGATTTAAACTAAGAAGAAAGCAATGTGAAGTAAACTAAATAGCAGTGCGAGAAAGTAAACAAGTAGCAAGATTATCGGTTGTGAAAGCAGTTAATTAAGGGCGTTAAGTCTAGGGCGTTCTCAGGAAATCAGACAAGCAGACAAAATATTCAGTCAGGATCTAATTACGCACAGTTCTAGAACTCATATCACGGATATAGAATTAACCAACTGTCGTTGCGAGAATTCTCTAAGTCTAAGTGCAGTAATCCAAATTCCTTTGCAATTACTAACAGATTAAACCAGCATTAATTTCAAGTTCGATATGTTCACAATTAAACTAAACCAAATTCCTTTGCGGGAAGTTTAATTGCTCAACCTAAATAGTTCAGATTCTAAACCACACTTTCGTGTCGTATTTAGTAACCTAAGATCTAGATTCTAATTGATCAGGTTAGAACTAGCATTAAACACAATTTAGATCGAAGAACATTCTATTCATGTGAATCCTTAACTGAATTAAACAAGTCTAGCAAGTCATGAAATCCCTAGTGAGAATCCCTAAACCTAACAATGAATCTACTCAGACATGATTAATGAAACAGAAATCATAGAATTAATAGATTGCATATAAGAAATTAAATAGATAAAGGGGTTCGAAATCTTCTCCAAAATAGATGAAGTACAGGATCAGATCAGCCCCAAAAGCTCTAAAAAATCCCTTAGCTCTTAGTATGAAAGCGTATGAAAAGTGTATCAAAGCGTATCTAAATAAAACACCAAAATCCTAATTATATAGGCTAAATCTCGGCTGGGATTCTTTGTAAATACTGGAAACTTCTGGGCCAAAGTGTAATATCTTCATTCTTCATTAAACCGCCGAGTCTGGCCCATCTCGCTTGTGTGTCGACCGATGCACAATGTGTGTCTGTCGATGCAATCCTATTTTCTGGACAGTGAGCTCAAGCTCTCGGCCAAACACTCCAAAAATCTCCAAAAAGCTCCAATATCTCCAATTCTGCTTCAAACCTGATTATACCTGCAATAGACTCTAAAAGAACACAAAAGGACTCTAAAACATACTTATATCATGGTCTAAAACTAGTAAAAACCATGATATATCAACTCCCCCACACTTAGCCTTTGCTTGCCCTCAAGCAAAACAGAGAACTAAAACATGGTGAAGAGGTTTGAAAACTCTTCATAAACTCTTTTCATCCTAGAAGCAACAACACTTAGATTCCCCTTAGTAAACCACTGAAAGAATCAATCACAAGACATCAAGACCAACATATACTTCCCCCACACTTAGCAAATGTCCTAAATAAACTCCACAATCACATTCGGGCATTCAAATTCTCCCTACTGACTTCTGCAAGTATTTAAGTGCGGTCTCACCTAAGGAGTATCGATCAAAGGCACATGGACTCTTACCTTATCAGCTCTAGACCACCATACTATCTTTCTTTAGTCCCTTTCTTCTCTTTTCCCTTCCTTAGCATTCTGATTTTTCCCCATTGGGTATCATTTTTTTTTTATCAGTGCTCTTCCCGTTAAGGGGTGTGCTTTGGACACATTCCATGGATGCACATGATATGATAGTTGTAGCTACCACTCCCATGACCACTTCGGAGTTACTAACTCATCCTCAGTTTATTATTATTATTTTTTTATGGAAGGGGAGAGGGGAACTAAATAGGACAGGTTTACAGGCTGTGTCAGAACAAACAAGGGAATCCGACACAAAGTATACCAAGCCCTTAGGTGAGAAATCTAAGTCAGTATTAAGTTTGAAGTCAGTAAAAGGGTCCTCTGATACCTGAAGTGATGTGGGTGTCCTTAGTAGGTTGATCTGTGATAGGGTTTTCTAATAGTCAGAGATTGATCCTGCAACTTCATCCCAATGGTTACTTAAGTTCCTGCAAGTGCTGTAAATCTTCTCAAAAAATCATTGTTTCCTACTTAGACTATTTTGACTCAATAAAACAAATTTTGAAAAATTGACTGACTCTTAAGAAAACAGAAAGATAGATGTCAGTAGCACCTCCCCCACACTTAAGACACATTGTCCCCAGTAGTGTCAAGCGAAGGATTGGCAAAAAGAAAAAGAAAGAAAAAGTTAAAAGTTAATGGACGTGTTGGGTTCTGTCTGATTTTACCTCTGTCGCTCAGGCATCGATCGTTGCACTAGGTGCATCGACCGTTGCTAGTCGATTTTTCTTTGTAACGATCGACACAGTGGTGTGTCGATCGACGCACTGCGTAAACTCGATCAGTCAGCAAGTTAGTAGGTTAGTCCGTTGAAAAATCAAAATTTTCGATCAATCCTGCAAGCTGAAAACACTGAAAACAAAGTAAAATCAAAGCAACAGATGTATCAAATCAAGCACAATCATCCAAACATAATAGCATCCTAAAAATTAAAAAGAAAAAGTGCAAGGAAAAAGAAAAGATAACAGAATACAAAACCGAATGTCTGAAAATGGAGACTACGCACTCTCGCTCTCATCATCATCTATCCCACCATAGCGCTCATTATCACTGGCGGCCGTAGGAGAACGCTGTCGACGTCGAGTAGCAGGGACGGGCTGATGAACCTGTGGCTGTCTCCTGCAAGTGCAGGTACGCATGAAGTTCCAGATGACCCGTAGAATACCATCTGAACGCTCTCTCCACTCTGCCTCAGACATATCACCATAAGGCATCGTGGGCTCTGGGAAAGGTCCAACATCATCAGCAGGGGCAGCAGCAGGCGCAGAAGCAGGAGGTGCATAGGAAGACAAAGCTCGTGTGGAAGGCTCTCCCAGTGGATGAGCCATAGAAGGGACTTTGCGCTGCTCGGTCGCAGGAGGCTGGAATCTCAGAGCATCCAGCGTATCAATCTGTGTAAGTCCATGAGCAGGAAGATCCACACCACACTTCTCAGTACTCTGATCATAATAAACCCAAATGCGTCCCTCCTTGAGCCAGGTAGCGCTCTGCAGGTGGCTGAAATCAAGGAACTCCTTGGCTGTGTTACACTATGTGCCCTCTAAGAGAATCCCGCAGTGCATGAAGATGGGAGTAAGCAGGCTCCCCACTGTCTCAGTAAGAACACCATCAAATGGCTTCGCCTGTAGGTCGCATAAGTGCTGAGTAAAAACAGCTCCCAAGTTGAGTCCCTTAGTGGGATCTCGCACACCAGAACCCTCAAACTGGTCCCTCAGCCCGATGAACAACATCTCCATCTCAAGCTTGCGCATCTTGTTGGCTTCATACTTGCACAACAAACTCCAACACAAGATACGCAAGATATATCTCAGAACAGGATGTCTAACCTGCTTCACTGGTGTAGTCCTCGAGTTGTATCGACCACTGCCAATACACTCCCAGAATAACCGAGCCTCCTCTGGATCCCACTCAAGACTCATGCCAATGCGTCTCGGCTCAGTGCTGAAACCATAGATCCTGCAGATATCGAGTAAAGGAATCCGATACCTGACTCCTAAGATCATGAAGGTAAAAATACCTCCTGTAGCACTCCTGCTGTCTGGATCCGGGTAAACCACTCTGCAAGTGGCTAGCAGCTGTCTGACTAACTCTGGGTACAAATCATAGGGCCGCATAGGCATTGTCCCTAGACCAATGCCTTTACACACTGTAAGAACCTGCTCATCTATCCCCAGACTCTTACAGGTAGAGTAGTCTGCAAACTTGGTTGGCTTAATAGTCATTCCACACCAACCGTTGTACAGCAACGTGTCAAAATCATCCCACTGGTTAAGCAGTGGCCTCTCTGTAAACTCAGCAGTCTTGAGGAACTCAGCAATGTTTTGTGGCCACTGTCTCGCTGACGGGATCTGTGTCTTGTCTGCTCGGGGCCAAGGTAGTGCTACTGCCAGACCAACTCTCACATAAGGCTCAGGTGGCTGTGATTCTCGATGGAACCACCCTGGTGGTGGGATGTACTGTCGTGTGGTTGTTGCTGCTGTGGTTCTGCGCTTGTGATATACCATGGATTTTAGGGTTTTTAACCATGGTATATGTGTTATTTATCGAGTCTTTTACTATGTTTTAGAGTCTTTTCAGGTGTTTATTAGGTACAAGCACATTTGGAGCATATTTGGTGATTTTGGCACTTTCTGGAGCTAATTGGAGTATTTGGCCGAGAGATAGAGTTCACTGTTAATATTTCCGAGATGCAACGATCGTCACACTTATGGCATCGATCGATGCACCAGCGAGATGGGCCAAACGACGGTTTAGTGAAGAATGATGAAATTGCAATTTTGCCCAGAAGTTCCTGATATTTACAAAGAAGCCCCAATTCGTGTTTTAGGTTATAAATAGAATTTTTGAGCCATTGTTTAGGCGATGCTTCATAACTAAGTTTTATTCTCTTAGGAGATTTTAGGGGCTGGTTTTGTTCTCGAAAGAGACTTGATTTTGAACCCCAGTTCTTGTTTGATTATATGATATTTGGTTTTCTACTTATGATATATTCTGTCTCGATGAATATGTCTGAGTAGTTTACCTGTTAGGTTGAAGGATTCTCATTAGGGATTTCATGGAACTATAGTTTAAATCAATCTGTAGGGATTCATATCTGCTAGTTCTTTGTTTAGGTTGTTCTTAATGCTTAATCTGAAATAGCTAATCAGAATTATGATGTTAGGTTGATTAATGCAGCGGAAGTTGGTTAATTTAACTAGAAAGAACTTAGACAAGCAATTAAACTGTTCGCAAACGGAAGTTTGGTTCAGGTTAATTGTGAACATATCAAACTTGGAATTAATGCTAGTTTAATATGTTAGTTCTCGCAAACGAAAGTTTGGTTTGCTGCACTTAGACTTAGAGAATTATCGCAAAGGAATTTGGTAAATTCTATATCAGTGTTTGAGTTCTGGAACAGTTATTGATTAGATCTAGATAGATTGATTGCTTGCGTTCCTGATTTCCTGAGAACTCCTGAAACCTAACGCTTCGCTTTCTTGCTCACAAACTCACTTGATTTACTTTGCTATTTCGTTTACTGTTTTCACATCTGCTTCGCTTATATTTAATCTGAACTTCAAATAATCTATTGTGTGACTGAGAGTCCTCGTGGGATTTGATACCTTATATACTACGATTGCATTAACTGTGCACTTGCAGTAGAATAGGGAAAACTGTACCTATCAAGTTTTTGGCGCCGTTGCCGGGGACTCTTTGAGTTCACCGATAGATTTAGTATTAGGATTTAGAGTAAGCATTCTTTTTAATTTTCCTGTTTACTCACGTTTTTGATTTTGGATTTGCAGGGATTCGCACTGCATCGATCGTTGCTCACCTAGCATCGATCGACACAAGGCGAGAACAGCGATGCTGAGATCTGAGACGTTCAATAGGTTCCGCGCCATGGAGCCTGTGATTTTGATTCGCGGTGAAAACGGCGTTTTACGAGACCAAGAGGGTCACATATGCAACGCAAAAGGTCAGAAAATAGATGGGGAAGGAAACCCCATCTTACCAGATTACCATGTATTGGTTGGGCAAGTAGCTGAGATGCAGAGTAAGATAGATGACATCCACGACATCTTACTTAGGGAGAGACAGTTCCGAGCAGAGGCAAAAACTGATAGATTTGCAGAGGTACACTATATGGCTGGAGCCGACTCTTATGGACATACATTGGGACATCAGCAGAGACAAGGTTCTAGGCATGCTCAAGGATCAAGAGACCACAATTATACTTCCTATCTGGCACCTCCTACACAAAGGAGCAAACTAGAGATGATGATAGAACAATCAATTGAAAAGCAACAGCAGAACACAGCTTCTTTCAGCTCGAAGCTAGAGAACCTGTACACTAATTTGAATGAGAAATTTGAATCCTTGAACACTCGTATGAAGCAGCTGGACACACAGATGGATCAAGTTTCAAGTTCTACCCCAAGGAGGGATTCTCAAGAAGCTCATGCCAGCAACATTCCCATTCAGGATGTGACACAGATGGATCATGGATCATGTCTAGCAGTTAAGGCTGTGGAATTTGTGGAAGACAGAGGGGGATTTGATGTTGAGTTACCTGAGTTTGAAAGCTTTGATGCACCTGACTCAGCAGAGATTGACATGGATCTCTTGACTTGGATAGTTCAGATTGAAGCGGGACCATGCCAAGGAGAGAAATTTGAGTCTGAGATGGCTGGAATGGACCGAGAAGCGGATAAACCCGAGACTGTAGTTGAAACACGAGCTGAGACGACAACATCGATCGATGCATCACATGCACCGATCGTTGCACCCCGAAAGGAACCGGTTTCGCTCATATCTCAGGGACCTGCTAAGGAAAGAACCTACAAACCTCCATTACCATTCCCGAAAGCTCCCGTTAAGCCCAAAGATGTGGTTCAGTGCACAGTGGTGGTTGACAAGAAGATGGTGGTTCCACAAGAGCCTATTCTAACATCTTCAAGGCCTAAAACCACTCATAAACAGAAGGCTCCGAACATCAAATCTTTGCCAAAGGTAAAACATAAATCCTCTAAGTTTAAACCTCCTGACTCCACTGTTTTGAATGCAGGAAAGAGCGTTAAAACACCCAAGTGTCAATCTCACCCTACATTCTTCCCGACGTTCCTTGGACGACATCATGCTGCTACTGCTTACACACCACCGTGGATGATAAGGCATTCACAGAGACACTCAAAGTCTCTGTTGAAACCTCCGTGATTGCGACCTCATTTCCAAAAGTCAAGCTAATGACTTAAAACAAGCGCTGAGTGGGAGGCAACCCACTGCTAGGTTTAATTATTTTTCCTTTTCATTTTTGGTGTTTTTCTTAGGATTTCACGTTTTTATTTGTTTTTGTTAGTTTTTAGATACAGACCACAAGTCTGGATATGTGTGGCGATCGTTGCTCACATGTGCAACGGTCGTTGCAATTGGTTCAAATCGAAAATTAAGGTACGTTGAGCTAAACCGGAATCAATCTGGTTCAACCAGCATCGATCGTTGCTTCTAAGCAACGATCGTTGCACCCACGACCAAGGTAAGTTACCTTAAACCCTCTTTTCTCTCCTTCTCCACTTCTTTTAGTCGACACACCGAGAACCCAAACCGAAAATCACCATTTCTTCATCGATTTCTTTGATTCTAAGCACTATTTCACTTATTTTTACATCCCCAATCTGTTTCTCCTACCCATTTCTCACGAAATCAAGGTAATGTACATCTATTTTCGATTTTTCGGATTTCACTTTTAGGGTTTTAGAAATTGGAGATTTTAGATGGAATTGATGAATGCATGTTGACATGATTATGCTTTAGGGTGTTTAGTGATGGATTGTTGTTGATTTTGTGGTTGATAACACAATTTTGAACTGATTTTTGATGATTTGTTTGCGGCAAAATCGCCCTGCAACGGTCGTTGCTCTCGAGCAACGGTCGTTGCTTTGCGATTTTGGGAAATGTACGATACAACGAAATCGCCTTGCAACGATCGATGCCTTAGATGCAACGGTCGATGCTCCGCGATTTCACAGTGAAATTTTGCCGAGACTTATAAATGTTTGAACTCTGTTTTTGCAGATGGCGTCTCAACGGCAACCCCGCAAGAAGCGAGCCACAGCTTCCACAGCAACACGACACTACACCCCACCGCCTCAATGGTTTAGCAGGGAGTCAGAGCCACCCGCACCATACGCCAGATACGGGCCACAAAATGCTTTACCTTGGCCCAGAGAGGACGCCACACCGATTCAGACGACCAGACAGTGGCCGGAGGACCTTATACGCTTCTTCAAGTCCGCTGAGTTCACCGAGCGGCCATTGCTCAGTCGATGGGACGAGTATGACTCGCTTCTCTACAGTGGTTGGTGTGGGATGATCATCAAGCCGACCAAGTTCGCTGACTACTCCACCTGCAAGATTATGGGGATTGATGAGCAGGTACTCGCTGTATGCAGAGGCATTGGTCTAGGGACAATGCCGATGCGACACTATGATCTCTATCCTGAGCTGGTCAGGCAGTTATTGGCTACTTGCAGAGTGGTTTACTCGGATCCCGACCACAGGAGCGCTACAGTGGGTGCATTCACCTTCATGAGTTGGGGAGTCAGGTATCGGATTCCTCTACTTGATCTCTGCAGGATCTACGGGTTCAGTACTGAGCCGAGGCGCATCGCCATGCCACTCGAGTGGGATCCGGTTGAGGCTCGCACATTCTGGGAGAGTCAGCGGTCGATACAACTCCAGGACCACACCAGTAGTGCAGATGAGACATCCGGTGCTGCGATATGTCTCGCGTATCTTGTGCTGGAGCTTGCTTTGCAAGTTTGAGGCCAACAAGATGCGCAAACTTGAGATGGAGTTGCTGTTTATGGGGCTGAGAGATCAGTTTAGAGGTTCTGGCGTGAGAGATCCTACTGCGGGTCTCAACTTGGGAGCTATTTTCGCACAGCATTTAGTTGATCTGCAGCTGAAGCCGTTTGATGGAGCTGGTACTGAGACGGTAGGGAGTTTACTTACTCCCATTTTTGAGTATTGTGGGATTCCTCTTCATGGCACAGAGCGTGATACAGCTCGAGAGTTCCTGGATCTCAGCCATTTGCAGAGCGCTACCTGGCTCAAGGAGGGGCGCATTTGGGTTTACACTGATCCGACCACTGGGAGGACGTGTATAGAGCTTCCTGCTGCCAGATGGACACAGATTGACACATTAGAGGCACTGAGATTTCAGCCTCTTGAGTCTGCGCAGCGTGGGATTCCGACTATGGCTCATCCGCTGGGAGAACCTTCCTCACGAGCTTCGACTTCTGCTGCCCCTACTCCTGCGCCAGCGCCTCCCCCAGTCGACGTTGTGGGTCCCTTTCCAGAGCCTGCAATGGCTTACGGTGCATACTCTGAGTCAGAGTGGAGAGAGAGATCAGATGGTATGTTTCGAGTTCTTTGGAACTTCGTGCGTACTTGCAGCTGCAGGAGGCCACCACAGATCCATCTGTTGGAATTGTGTCCAGTAATCTCGGTACTGTCTCTAGAAAGTAAGAGTATGTCAATGATCAGACATAAGTCATATAATACTGGGGGTCATGATGGCTTGCTAGAGTCCGCTCATGATCTATAAGTCTTGGACTTATTGCCTTTATTATATGATCCCATATGGGTCACACGCCTAAGCTAACAGGAAAATGTGTAGGAACGGTTTAGCAGAAGTACGGTAAAAGTGCTAGGCATTTACTGTACTTAGAGAGAATAAAACGGTTTAGCTACTCTGTGTCGATCGATACACAAGGTGTGTCGGTCGACACAGTGCGCGAATACCGTCGAGTTAATTGGTGTTTGGGCCAAATGGCCCAAACGGAACAGGACGAGTTTTGTGTCATAAAACTCGAGTTCAGACTGATTAACCCTAAGTTGGACAGCCGTAAACTCTCTCTCTCTCTGTGCCGAGTTCCTCAGTGGCCTAGCAGCCTTCTTCTTGATTGGTGTGCGTGTGTGAACCTTTGGAGGATTCATCCCTCGGTGTTTCTCTGATCTCAGACATACCATCTAATTCCGCTGCAAACAGGTATAAGGTGAGATCATCATTTGTTTCTATTCTGAGAAGAACCTAGATCGCATGTTTAGGTTGATATGAATCTAAGAATTGAATCAGGATCAACTAAACAATCCTTCAGTGGTATCAGAGCCAATGGTTCTGGTTTTTCTTGTTTAGATTCAATGTTTAGGATTGTTTTCTTGTTTAAAAGTGTTTTGAATCAACTACTGATAAGAGAAACCACTTAAGCAACAAGAATTGAAACCTAAACATATGAAAAATCGCATGATCAAGCTATATGATTTGATATGCGATCTGATCCGAGAGAATGAGAATCGGCCAGAATCGCATGTATCGATCGATACGATTGCATGGATCGGTCGATACAATCGGCGATCGCATGGATCGATCGATACGATCACATGGATCGGTCGATACAGTCTATCGGATAACCCTGTTAACGCGTGAAAGCATCGATCGATGCAGGATCGATGCAGGTTCGATATTGGTGCATCGACCGATGCGGTTGGTGCACATCGATCGACACGGTTAGGGTTTTGGCTCGGTTCAGTGCATGCGTGAGAGCATCGATCGATACAGGATCGATGCACGGTCGATGCAGGATCGATGCTTAGAGCATCGACCGATGTGGTTGATGGATCGATCGACACGGTTGGTCCATCGATCGACATGGTTGGTTTAAGGCTCGGTTTAATTTTGATTAAAATTAATTCGTCCTGGTTTAATAAGCAGATTTAATAATTTTATTAAGTCTGGTTAAACCGGGACAAGAAATCCAATGTCGAAAGAATTATTGGATTTAGTGCCTAAACCAGGATTTTCTAATTTGATTTGGTTGGACCAAATAAATTGAGAAAATCCGGTTTAGTAAATAACCGGTTGACAATTGTGGTCATCGTAGTAATTAAAATTTGGTTAGACCAATTTTAATGAACCAGACCGGTTATGTCATTTAATTGGACAATTGGGTCATGTCTTGGACATGGACCAATTCTTGGGCCTCGGGCCAAGAAGTTAAAACAATTGGGCCAATTATTTGAGTCTTTCTTCAGATTAATTTAAAATTTATTTTATAAAGAATATAAAGTCGATTTTAAATTAAAGTTTCCGAAATTTTGAAATTAGAAAGTTTCTTAAATTAGAAGTTTCTGGATTTGCGGGTTTTGGATTTTAAAGAAATTTCTAAAGTTAGAAAGTTTCCGTTTTTAGAAAGTTTCCAATTTTAGAAAGTTTCCAAAAATAGTAGGTTTCCAAAAATGGAAAGTTTCCCGAAATAGTAATCTTCTATTTTGGGAATGAATTTTTAAAATAAACCTACGAACCTCAAACAATATCAAGCGTTGGATGTCTTGTCCATTCTATGTCAGCTGTCGAAGCCCATTCAATTGTATTCATGGCCTTATAGTGTGAGGGTGTCTGCTTTTGCGTGGATAAGACGGTTTGTGATTCATAAATGTCATTGGGAGTCCCAGACATTAATGATTACATGACTGTATAGTCTGGTTTTCTTGACTGGGCCATCGGGAGTCCCGTGCCTTGAGACATCAGAGTGGATTGGGCCTCGGGCCCAGATTCACAACCAAGAGTTATATCACGGATATAATTAGCCGATATAGGGCTTACCGATATAAGCTAAGGTTGGGTGACGGCCAGTGGCCCACTTTAATCTTAGTTATATGTGGATCTTGGAATCATTATATTCTATTGAGGGTAACTGATGTTATTGAATATAATGCATGATTAATCATATTAAATTTAATACGAGATTAATCATATTGAACATATTAACTAAAATCCTTTTATCTTAATTTTCAGTTATGACTAGCACAAACAATCAAAACACTTTCTCGATCCGGTCTGTCCTTAAGATGTACAAGCTGAACGGATCAAATTTCTTGACTTGGTCGCGGAACCTGAGGCTAGTCCTCAGACAGGAGAGAAAGGACTATGTCCTTGAGAGATCTCTCTCCGTGAGGATCGGGTCCAATGCTTCTCATGCAGTATATGATGCTTGGAATATGCATTATAATGATGCGGTAGATGTGCGTGGTCTGATATTGGCTACCATGGACTCAGACTTGCGGAAGCAATATGAGAACATGGAGTCGCCAATAGAGATGATCAGCAGCCTGGAATTGAAATTTCAGGAGCAGATAAGAGTGGAGAGGTACCGGTTGGTTAAGTCTCTCACTAGCTGCAAGCTACCAAATGATAATCCAGTGAGTCCTCACGTCAGTAAAATGATGGGTTACATTGATAACCTGAGGAAACTGGATTATCCAGTTAGCCAAGAGTTGGCAACTGAGATCATTCTGCAGTCACTGCCGTCAAGCTATGATAAGTTCAGAAGGAACTATATCAAGAAAGGCTTAACGAAGACGCTGACTGAACTGCATGATATGCTCAAGACAGTTGAGCCAAACGTGAAGAGTACCTTGTACAATCTCGTGAATGAGAAGGGTAGGTTTACTGCTGACAAGGGTGAAGACAAAGTTGTCCAGATTTTGAATCATGGCAAGCGTGTGTCTTCTGAGCCCGAGTCAGATACCTCTTACGTTGGTAAGTGCTGCTACTGTAAGGAGACAGGGCATTGGAAGAGAAATTGCATTAAATTCATGGAAGATGATGAGGAATTGAAGTTGATGTATGAGACTACTTCCTCAGGTATTCATGTTATTACTTCAAGTTCTACCTTAAAGGTATTGAATGCTGGTTGTGGCACTGATATTTGTGATAATATGCAGAGCCTAAGCAACAGTAGAACGTCCTTAAAGGTATTGGATACTGGTTGTGGCACTGATATTTGTAATAATATGCAGAGCCTAAGCAACAGTAGAACGTTGAAGGAAGGGCAAGTGAAACTACATGTCTGGAAGGAGCTTGGGATGCTGCCTCAGCCGTAGGGTTTTAACTTATAGATCCCTTTTAGGCTTGGTTTTGTATTAAGTAATTGCTACAATGTATCTGCTTTAAGCAGAATTGTCTTTCATTTTCTTGTAAGAATTTGAATGTTTTTCATTTTGATAAAAGACAAGTTTTGTTCTTTTGATCTTAATGAAATATTAATTGTAGCACCCTATTCATGGAATGGGTTTTATATCTTAAACCAAAGAGTGCCTAAATGTAACATAAATACCGAATTGGTTTAAATCTAATGAATTAAACCTGATTTTTCTTGGCATAAAAGTCTTGGTCACATAGAGTAAGTCGGATTCAGAAATCCCATAGCTATGGACTGTTGGGCTCATTTGATAAGATATCTTATGAGACTTGAATTCTGTTTACTGGACCAAAAGGAAAAGGGCCTATCTTAGCCAAGCTAGAGAAAGGCCCAAAGGCTTATTGGACCTGGAACATACTGATGTATGTGGCCCAATGAGCAGTAATGCCAGAGAAAAATTTCATGTACTTCATTGTCTCTACTGATTACTTCAGTGAGTGTGACTGTGTTCATTTGATGAGACACAAGTCGGAATTCTTTGACATGGTCGAAAGAGTTCCAGAATGAAGTATAAGATCTGAGTGACAAAAGTATTAAGACTCTGGATTAAATCACGAGTGAGAATACTTAAGTCATTGATTGTGTGATCATCTTAATGAGTGTGAAATCGTTTCACAGCTCATTTCTCCTGAAAACCTGAAGGTGTTTCTGTGAGAAAGAATCAGATCTTATTAGAAATGATTAAAGATGAGTCACACGAATCTTCCATGATATTATTTAAGAATAACGCTCTAAAATATCTAAGTTTACGCTGAAATAGTTCCACAAATATCAGTTGAAAGACACCACGTAAATGTGGATTGGAATCGATCCAAATTTGTCTTTACTGAGTATTTGTAGTTGTGCTACTTCGCTGGTTGTCCTAGAGAAACTAAGGCTTGTTACTTTTACGTCCAATCTGTTTTCTAAGAAGGGAAGTTATTTTCCAAGAAGAACAGTGGGAGTAAAAGTATAACTCGATGTTTTCTTAAGGAAACCAAGGCTCGGTACTTTTACGACCATTCTGTTTTCTAAGAAGGGAAATTACTTTCCAAGAAGAACAGTGGGAGTAAAAAGTATTTTTACGACCATTCTGTTTTCTAAGAAGGGAAGTTACTTTCCAAGAAGAACAGTGGGAGTAAAAGTACAACTCGAAGAAATTCGAGAAATACAGGAGGCTGCTTAACCTATTGAGGGAGAGCAGCGGAAGGATTTACAGATTTCTGTAGAATCTACACCTGTGGAGCCTGAAGTTCGCAGATATGAAAGAATCAGTCACTAATCCGAGAGTGAATTCTCGTCATTAGTTCAGCCTGATGATCATTGAAAGTTCGCATGATCTGATGATCATTGAAAGCGACGAATCTGCGAAATTCAAAGAAGCGAAAGTGAGCCCGGACTCCGAAAAAATTACATTTTATGTAAGTTAGCTTCATTGATCCATTCATGGATGGAAGCAAATATATCGGAGTTGGAATCTTCGTTCTGTTGAAGTAGTCAAGGTTTTGACTTGAACAGGAACGAAGCAGAACTGTGTGTTTACTAATAGATTAGTGGGAGCGATATTGCATTTCTCAAAGTGTATGTCGATGACATACTGATTCTCGGATATAACGTCCCAACGCGGTAGTCAGTAAAGGACTAGCTTGGGAGTTGGTTTAATGATTGACATGGGTAAAGCCACGTAGTTCTTGGATTTTGGATCTAAAGATAGAGATCCAAAAGAGCTGGTAGGACAAAGTCAGGATTCTTAAATTGACAAAGTCCTACACATTTTGAGCAATCCAAGAAGGGTTTTATGCCAATGTCACATGGCATTAAGTTAAGCAAGATACAGTATCCTACGATAACTGCTGAGCTTAAATGCATGGATAAGATTCCATATGCGTCGGCAATTGGATCTATCATGTATGCCATGAAACGTACTTGTTTGATGTTGCTTTAATGTTAAGCAAGACAAGTAAAGACCAGTCAAATCCAGCAAAGAAACACTGGATTGCCGTAAAGAATATCCTAAAGTATTTGAGGAATACTAAGGATAAATTCTTGAGTTACGGAGAAAGTGAGGTGCTACGAGTCGGTGGAGTCTGAAAGGCAAGTTTCCAATAGACAAAGATGATTTCCGATCACAGTCCGGTTATATCTTGTGTCTATCTGGCGGTGCAAGGCACTGTTGCTGACTCCATGACTTAAGCTGAACATTTCGCAACTTGGGAAGTGGCGAAAGAGGTTGTTTGGAAAGAAGAGTTCGTCACTGAACTTGATGTGATTTCCAGCATAGATGAGACTAGCTGCACATCAGATGTCCAAACACCTTGAGGATAGGTATAACCTATTCCGTGAGATAAATGACAGAGATGTTAAGTAGATCAGCAAGTTTCAACGAATGAGAACGTTGCTAATCTATTAACGAAGCCACTCCTTAGGCCTAAGCGCGAGTCGCGGACTGTTGCTGTAGGATAAGTGAAATTAAGATAAAGTCTCAATTTCAGTGGGAGTTATTAAAGGGCTTTATTTAGTTATTGGATATGTTCTTGAAATAACATTTAAGATGTTTATTGAAATTATTATTTCAAGATTATTTTAACTGTGATGAAATAATCGTTCCAAAGTGATATAAACCATTTTATAGGTCATCGAAGTAAATGACTTGATCTTGAGTCATCGAAGTCATTTAGCTTGATCATGAGACCCTATATTTGATAAAAGTTTTATATCATCCTGTCCCTAGTCGAAGGTTGTTGAAATTGGAACACCAACAACCGTGTGAGACTGGATTGGTACGTGACTTATGACAAAGTCTCAGTGTGTCATAGATGCGCGGCATCAAAGTCAGTACATAGGTGTATGTTTGGGAACATACGACCGGACAAGACCCGCTTATAAGAACTCTTCAGGATATTTATATCTGTGTCATAAGAGATTCTTACTACGACTATAGAGTATAGTCCTTAGACCTGAGTTCGCATGCATGTGACTGCACATGGACTGATGTACTTTGATCATTGTCTAACGCTATCGTTCTGCGATAGTTATAAGGACCTTGTTTGGGTACATTGTGAAATGAGTAGTTTACAGTGATGGAACAAGACGGGATTTGTCCCTCCAATATAAATGGAGTGAATATCTCTAGGCCAATCGGAGATTTGAATACTGGAAAATGCATGGCCATGCTCAAACGGACTGTCCCGAGTCGTTTGGATTGTCAGTATCGAATCAGAGTCCGATGAACAAGATTAGGCTTTATAAGGATGACACCAATCTTGCCTTATGACTAATCGAGATATTGTGACAAAAGGATTATGAATACAGAGATTCCAGTACAAGTGGGAGATTGTTGGAATTGTGTCCAGTAATCTCGGTACTGTCTCTAGAAAGTAAGAGTATGTCAATGATCAGACATAAGTCATATAATACTGGGGGTCATGATGGCTTGCTAGAGTCCGCTCATGATCTATAAGTCTTGGACTTATTGCCTTTATTATATGATCCCATATGGGTCACACGCCTAAGCTAACAGGAAAATGTGTAGGAACGGTTTAGCAGAAGTACGGTAAAAGTGCTAGGCATTTACTGTACTTAGAGAGAATAAAACGGTTTAGCTACTCTGTGTCGATCGATACACAAGGTGTGTCGGTCGACACAGTGCGCGAATACCGTCGAGTTAATTGGTGTTTGGGCCAAATGGCCCAAACGGAACAGGACGAGTTTTGTGTCATAAAACTCGAGTTCAGACTGATTAACCCTAAGTTGGACAGCCGTAAACTCTCTCTCTCTCTGTGCCGAGTTCCTCAGTGGCCTAGCAGCCTTCTTCTTGATTGGTGTGCGTGTGTGAACCTTTGGAGGATTCATCCCTCGGTGTTTCTCTGATCTCAGACATACCATCTAATTCCGCTGCAAACAGGTATAAGGTGAGATCATCATTTGTTTCTATTCTGAGAAGAACCTAGATCGCATGTTTAGGTTGATATGAATCTAAGAATTGAATCAGGATCAACTAAACAATCCTTCACCATCAGCCCGTACCTGACCGACGTCGTCGACAGCGATCTCCGACTGATACTGATCCCGCAGCCGAGGCAGCCGATGACGATGCACTATATGGTGGGATAGATGATGTTAGCGAGTGAGAGTAGTCTCCATGTTCAGACTTTCGGTTCTGTATTCTGACTTTTTCTTTTCTTTTGCACTTTTCTTCTTTTGATTTTTAGGACTCTACTATGTTTGGATGATTTGTACTTTATTTGGTACATCTTTTGCTTCGGTTTTACTCTGTTTCTAGTGTTAACTTGCTGACTGTTCGTGAAAACGCAGTGCATCGATCGATACACCATTGTGTCGATCGTCACAATACGAAAGAATCGCACAGCAACGGTCGATGCACTTAGTGCAACGATCGGTGCTTGAGCGACAGAGGTAAAACCCGACAGAACTAAAACATCCATTAACAATTTTTCTTTCTTTTTACCGATCCTTCGCTGGACACTACTGGGGACAGTGTGTCTTAAGTGTGGGGGAGGTGCTACTGACTTTTTTTTCTGTTTTCTTAAGAGTCAGTCCGTTTTTCAAAAAAAAATTGTTTTATTGAGTCAAAACTGTTTAAGTAAGAAACTATGATTTTCTGAGAAGATTTACAAGACTTGCAGGAACTTAAGTAACCATTGGGATGAAGTTGCAGGATCTATCTCAGACTATTAGAAAACCCCATCACAGATCAACCTACTGGGAACACCCACATCACTTCAGGTATCAGAGGATCCTTTACTGACTTCAACTTAATACTGACTTAGATCTCTCACCTAAGGGCTTGGTATACTTTGTGTCGGATTCCCTGTTAGTTCTGACACAGCCTGTCAACCTATCCTATTTAGTTCCCTTCTCCCCTTCTATAAAGTAAAAAAAAAAAAAGATAATAAACTGAGGATGAGTTAGTAACTCCGAAGTGGTCATGGTAATGGTAGCAAACACTATTTTCTCTCATGTGATCCATGGAATGTGTCCAAAGTACACCCCATAACGGGAAGAACACTGATAAAAAAAAAATGATACCTAGTGGGGAAAAATCAGTTGTTAAAGAAGGGAAAGAGAAGAAAGGGACTAGAGAAAGATAGTATGGTGGTCTAGAGCTGATAAGGTAAGAATCCATGTGCCCTTTGATCGATACTCCTTAGGTGAGACCGCACTTAAATACTTGCAGAAGTCAGTAGGGAGAATTTGAATGCTTGAATGTGATTGTGGAGTTTACCTAGGACAGTTGCTAAGTGTGGGGGAAGTACATGTTGGTCTTGATATCCTGTGATTGATTCTTTCAGTGGTTTACTAAGGGGAATCTGAGTATTGTAGCTTCTAGGAGGAAATGAGTTTCTGAAGAGTTTTCAAACCTCTTGACTACATTTGGTTCTTTGTCTTGCTTGAGGACAAGCAAGAGCTAAGTGTGGGGGAGTTGATATACCATGGATTTTAGGGTTTTTAACCATGGTATATGTGTTATTTATCGAGTCTTTTACTATGTTTTAGAGTCTTTTCAGGTGTTTATTAGGTACAAGCACATTTGGAGCATATTTGGTGATTTTGGCACTTTCTGGAGCTAATTGGAGTATTTGGCCGAGAGATAGAGTTCACTGTTGATATTTCCGAGATGCAACGATCGTCACACTTATGGCATCGATCGATGCACCAGCGAGATGGGCCAAACGACGGTTTAATGAAGAATGATGAAATTGCAATTTTGCCCAGAAGTTCCTGATATTTACAAAGAAGCCCCAATTCGTGTTTTAGGTTATAAATAGAATTTTTGAGCCATTGTTTAGGCGATGCTTCATAACTAAGTTTTATTTTCTTAGGAGATTTTAGGGGCTGGTTTTGTTCTCGAAAGAGACTTGATTTTGAACCCCAGTTCTTGTTTGATTATATGATATTTGGTTTTCTACTTATGATATCTTCTGTCTCGATGAATATGTCTGAGTAGTTTACCTGTTAGGTTGAAGGATTCTCATTAGGGATTTCATGGAACTATAGTTTAAATCAATCTGTAGGGATTCATATCTGCTAGTTCTTTGTTTAGGTTGTTCTTAATGCTTAATCTGAAGTAGCTAATCAGAATTATGATGTTAGGTTGATTAATGCAGCGGAAGTTGGTTAATTTAAGTAGAAAGAACTTAGACAAGCAATTAAACTGTTCGCAAACGGAAGTTTGGTTCAGGTTAATTGTGAACATATCAAACTTGGAATTAATGCTAGTTTAATCGGTTAGTTCTCGCAAACGAAAGTTTGGTTTGCTGCACTTAGACTTAGAGAATTATCGCAAAGGAATTTGGTAAATTCTATATCAATGTTTGAGTTCTAGAACAGTTATTGATTAGATCTAGATAGATTGATTGCTTGCGTTCCTGATTTCCTGAGAACTCCTGAAACCTAACGCTTCGCTTTCTTGCTCACAAACTCACTTGATTTACTTTGCTATTTCGTTTACTGTTTTCACATCTGCTTCGCTTAATTTAATCTGAACTTCTAATAATCTATTGTGTGACTGAGAGTCCTCGTGGGATTCGATACCTTATATACTACGATTTCATTAACTGTGCACTTGCAGTAGAATAGGGAAAACTATACCTATCAGCTTGCGGGGTTGTCTACGAGTTGCCATTTGCATTCAACAAAATTCAAACACTATAAGTCTCGGCAATCTCTCTGTGAAATCGCGAAGCAACGACCGTTTCACTAAGGCATCGATCGTTGCAAGGCGATTTCGCATTATCGAACAAATCCCCAAAATCGCAAAGCAACGACCGTTGCATTAAAGCAACGACCGTTGCAAGGCGATTTCAGCCGTCAACAAAATCCTTAAAATCGTTTTAAATTCGTTCATGAGCCACAAAATCAATGAGAACCCATCACTAAACATCCTAAATCAAGTTTATGTCAGCACAGAATCATCATTCTCAAGCTAAAAATCCTAATTTCATAAACCCTAGAATCAATTCCGAAAATCATGAAAATGAGAGCTCATACCTTGGAATCTTTGTAAATGGGTTATAGAAATAGCTAGAGGATGTTAAAAAAAAGTAGAATTAAGCTTTGAAACACGAGAAATGATGATGAATTGAGAGATTTAGGAGTGGAGGTTCTCGGTTGTACGGACGGCGGAAATGGAGAAGAAGAAAGGAGAAAAGGGATTTAAGGCACTTACCTCGATCGTGGGTGCAACGACCGTTGCAGATGAGCAACGATCGATGCTGGTTGAACCAAATCGATTCCGGTTTAGCTCGCGTACCTTAATTTGCAATTTTAACCAATTGCAATGACCGTTGCACAAGTGCAACGATCGTCACAATGCGATCCATCTCCTCGTCGAAATCTCCTTGCAACGATCGGTGCACAAGTGCATCGATCGTCACACATCTCCAGACTCGAGTTCTGTATCTGAAACTTAGCAAAAACAAGTAAAAACGCGAAATCCTAAGAAAAACACCAAAAATAAGAAAGAAAAACACTTAAACCTAACAGTGGGTTGCCTCCCACTCAGCGCTTGTTTAAGGTCATTAGCTTGACCGGACGAACAAGATAAGTATGCTGGAGATCCTGACAGAGACTTTGATTGCCTCTGTGCAAGTCTCCTCATCCATGGCGGAGAATAAGCTGTATCAGAATGAACTTGTCCAAGAAAAGGAGTAAACTGCTCTCCAGGATCCAAAATCACAGTATCACTTGGCTGCTTATCATCTCCATCCATAATGGTGAATGTCTGCCCATCTATCAGTGGCTTGCGCAGCTTATCCATCTCATAACGCAGCGGCTTATCTCCCAGGTGGAGATCTATCAGACTGTGTCTAACATCTATTACTGCTCCCGCTGTAGCCAAAAATGGTCTCCCAAGTATCAACGCATCATCAGGATCACTGTCATACTTCAGCACTAAGAAGTCTGTTGGAACCAAGTAGTTTCCAACTCTCACCGGGATGTCCTCAAGGAGTCCTTCTGGAACTCTTATAGACTGATCAGCTAGGAAAAGAGAGGTCCTAGTAGGCGAAAAATCCAGCATACCCAGCTTTTCTGCCACAGAATATGGCATAAGACTTCCAGCAGCTCCCAGATCACACAGAGAACGCCTAAAACCATCCTCAAAGATAGAACAGTTAAGCAAAAAGACACCAGGGTCAGGCAGCTTCTTTGGGATCTTGGTTAACAGCACATCGCTTATCTGTTGAGGGACCACAATCACCCAATCTTTCAGCTCTTCATCCAAAGACAACATCTTATTCAAGTACCTCTGCACACATGGGTGATAAGGTGGATCATCAGATGATGGAATTTCTTCCAACTCTTCACCAATCTCTTCCAACTTCTTAAGCTCTTCAATCTCTTGCTTAATCACTTCAGACACTGAGGGATATAATCTAATGAATTGTGCATAAATCTCCGGTTGAGTAATCTCAGAAACTCCAGGGAATAAACGATCAAGCTCTAAATCTGCATCAATGCCTTCAGAATCCTGTGAGTCTGTCTGTTCATGACTTGCAACGACCGATGCTAAGGGTGCATCGATCGATACAACACTGTTTTCACAGTTTCTACCCGAGAGATTTTCCTCAAAATCCGAAAATTCAACCTCTTCTACCAACTCAGTTGTGCTTAGCTCAAATCCTTCACCTAGGTGAGATCCATCATCAATGTACACAGACCAGGCCTTAATATGGGTGTCTGCCACTCCTTTTCCCTTCATAGAACTGGAAATCTGACCCACCTGAGTATCCAACTGCTTCATATGAGTGTTCAGAGACTCAAACTTTCCATTGAGATCCTCATAGACGGCATCCAACTTCTTATTGCAGTCCACAGAAATCTTGGTCTGACTCTCCAGCAGCTGTTCCATCATTGCTTCCAACTTACTCTCATGAGCAGTAGCTACAGGAGGAGTCTGATAAGATGAAGACCCATAGGTTCTCTGAGTACCTTGTCCAAAAGGTTTCTGAAAACCACTAGTCTGACCAAAGTTAGAGGAGTTCTGATTGCCTGTAAAGGCGCTCTTCTGTCCTCCATTGAAGAACTTGTTTCCCTGCTGATTACCAAATCTATTACCTTTGAAACCATATCCTCCAATGTAATTCACATCTTCTTCCTGAGTGTCCTCCTCAGTCTGAATTACCTCAACATCTTGGGCAAAGTGAACAGCCTTCTTACCAGCTAGAAGATTACAAACTGTGTCCAGCTTAGATCTAATATCAGCAATCTCCAAATTCTCTTCCTTTCCACCAGATCTCTTCCTCCTCTCATCAGTAGTCTTGCAACTGTTGCTGCTTACTAAGTTATCAATCAACTGCTTAGCTTGAGCAGGAGTCCTAGTGTTAAAGTTGGCATTGCTAGAGTTGTCCCACGCAGTCTGATATGGAAGATCTATGCCTCTAAAGAAGATGCCTAAAAGTGTTACCTCGGTGAATCCATGGTTTGGGCAGTCACGTTGGTATTTCTTGAATCTCATCCAGGCAGTCTTAAGCGGCTCAGTAGGACCTTGGGAAAAGGTGAGTATGTCCTGTCTGGACTGATCGGAACATGCATCATCGTAGAAGTGACGCAGGAACTCACTCTTCAGGGGCTGCCCAAGTATCAAACTGCCCAGGTGGCAGTTGCTTCAGCCATGCAGCAGCGTCTCCAGCGAGACTGTATGGAAAGAGCTTGAGAAACAGATAATCCTGGCATACTCCATCATACTTCATGCCAGTGATTATGTCCTCAAACTGATCAATGTGATCCATAGGCTGCTCCGATGGATGACCATGGAAAGCATTCTGCTTCATCAGCGAGTACTAGATGGTTTTGATCTCAAAATCATTCCTCTCAAAACCAGGCATCACAAGAGCTGACTGGTTTGCATGAAACTCATTCGGTCTGTTGTAGTCAGCTAAAGTCCTCTCATGGACTATCATCTGTCTATTTCGGTTCTGTCCTTGGCCTTGGTTCTGAGGCTGTGGTTCAGGTTCCTCAACCTCAGGGATCACACGTCCCTCAGCATCAATCTTATGCCCAGCAGCATTGTATGGATTGTTATCTCGGTCCCTCAGGGTACCTTGAGCATCATGCATTATGATTACCTTCTGTACTACCATCCTTGCTCTTCTTTCTCTTCTGTTAGTCCTCTCTAGTCGTCCAAGTTCGTCAAGTCCGAGATTAACGAGGTTCAAGTTCTGATTACTTCTAGTTTCACGCGTCTGCATAAACTGTCTGTAATCGTCAAGCAACGATCGATGCAAGAGATGCAACGATCGATTCAATCTCAGAATCGCCTAGTGACGATCGACACAAAGGTGCAACGATCGACGCTATGCGAAATTCGGTACCTGCGACAGAGAGAAAATATAGAAAAATTAGTAACTAAAAAAAAAAAAAAAAAAAAAAAAAAAAAAAAATCCTAGTAAAAACCCTAAGTTCGATACTATCGAAGACTCTAAGAGTCCCCGGCAACGGCGCCAAAAACTTGATAGGGTCAGGTTTTAATCCTATTCTACTGCAAGTGCACAGTTAAGTGATTGTAGTATATAGGGTATCGAATCCACAGAGACTCTGGTCTCGATAGATTAAGAACTATAGAGATTTAAACTAAGAAGAAAGCAATGTGAAGTAAACTAAATAGCAGTGCGAGAAAGTAAACAAGTAGCAAGATTATCGGTTGTGAAAGCAGTTAATTAAGGGCGTTAAGTCTAGGGCGTTCTCAGGAAATCAGACAAGCAGACAAACTATTCAGTCAGGATCTAATTACGCACAGTTCTAGAACTCAAATTACGGATATAGAATTAACCAACTGTCGTTGCGAGAATTCTCTAAGTCTAAGTGCAGTAATCCAAATTCCTTTGCAATTACTAACAGATTAAACCGCATTAATTTCAAGTACGATATGTTCACAATTAAACTAAACCAAATTCCTTTGCGAGAAGTTTAATTGCTCAAACTAAATAGTTCAGATTCTAAACCACACTTTCGTGTCGTATTTAGTAACCTAAGATCTAGATTCTAATTGATCAGGTTAGAACTAGCATTAAACACAATTTAGATCGAAGAACATTCTATTCATGTGAATCCTTAACTGAATTAAACAAGTCTAGCAAGTCATAAAATCCCTAGTGAGAATCCCTAAACCTAACAATGAATCTACTCAGACATGATTAATGAAACAGAAATCATATAATTAATAGATTGCATATAAGAAATTAAATAGATAAAGGGGTTCGAAATCTTCTCCAAAATAGATGAAGTACAGGATCAGATCAGCCCCAAAAGCTCTAAAAAATCCCTTAGCTCTTAGTATGAAAGCGTATGAAAAGTGTATCAAAGCGTATCTAAATAAAACACCAAAATCCTAATTATATAGGCTAAATCTCGGTTGGGGCTTCTTTGTAAATACTGGAAACTTCTGGGCCAAAGTGTAATATCTTCATTCTTCATTAAACCGCCGAGTCTGGCCCATCTCGCTTGTGTGTCGACCGATGCACAATGTGTGTCGGTCGATGCAATCCTGTTTTCTGGACAGTGAGTTCAAGCTCTCGGCCAAACACTCCAAAAATCTCCAAAAAGCTCCAATATCTCCAATTCTGCTCCAAACCTGATTATACCTGCAATAGACTCTAAAAGAACACAAAAGGACTCTAAAACATACTTATATAATGGTCTAAAACTAGTAAAAACCATGATATATCAATGTGTGACTAGCAGGAATGTGATGTTTGTGGAAGAAAAAGTCTACAAGGATCTGAAAAGGGTGTTTCTGCGTCAGAAACAGAGCTGCAGCGGATGTCGATCGACACACTTGCGTATGTCGATCGACACGAGATCGATACGCATGTCGATCGACACGAACCCCATGTCGATCGACACGCTACGTCTGTCAATTAACAGGCGGAGTCTGAGACAGCAATTCCAGATTTTGAAGGCCAAGAAGAAGGTTCGTCAGGTGGTTGTGGGAGGTCCAGTTTCAGATGATATACCTCAGGATGATTACAGATTGACTCGAGATCGGATGAGAAGAGAGTCAAAACTTCCTGCGCATCTAAAAGACTATGATTTGGCGAGTTTTGCCTTAATAGCTGCTGTTGAGATGAGTTCTGAAGAACCAAGAGATTATCAGGAAGCAATTGAAAGCAGGGATAAAACTTTCTAGAATGGAGGTATGGATGAAGAAATGAGTTCTCTGGAGAAGAACAAGACCTGGAGGTTAGTCAAAAGGCCTCAAGGAAGAAAAGTAATTGGTTGCAAGTGGGTATACAAGTTGAAGCCAGGTATACCAGGGATAGAAGAACCGAGATACAAGGCTAGGTTGGTAGCCAAAGGATATTTTCAGAGGGAGGGTATTGATTATCAGGATGTGTTCTCACCTGTAGTGAAGCATGTCTCAATAAGGTTTCTTCTATCAATTACTGTGAGTTTAGATCTGGAATTGGAGCAGCTTGATGTTAAGACTGCATTTCTTCATGGTTTGATTGAAGAGGAGATCTATATGGAGCAGCCAGAAGGTTTTGTTGTTAAGGAAAAAGAGGACTATGTATGCTTGTTGGAGAAAGCACAGTATGGACTTAAGCAAGCTCCAAGACAGTGGAAAAAGTGCTTTGATCAATTTGTGGTGAGTCATGGGTTCAAAAAGAGTGAGTATGACCACTGTGTCTACATAAAAGGGAGTAAAGGTAAGGGTTTCATATACCTACTCTTGTATGTTGATGACATGCTAGTTGCATCAAAGGATATGAAGGAGATACAAGTTGTGAAGGACTTGTTGAGTAGTAGGTTCGAGATGAAAGATCTGGGAGCAGCGAGAAGAATTCTTGGGATGGATATTGAGAGAGATCGTGAAGATGGAGTTCTCACCTTGTCTCAATCTGGTTACGTCAAGAAGATTCTTCAGGTATTCAATATGGATGAATATAGATCAGTTTCGACGCCTATTGGATCACAGTTCAAGCTGTCTGCAATCAAGGATGATGAAGCTAAGACAATTATGGAGAACATTCCATACTCCAATGCTATTGGAAGCATTATATATGCGATGTTGGGAACGAGATGTGATCTGGCTTATGCAGTTGGCTTAGTCAGCAGGTTTATGAGTAAGCCGGGCATGGTACACTGGGATGCAGTGAAGTGGGTACTAAGGTATTTGAAGGGTACTCAGGATTTGAAGATTGTGTTAAGGAAGAACAAGGAGTTCAAGGTTGAAGGCTTTTGTGATTCGGATTTTTCATCGGATCTGGACAGAATCAGATCGATTACTGGTTATGTTTTCACGTCTGGTGGAAGCGTTATCAGTTGGAAGTCAAGTCTTCAGCATGTTGTCACGTTGTCTACAACTGAGGCAGAGTATATTGCATTGGTAGAAGCTGTGAAAGAGGCGATTTGGCTAAGGGGTTTGGCTGAGGAGTTCGGTTTCAAACAAGACTCATTGGAGATCTGGTGTGACTCACAGAGTGCGTTGAGCTTAGCCAAGAACAATGTCCATCATGAGCGAACGAAACACATCAAAAGGAGGATGCATTTCATCAGGGATATAGTTTCTTCAGGTGAAGTGAAGCTGTCAAAGATCCCAACTGAGAGGAATCCGGCTGATATGTTGACGAAGGTTCTTCCTGTGGAGAAGTTTGAGAAGGCTCTGAGATTTCTCGGTCTAGAAGAGCACTAAGGTGCTGGAACTGTCTGGAGCTACACATGTTTTCAAGGATAAAGGAGTCATACATGTGATTGTCATCAAGGTGGAGATTTTTTGGGCTTTGGTGATGAAAATCATTAGTTATGACTTAGCCCACGACTGGATATGTCATTTAGGAACGGGCTTGTTTCTATTGGACTAAGGTTTAGTTTAACCTACTTATCCTTGTAATAGACTTAGTATATAAAGCTAAGCATGTGTGGGATTAGGGTAAGCCGTAATCAGAGAGATTGTGAGGAACCCTAATAGCTTGTAATCTGTGGTTGTAGTGGATTACTGGAAAGCTCCAGGCCGAGACGTAGGATCACACATCGTGATCTGAACTCGTTAATTCTCTGTGTCTTTTACTTTCTTGCTTAAACAAACAAACAGAAGTGAGATCCAAATCTCTACAGGTTAGACAAAAATAAAACCTTGGGTACGCAGTTCAATGAAGAACTTCCTTGCGCACCGAGTTCGTCCACAAAGATCCGATGTGCCTAGGCTCCAGCAACTCCATGCCTTGCATTATAGCTTCATAGAACAAAGTAAAATATAACATTAGAACGATTGAATATATATTATAAACTTATCTGAAATGGAATAAGTTAGGGAAGCAATGCAAGCTACATATATACCAGAATGTAAAGTTTGGAGTCGATAGCATTTTTAGGATGAATTCAAAGTTGAAGATTGACCTTGAAGAAATGATAAGATATTTTCAGAAAGATCTTAGAGACTGCACATAGACTGTAGAGGGAGCATATTCTGGAATCATGCTTTAAAATAAGAGAGGACTCACTTCATTAATTTAACGTAGTCAACTGCAGGATCAAAAACCACAACATCAGACTTTCCTTCATATCCTTCAAAACTGGTTACACCAATGGCAGATATCAACCTGTTGAAATTAATTACAGATACCGAGTCAACTATGTTTCAATAAATAATGTCGATGGATAACATGGTGTTAGAACTGGTTACACCAATGGTAGATATCATATTTTGTTCATATGTGATACGATCAGGTTTTAATCCTTAGATCTACACTGCAAGTGCACAGACGTGACAATAGTTTATAGGGTATCGAATCCACAGAGACTCTAGACTCTTGCGATATATTGTAGAACGTCGAATTAAGCTAGGTGAAATAGTAATGAAAACAGTAAATCAGAATAGAAAGCAAGTAAACGGTTTGTAAATCAGAAGCAAAGGCGGCAGGTCAAGGGAGTTCTCAGGAAATCAGGAACACAGGCTAATCAATAAATCGGGATCTAATTAAGAACTATTCTAGAACTAGAATCACAGAATTATAACAGACCAACTTTCGTTGCGAATATTATCTATGTCTAACAACCTAGCAAGTTAACTTTCGTTGTGAATCCTAGAGTTCTAAACAAGCATCAATCTCAGGTTCTTTCGTTCACAATTCTCCTAAACCAAATTTCTTTGCGGATAGTCAAATTGCTCATCTAAGTTCTTTCTAGTTAATCAATCAACTTTCGTTGCAGAAATCAACCTAACATCAATAATCTAAGTGGTCAATTCAGATCAAGCATTAAGAACAACCCTAGATGAAGAACTAACAGATATGAATCCCTACAGATTGATCAACCTATAATTCCATGAAATCCCCTGTGAGAATCCCTAAACCTAATAAGTAAACTACTCAGACATGATCATCAAAACAGAAGACATCATGAATAGAATACTGAATATCATAAAACAGAATAAGAAACAGGGGTTCGAAATCTTCTCTCTGTCGAGTATCTGATCAGCCCCTAAAACTCTCTGATTATAAAATAAAGCGTAAGTAAAAGCGTATGAAAAGCGTATGAAAAGTGTATCCAAAATTAAACACCAAAAAGCTAATTATAAAGGCCTAATCACGGCTGGAGCTTCTTTTTAATTATTGGAAACTTCTGGGCCAAAGTGCAATATCCAAACTTCATTAAACCGCCGAAGATAAGCCCATCTCGCATGTGTGTCGATCGATGCACATAGTGTGTCGATCGATGCAATCCTCTGTTTTGGACAGTGAACTCTATCTCTCGGGTCAAAACTCCAAAATGCTCCTAAAAGCTCCATAATCACCAAATCCACTCCAAACGTGCATATATCTAATAATACATGTAAAAGACTCTAAAGAAACACCAAAAGACTCTAAAACACAGTTATATCATGGTCTAAAACCTGTAAAAACCATGATATATCAACTCCCCCACACTTAGCCTTTGCTTGCCCTCAAGCAAAACAGAGAACTAAAACATGGTGAAGAGGTTTGAAAACTTTAAGAAACTTTTTTCATCCTAGAAGCAACAACACTCAGATTCCCCTTAGTAAGCCACTGAAAGAATCACCTGCAAGACATCAAGACCAACATATACTTCCCCCACACTTAGCAACTGTCCTGAGTAAACTCCACAATCAATCCAAAGCAATTCAAATTCACCCTACTGACTTCTATAAGCTATTAAGTGATGTCTCACCTAAGGGTTATCGATCAAAGGGCACATGGATTCTTACTCTGTTAGCTCTAGACCACCATACTATCTTTTTTTGGTTCCTTCTTCTCTTTTCCCTTCCTTAGCAATCTGATTTTTCCCCATTGGGTATCATTTTATTTTTTTTATCAGTGCTCTTCCCGTTATGGGGTGTACTTTTGACACATTCCATGAATACACATGATGTAATAGTGGTAGCTACCACTCCCGTGACCACTTCGGAGCTACTAGCTCATCCTCAGTTTATTATTCTTTTTTTTTTACTTTAGGGAAGGGGAGAAGGGAACCTTACTTGGACAGGTTTACAGGCTGTGTCAGAACTAACAGAGGAGTCCGACTCAAGGTTTACCAAGCCCTTAGGTGAGAAAATTAAGTCAAAATTAGGGGTGAAGTCAGTAAAGGATCTTCTGAATACCTGAATTGATATGGGTGTCCTCAGTAGGCTGGTCCGCATTGGGTTTTCTAATAGTCATAGATTGATCCTGCAACTTCATCCCAATGGTCACTTAAGTTCCTGCAAGTGCTGTTAACTTCTCAAAAATTCATTGTTTTCTACTTAGACTATTTTGACTCAATAAAACAAATTTTTGAAAACAGGACTGACTCTAAGAAAACAGAAGCGTGCGTCAGTAGCTACCTCCCCCACACTTGAAACACACTGTCCCCAGTGGTGTCAAGCTCAGGATTGGCAAAAGAAAAGAAATTGGAATGAAAACAAACCGAAAAGGGTCAGAACACTTACCTGTCGTCGGCCTGTGTCGATCGATGCCACTAGGGTGTCGATCGATGCAAGGCGATTATGCTCACGGTTAAGTAGATAACTGGTGTCTGAACCGCAATTGAATCGGCAAACCTTAAATCGCAACTGTGTCGACCGATGCACTATGTGTGTCGATCGATGCAGTGCGATTTTGCCTGTTTCTCACGCTTTTGAACACACAAAAGTAGAAAATCAAAAACACCAAATCAAAACGAAAAATGAAAACAAAAACGAACGTAACAGTGGGTTGCCTCCCACTCAGCGCTTGTTTTTAGTCATTAGCTTGACTGTAGTGAGGAGAACGGACTTATGGGGGATTCAACAGAGACTTTGAATGTCTCTGTGAATGTCTCTTCAGCCAAGGGGCGTATAAGCATTCGGATCATGAGATTTTCCAAGGTAAGAGCGAAGAGAACCAGGGCGGGAGTGAAGCGTGGGTGGGATACTGCATTTTCCTTCAGTCACAGGAAATGGATTAGTAGTTTTAAGCTTAGAGGATTGATACCTTTGCTTTGGTGGGAATGAGATGTCTGGAGCTTTCTGCTTAAGAGCAGTTGCAGGATCTGAAG